>CM053789.1:805449207-806049207 GCA_028749045.1 Cupressus sempervirens | reverse complement strand
AATAATTAAAATATACTAAATAATAATATAATTATTTATAATAATTTAAAATTAACCACAATATAAGGCAAGAGCCTACAACGCATCGGTAAATTGTGAGTCTCTCATCAAGGAGGTCTTGGGTTTGAATCTACTCGCGATTAACACATAATAACAATTAATCTTAATAATAATAATAAATAACCTAGGCTTCGACCGTTTACCTATCAAAAAATATATATTAATCACAATATAATAATATCATTTTTTAAATGGAATAATGAAATACGATATATTTCATAGTCTTTTCTATAAATATTATAGTTAACTAAGTTAGCTATTAAAGTACATCTTAGCTTGAAATATATGTGTTCCTTATTTAATATATTATTAATTGGGAATCTAATTAGTGTAATCATCTTAAACATTGTTGTTAAGGGATATTTAATTTAACATTGGAATTACAATTTATTTATGTATAAATAAATAGTGCATCATCATATTCGAACTCAATGCACAAAGTCAATAATCAAGACAAAATAAATATTTTTTATTGGAAAATTTGGTTTTGAGGGGAACCCAAAATCACGCACAATAGATAGAATACATCAAAGCATACATAACAATCTCCTTAAGAATGAAAACACAATTATAACTAAGTTACTAAGAACACAATAACAATTTAAGGGTCCAACACTTACAATGTTAAATCCAACCCTATTACATCCTTCAAGAGCCCATCGAGGAGAACAATAGAAATAACAAAAGTCATAGCCAATGTCTTCAATCATTCATCAAACACCCAAAGAGAAAGTGGATGTTGCATTGAAATTATGAGAAAAATTGGAGTTGATCAAACAAGGCAATATATGGCTAGATCAATTAGTGGTTGGGACTCAATAAGAGGGTTTGAAAAAGTTTAAGGAGCGGGACCCTCCAATGTCACACCAACCACAAGATAAAACCCTTCAAGAACATGATTTTCCATATCTTGAGAGGAACCAACGATACAAGATTGTTAGTAGTCAAGTAATGTCCGTGGTCATCCTTCTACACATAATCACCCCATTCTTGTTTATAATGGAAAAAAAAGAAGTAATGTTCAAATTATTTTGTTGTGATATAAATCACTTTTACACTTTATTTAAAAATAGCATCTGACTTGCTTTCTAATTGATAAAAATACTATATAAAATATAAAATTTGCATCTTCCATGAACTTGCAAGAGACAATATCCATCAAAGAACCACAATCATGGTGATGTAGGAGCATCTTGGGGTAGTTGGCCATCCTGCATGTCAGAGGGATTTTGATGGAGTTCTGTGGACATATTTGGGTCATGGTTAAATGTTTTTTATGTATTTAATAAGTGTTATAATCCTTTAAAGGCATTTGGTATTTAATTTTTGTTGGAAGTCAACTTGTGGCTCTTCAAGTAGTTAATGTAAGGGATATTTAAGTTGTAGCTTACTAGGCTGACTTGTGGCTTAGTTGGCTATAAGTAGGGGGTGTGATGAAGTCTTTAGTCTTTATTGATTCATTCATTCTGAGGAGTGAGTGTGGAGAGTAGCTGGAGAGATATTTTTCCTAAGTCTGTGGACAGAGCACCAAATGTGAGGTAGTTTACAACAAGATTGTGATTATTCATCCATCTTGGAGAAGAGGAGGTGGTAGAGGAGTGAATTTTGAGAATGGCTAGTAGTTGAGGCTTGGGAAACTAGGAGATTGCTTGGTGGGCTTGCGAGCACAAGTTTAGATCTTCCTTGGATATTTCTACCAGAGTGTGGATCTGGACTAGGTAGGGTTTGAATGGGATCTTGAAGAACTATTACTTGCTTTGTATTTGGCCATAACTAGGAAGGCCTTATAGCCTGACACATTGCATGTAATCAGTTATATCTATGAATAAATTATTGTGATTTGGCTTCAAATCTTGCAGTGTTGTTTATCTTTCATTGTGTGGTTATTTATTGGGGGCTAGGACATCTCCTTTGGGGATTCTCCTACCTTTCACTGCATCAAGTCAGATCAGAGCAAAGGTTGTTCCTGAGCATGTAGACAGATCATCGAAGTCGAGGCAGTTTGCACCGGGACCTTGGGAGGACATGCAAATGGATCTATGGTTGCAAAGATGGAAGGCTGATCTTGTTCAGGAAGATTGATATGTTGGTGATTTATTGTAGAGGGTTAGCGAAGATCTTGGAAGATGGCTCTGAGAGGATTGGACCCTAAGGTGATTGTGAATCTCTATGATGTGGTGGAGAAGAGGTCTTCAGAGATGTTTGCTCAATTTGAAGCTAGTTTGGTTGATCGAATGAAGGAAGGGATGGTTGAGTTTCGTAGAGATTTGTGGAGTTGGAGTCTACCAATCCGGAAGAGAGTTATCTAGCTAGTTAGAAGACTTGTTTGAGAGAGAAGATGGCATTGCAAGGTCAAGGTGGAAGAGTTTGGTTTTGTTGATTAGTTTGTAGAACTTGATACAGAACCTATAGTGCAACTGGAGGCTATTGTTGAGGATATTCCTAACCTTGTTGATGTTGGGATGGAGATTGGTTTTCATGATCAGTTGGTTGAGTCAAATATGGAGATTATAGAGCACTCGATCATGGATGATCTGGTTGCTATTGGTAGTGACTTGTATATTGTAGAGCATCTTATTGTGAGCAATGAGATCACTAGTGTTGTGAGTTTGGAATGTGTTGCTGTTGATATGGAGTTTGTTGTTGTTGCTGTGGATTCATTAGTTGCTAATGTGGATGAGGGTTTGCTGATGAAGCATTATGTTTAGTTTGTTCCTAAGAATGAGCATGTTGATTGGATGGTTGAGATTCTGGTGTTTGACAGAGTGATGTAGATGTGGATGATTTGCATGTTGGTTTTCTTGTCCCTATTGGAGTGGAAGCCTTTGGTGAGATGAAGATGTTTGTGAATTTTTTTTAATTGGGCATCAAAGTGTGGGACACACTTTTCTTTTCGCATCTACGGAGTCTGATGCGGGAGCATCCTGGGGTAGTTGGCCATCCAGCATGTCAGAGGGATTTTGGTGGAGTTTTGTGGACCTATTTGGGTCTTGGTTAATTATTTTTGATGTATTTAATAAGTGTTGTAAGCCTTTAAAGGCATTTGGTATTTAATTTTTGTTGGAGGCCGACTTGTGGCTCTTCAAGTAGTTAATGTAAGGGATATTTAATTTGTAGCTTACTGGGCTAACTTGTGGCTTAGTTGGGTATACATAGGGGGTGTGGTGAAGTCTTTAGTCATTATTGATTCATTCATTTGGAGGAGTGAGTGTGGAGAGTAGCTAGAGAGCAAGTTTTCTAGAGTTTGTGGACAAAGCGTCGAATGTGAGGCAGTTTACAATAGGATTGTGATTATTCATCCATCTTGGAGAAGAGGAGGTGGTAGAGGAGCAAATTTTGAGAAGGGATAGTAGTTGAGGCTTGGGAAACTAGAAGATTGCTTGGTGGGCTTGTGAGCACAAGTCTAGATCTTCCTTAAAGATTTCTACCAGAGTGTGGATCTGGACTAGGTAGGGTTTGGATGGGAGCTTGAGGGATCTTGCAGAACTATTAATTGCTTTATATTTGGTCGTAATCGGGAAGGCCTTACAGCCCGACACATTGCATGTAATCAGTTATATCTATGAATAAATTATTGTGATTTGGCTTCAAATCTTGCATTGTTGTTTATCTTCCATTGTGTGGTTATTTGTTAGGGGCTAGGACATCTCCTTTGCAGATTCTCCTACCTTGCACTGCATCACATAGGTTATCAAGACTAACTCACATCAATCCTCGTGCATGGGTTGATGTCCAAGTGATAATTAGCAATAACAAACCAATAATAACTAAAAGTGATAGTTAGAAACAATAATAATATCCCCCTGGCCACATGGACCCTTCTTCATGTGTTGTTCATATTCTACTCTAACCTTTGGTATGTAACGTGTTGCCTCATCAGCCCTCAAATCATTGCATTGAAGTCTCACCAAAAATATCTCCTCACTTGCTCCTCTTAGTGAGTGTGTTCTAATAAGAATATTTCTTGGATTGGTGTCCATAAGTAGAGCAAATATCGTTCTACCCACCCTAAATTGGGGGTAAAGTTTTTCACCCATCCTTGATGTGTGTTCCTAGAAGTTTTGCGAATGTGTTGTGATTGGTATGCTATAACCTTTTCTATTAGTGGCTTGTTCTAGACTAGTTAGTTTTAAGTTGCCTTTTTTGGATTATCTTTGTTAAGGGTGAAAACTCATGTTTTCTTTCTTTTTGACAAAAATAACAAAAATTACAAAATATTAAAAGATAATGGAGAACTTTTTCCCATATATTAATGTTTCTAAACTAGTTCTCGTAATTAGGATTCAACCCTCATAACTTCGCAAGTTACTTTTGCACAATCTTGGCATTCCATAACAAGGTTGATATAAGTGATCAATACAACATTTTTTGTTTAGCTTGAAATAAGGCTCTAAAACTTCATTAAATTCTTATGAGATTTGAGCTACTCTATAAAATACAACTTATAATCATATGGCCTAAAGCCCTCTAACTTCACACACAAAGTTGCAAGACCCTATAAACAAAAAGATAATTGTTAATGGTGGCCACAATATTAGCATAAACCTCAACCTAAATTTTTTGATTAGATAAAGTAAGATGGACCTAGAACCGATACAAAAGAATCCATCGACAAAAGATGAACACATGTTACAAGTCATGACATTAAGAAAACCAAATTAGGAAAACTAAGCTTTTGACTAGAGATAAGATTTTGTGGGAAACAAGGATCTTGGCCTAAATATTGTAATAAAAATTAAGAAGTGTAGAAAATTGCATAGAAGATAAAATATACATAACACAGTATTTACATTGAAAAACATAGTAAAAATATACCAGTTAAAAATCACGAGACAATGTCTCTCAACTTTATTTCTCAAGAATTTTCACAATTACCACAATGCACAAAAACATATGAACAATCATGACTTTGAGTTGCATTTAACAACCGAGTTGCAGAGTTTGAATTCTAGACCACTTACTAAATTAAGTATGACTTGTACAACTACATGTAATACAATTGTTCAAATTACTAAATGAGTCAACCTCATTTGATGACTCAACCACAACTAGACGATATCTATGATGACTTTACATTCCAAAAAATATAAGTACTCTTTCATGACAATAGAAAGAGGGTCAGAAGAGGCAATGTGAATTATTCAATATTCCAAGCAATATTATCATCTAAAAAAAAATTAAGAGGGAGAAAAAGAGGCTCCTCCATAGGAAGCAAAATAACATAAAAAGGGGGAACAACAAGAATATTAGGAAAAAAGAAACAAAACCCACTAAATAAGTTTCAATCAAAGGAGTTTATGAATAACTAATGGTCTGTTATGACACGACAAGGCCCCTCAAAAATCCAAACAATCATCAAAGCTCTGAGAGGACATTCACTAAAGAGATAAGACCATGATCTCCTCTAGCATTCTTCCACCAAGTAGCAAAACCCTTTTGATGCCCCTAAGAATAAATTGAAGCCAAGTAACCAATAGTGAAGCAATGAAAACATTCAAAAGAGATGCCCTCAATCCAATGTTTGAGTATCCCTAACCATTAGATCCACATCACATGAAGAGTTGAAGACTGCAACTTAAATGTTGGTTGTAACTATTTAAAACTATTTATTCCTAAAAATATCATGAACTCATACTTAATGTAATCAATAAACAAATAGTAAGAAAACTAAACAATATTATAGAAACATTAAAAAAATTGTAGACTCATCCCTTGTGAAATAGAACATAATGTTGAGATTACTATCAAGACTTGCAAGATAGCATAGACACCAAAAGCAAAAGTATATGTCAAATTCATCAAGCAAGTCATCATAATTAAGGGTGGAGATTCAAAATCAAACATAGAATTCTTCTTAGAATATGCAACCAAACAATTTAAAGTAATAACCAAATTTTATTAGGAAACTTCCACTCAATTTTACTAAGAACCTTCAACTCATAGAAATGGAATTCTCACAATATTAGCTTGATTAAGCATTGTTTTGATCAGGTGATGCTAGATATGATTTTCCTATAAGAAACAAAGTTAAAAGGTGAAGTTTAGGCGAAGGTTTCCCAAATGATGTTCTTTCTCTGATTCAATTGGTGCTTCAAGGGGTCTTGGGGTAATGTAGTTAGAGGTGGCAATTGATATTCAATTGAGAAATAAGGATAAATCTTGACAATGGCTTCCAAGCAACTTAACTCTAGGTTTAAGGTCATTAATGTTTATGGACCAAACAATCTCGCTCTATAAAGGACCCTTTGGAAAGTGATCTCTAATATTATTTATGGTAATTTGGAGGAACTATAAATATTTTGGGTGAATATTGCAATTTAATTCTAAGACCGACATGAAAAAAAAAGGTCGTAAAGAGTGGGCTAGATGGAGTCAGAAAGACTTCTCTAAATTTGTCACCAATATTAGACTGGTGGATCTTGAACTAATAAATGGTCAATTCACATGGGTCAAAAGGTGTAGTATTTTTCTTGGGATTTCTAAAAACAAGTAAATTTTTTTGTTGGTTGGTGATTGAGGAGTACCATATTGGTTATATAATGCAAAATTTCTCCCCTTAACTAGTTTGGATCACTATAGTATAAATTTATTTAAACATGAGGATGCATCCCCTTATCGTGATCCATTCAATTTTGAATCAATGTGGCTTCGACATAATGATTTAAAAGGGAATATCATGAGTTGATGGGACAATGCTCCTTGTAGACCATGTAACAAATCCTTTGCTTTCTTAAAGATTTGCAATTATTAAAGGATCAAATAAAGATTCGGAATCATGCATCCTTAAATGATAATTTTGCTACAAAATTAAGGGTAAAAATGAGTTGTCTTCTCTTCACTTTGGATTTATTGATTCGGGAATAAAGGGGTTGGAATTTAGCAATAATCTTCTCTAAATAAATAGTATGCAGAAAGTCTAGCATGTTGGAAAATCATTTGGCGATAAAAGTCTCACAAAACCAAGTTGTATGTTGGGGATCAAACTAAGTATTTTCACAATTTGTCAATTTAAAAGGACATATAATCATCATTTTTCCATTGTTGATGCTTCTAGGATTATATTGCATTCACAAGAGGCCATAAACTGGGAAGTTAGATTTCCTAAATATTTTCAATGGGAACACCTCAACTGGGAGTGATGACTTAGACATATTAGAGGTTATTACTAACTCTGTTTGCTTCAAGCCATATAAACTTTTCTTCAATATACAGATTAAACTCTCCTTACCTTTGACCCCAAATCCTTGTAGTTGTTTCATATATATTTGTTTTAGCATCAAATTGTTCCAAATGCATATCTCTAGTAGCCATAATACTTAAATCAGTACAAATAGAAGTCATAATCAATGTCATTTTTATGTGCAAATCCTTATACAAGTAATTTGGTTTTAAATATTTCCTTATCTCCATCCTCTTCATTTAGCCTATAAACCCATTTAATTTGTAAAACCCTTTTACCTACAAATAACTTGCATAAATCTCAAGTTTGATTTTTCAGGAAGGAGTCCAATCCTTCTGTCAATGTAGACTCCCACTAAATCTAATCATATCCTTTTGGTTCACCCATATCTGTTCATAAAATAGAGTATAAAGAGAGAGACAATCTTTTTGGAGGTTTACTTAGCCTTGTTGATTGTCTAATATTGACTGGAGTTTGTAGTATTTTTTGTTGTTATTACGAAGCATGAGGGTCCTCTAGAACATCAGTTGTTGAAGTATCACCCAACACTATATAACAATTATTATTTTTCTCATGTCAATTCATCTTTCAAAGTAGCATTCAATATTAGGTCCCTTGCCAAATCTAAGTCCACGCAGCCTTGCTAATCAATAGCATAGCCCCCAAAATGTAAACAATTACTGGGTGTACCTCTCAAATATCTAACAATCCATTTGACTGCATTCCAATGCTCAATCACAATATTACTCGTGTGCCTACTAACAACTATCACAACATGTGCAATAATTGGTCTAGTACACACCATGACATACATTAAACTATTTACAGCCGAAGCATAAGGTGCATTGAAAATTTTATCTTCCTCCTTTCGTGTTGTTAGACACATTTCCTTTGTCAATTTCAAATGACCAGACAAAGATGTGTAGATAGCTTTGACATTCTTCATATGGAAACACTACAACACTACCTTAATATAATCAACCTTGGATAATGTCAATTTTCTATCCTTCCTATCTCTGTAAATTTTCATTTCAATGATCTATTTTGATGTCCCCAAATCCTTCATGGCAAATGAGTGTGCTAATTATTGTTTCAATCACTTGATGTGATCCATGTTAGACTTAGCTACAAGCATATCATCAACATATAAACATAAAATAATGTACCTAAAATCATCCGACCTCTTAAAATAAAAACAATGGTCTGAATGACACAAAGTGTATCCGTGCTCATTCATAAAACTATCAAATTTAATATACCATTGCTGAGGCGCTTGCTTCAAGCCATAATTTTTTTCTTCAATCTACACTCTAAACTCTCCTTACATTTGACCTCAAATCTCTGTGGTTGTTTCATATATATTTCTTTGTTCCAATCACTACAAAAAAAAGTTATTTTAACATAAAATTATATAAAATGCAAATCTTTAGTAGCCATAATACTTAAAGTAGTGCAAATATAAGTCATTTTAACAATTGGATAAAAGATTTCATCAAAATCGATATCATTTTTTTGTACAAATCCTTTTACAACTAACTTGACATTAAATATTTTCTTACCTCCATCCTCTTCTTTGAGCCTGTAAACTCATTTATTTTGTAAAGCCCTTTTACTTATAGACAACTTACATAAATCTCAAGTCTAATTTTTCAACAAGGAGTTCGTTCCTTCTGCAATTGCAAACTCCCACTAAATATTTGTATCCACCTGCACATATTCATCATATCCTTCTAATTTACCAACATCTATTAATAAAATAGAGTATAAAGAGGGAGAAAATATTTCTGGAGGTCTACTTAGCTTTGTTGATCGTCTAAAATTCATTGGAGTTTGTGGTATTTGTTGTTGCAAAACATGAGAGACCACTAGAACATCATCTTTTGAAGTATGATCAAATACTATATAATCACTTTATTTTTCTCATGTTACTGGAACAAAACTTTCTACAACACTTTCTCATTGAATATGACATCACTGCTTCTTAAAATTTTATATTTTTTTAAATCTCAAATTCTATAGTTAAATTTATCAATGTCATATCCAATAAATGCACATTTCTTAGATTTAGGTTCTATTTTTTAAAATCTATATGTGTAAATGCTTCACAATCGAATTTATGAGAAAAGTATAACTCACCTTACTCGTCTATGCTTCCTCTAGAGTACCACAACTCAAAGGAGTAGATGAACCTCTATTAATTAAATATATAGCAGTATTAACAACCTCTACCCACATATTTAAGGGTAGCCCAACATGCAACTTTGTACTCTTTGCATGCTCCACTATTGTCAAGTGCATGTGTTTAGCCACTCTATTTTTTTATGGAGTCCTTGGATCAATCTTCTACCTATGAATACCATTTGAACAACAATAATTTTCAAACTCTTTATTGCAATACTCACCACCATTATCAGATCAAAGATAGTTTAGTCCTTTACCAATCTCATTCTCAACCAAGCTTTTATATTTCTTAAGAGATTCAAATACATAAAATTTTATCTTAGGAAATAAAGCCATACTTTTCTAGTTGTATCATCAATGAATGTAACATAATACAAAGAGTTGCCAAGGGAAGATACTCTAGCCAGTCCCCATAAATCTAGATGCACAAGCTCTAATTTCTCATTTTTATTTTCCTTCCACCTCTTGACAAAACTAGCTCTCTTTTGTTTTCCATACACAACTTTCACAAAAATCCATATTGACACATTTTAGACCTGGTAAGACTTTCTTTGGATGAAGTAATTTCATACTTTTTCACTTGTGTCCAAGTGTGTTGTCTCATGCTGTTGTTTCAAAATCTACAACAGTCGTTTGACATTATTCCTACTCAACTGCAACAACTATTTTTGAACATTGATTTTTCTCTAAAACAATTAAAGTAGAAGGAACATTATGACATGAACAAAAATATAAGGTACCTATTTTCACAACTTTCGTTGCTACTATGAACCTTCAATTTTTTAATTATTAAAAGTAAATATGCAATTATCATCACCCAATTTCCCTTTTGTAATTAAGTTTCTACTCAGTCTTGGAACATGTCTTACCTCTTGTAGAGGCCAATGATCCTCATTCTGCAACTTAATCTTAATTCTTCCCTTTCTAACAATCTCACAAGGTTCGTTATCTCCCAAATAAACTAGCCCAAAATCTCTTTTGACATAATCAAAAAAATAATTTCTATAGGGTGTAATATGAAATGAAGTCCCTAAATCTAGAACCCATGCATCATTAACATTTTCTAAGGAAAGAAGCAAAATACCCTCTTCGAATTTATTACTTACCACACTTATCTCCTTATTTCTTTCTTGTTTGTCTTCTTCATTGTTCTTCTGAGACCAACAATCATTCTTCTTATGATCTAACTTCTCACATTACTAGCAATCTCTTGGCCCTCTAGATTGAGACCTCTTTCCCTTTGATTTCCCACAATATCAAGAATTGTTGCCTCTCATTCATTTTGTCTATATTTTGTACATTTGGACATTTCCTAATGTAGATCCACATGAAATTTTCTGACGAATTTCATCACTCAAAATAACACCAATAATATCATCCAATTTTAGGGTATTAGAATAAAAAAAAGATCTACTCATAATCATTCTAGCTTTCAAGCAAATAACACAGAATTAAGAGAGCCCTAATTTCTTCATCAAATTTAACATTTACAGAAGATAGATGATTGGTGACCATATTAAACTCATTTAAATTATCAACAAAAAACTTGCACTCTACCATCTTCATATTAAATTAACGCTTCGTGAGAAATACCTTGTTTGCAGCGAATGGTTTTTCGTATATCTTTTCATTTGTCCTCGCTTTAGTAATATTAAATGCCATCGATTGTCTTAGGCATAAATAAATACTTCTAAGTATTTTTCTGTCCAAAGTACCTCACTCTTCTTCTGTCATATTTGCCTCTTTTTTGGATTTTCCTTCCAATTGCTGCCATAAATCCTTCTGATAAAGATAGTTTCCCATTTGCATTTTTCATAACTGGAAGTTCTGCCCATTAAACTTCTCAACCTTCAGCTTACCCTCATATGTCATTGTTTACAGTCAACCGTGAGATTCCCTCTCAACGATGAGACTTTCTTGTAGAAGATAACTGAAACAACTAGGCTTTAATACCACTTGTTAGGATTATAGAGACAGAAATAACAATTACATGCAAATATAACCAATATCACAAAGGGATAAAGTACACATAAGCGAATAAAAGACAAAAATTTAATGTTGTTCACCCACTCCTTGGGCTATGTCCAAAAAACACTGACCAATATTATTATCCAGTGATTTCAACCTAATTTGAATCACCTCAAGAAGCTACTAAATCATCAAACATCATAAAATCCCCAACCTTAAGCCATTTTATACAAGACTTGTGAAAATTACAAAATTACAAGACTACACATGATCATTGGACAATAAGTCCCAACGTCTTTTATATTAATAAAGTCATTTTACAAAATTAGCACTAGAATATGTCATCCAATAGGTCTGCCCCAGGACCCTACCTTGCACTACCTCTGGACCCTACAAGGGGTGTTGTCTCTTGACCCCTATCATTGGAGTACTGCCCCCAAATCTTTGAAGATAAGATAAGATAATATTATTAATGTTCAACAAAAGACCACAATGAGGGTCTATGGGACTGGAAGCTTACATCAAGAAAATAGCAGACAAACGGAGCACCAAATGGTGACCACAAAAGAACAAGTACAACAAACAAAGAAGAAGAAGAAAGCAAGAGATGTCATGGAAAAGATTAGGTATCCACCCTCATAGGGAAAAAGTCCAACAACGACTGATCAGTGCGGCTACCAGAGGCTTGTGATGAAGCTGAGTGCTACGAGAGGAGTATCGTTGGTGAAGAGGTCCCCTACGGGTTCTCATAGATATGGAATGGCCTGTATTAGGGAGACTGTACGAATGCTTCACACCTCGAACTGAAGTTAAGGGCGAGAAGAAGGTTGTAATAAGCTATGTCTGGGCCTGACTCCTGGGAAATGAAGGTTGTAATAAGCTATGTCTAGGCCTGATTCCTGGGAAATGAAAGCTGCAAAGTACGATCACGAAGCTATAAGGACTCACAGAGATAGAGCACAATGCAATGTTGATCAGTGTACCTTAAAAAATCCAAGAGGCATCTGCAATCTCTAAACAGATAGTAAAATCTCTCCCTCTAATCTCGTAGTATATGGGGCATATGAAAATAAAATGTGTCTCAGTTTCTACCTCAACTAAGGTACAAAGTGTGCACACCCAATCCTCTCTAGCAATATGGTGATCGACCTAGATCTGGAGTCTGTGCGAGCCCACCTTGAACGAGCCAAGGGAGATACATAGGGCATGTCTAGTATCTGTGTAAGTACTCAGGGAAAACAATACCCATCTCGAATATCTAAGAAGTGTTCGGCGTAGAAAGCCATCCTCGGATGTAGTCCCCCTGGAGGATCCACCCAGGTCCGTATGATATATTGCCTATAGATATCAAGTCTAACATGCCCGTTCAACTTCTGTCGAGAGGGGAGTAGATGAGCAGGAGCATCTAATGAGAACTGGTATGGAGAGAGACGGTTGATGTCGATCCCAATTAAGCTCAGCACGATAGTAGCTTGAGCATACCAACAGCGAGCTCTAGTAGCTAGATT
Organism: Cupressus sempervirens; assembly: GCA_028749045.1. Classification (NCBI taxonomy): domain Eukaryota; kingdom Viridiplantae; phylum Streptophyta; class Pinopsida; order Cupressales; family Cupressaceae; genus Cupressus; species Cupressus sempervirens. The sequence goes on along the minus strand of CM053789.1, from coordinate 806,036,310 downwards.
GGAGTCTACAATAGCAATTGAGGAGCAATAGGCTAAGTAAGGGTATTTGTGTTGGCTTGCAATCGAGTCTGCAAAACCACGACGACGGTGGAGAAACCAGATCAGGTAAAAAATGGCTACAAGTTCAAATGGGTGAGCTCCAAACTCAACCAAAATAATACTATGGGGGGTAGATCTGTGACATCTGATAATCGGACGGAGGAGCAGAGTCTGGGGATGCTCGATCATGGCCCAATTCGAGTCTAAAAGGGAAGGACCCCAAACCACCGCACCATAGAGCACTGTGGGTCTTACTAAGGAATCCAAGAGGGATAGCTTAGATGATGTGTCTTGAAAGTGGTGTTTGAAGCATTGTCTCTCAAGCATGGCAAGGGAATCGAACCCTTTATTGATCTGAGGCTAAATGTCTAATCTCAAGGTGAAACGAGATTCGAAAAACTTAACCCCAAGGTATGTGTAAGATGATGTAATCTTGACTTCCCAACCCTGGAAGTGAAAATGGAGATGTGAGGTCTTCAAACCGTTGAAGACCATAACACGAGTCTCCTCAAGGTTCATGACCAGCTGTCTCATGTCACAAAAAGATGCAAGTCTATCCAAAATCCTCTGAAGCCCCTCAAGAGAAGAAGCAAGAAGAACCACATCATCAACAAAGAGAAGGATGGAGATCAATACCTGTGTAGATGACACCCATCACCTAGAAGCGAGGAGTCACTAAGAAAAGCCTCGAGCTCATCAATGTAGATCCCGAACAAGGTGGGAGAGAGAGGGCAACCCTGCTTCACCCCAATGGTGCTCTAGATAGGGTCGGAGAAGCCCTCTATGGTCCTAAGTCTAACAATCACGATCTCATATAACCTCATGATAGCCGTCAGTAAGATCTCAGAAATACCAATATCTCTCAGTCTTTGAAAAAGGGCCGCTTTAGGGATGGAATCAAAAGCCTTACGAAAATCCACAAAACAACAGTAGACTTTCTTCATGTAGTGCCGAGCCTACTCAATAATAACCCGTAGTGTAAAGATATGTTCCATGGTTTGGTAGTCTACCATGAATCCTGCTTGACCCTTAGCCCTACAATTCCTCTTGTTGAGCTCACTAGATAAAATAGTATTCAATGTTGTAGCATAAAGTTTGGCAAATGTATGCCCAATCATGATGGTCCTATAGTTTCTGAGATCAAAGGTTAGCCCCGACTTATGGATCGGGTGAATAATGTGTCTCGACCAAGAGTCTGGAAAATCAAAACAAACCACTCTATTAGAGTGTAGATAGATAAGGGCCCAGGATCGCGGTGTTGAGCTTGAAGAGCTTACCTAAAAACCCTCCTCATCAACCGCCCTGTTGCATCTCATAAGTATGATGGCCTTATAAATGCTGGAGGTGGAGAATAAGTGACAATGGGGGAGTGAGCTAAGAAGGGGAGTGAGTTGACCCGAGATATCATACAATGTGGAGACATGAGAGGCAAGGAGGCAAAGGTCGAGGATGAACTAGGGTTGGCTACGCCGGGGGAACATGATGTGCTAAAACAACTTGGGATACAAAATAAGTGTGTCACAAAGGGATCTGCCCTGTGAAGCAATAAATAATTGGTTCTTATGGTGAAGAAAGCATTTGCAGGAGAGTCATAAATTGGTGAAAGCGGGGGAATGAGTATCAAAAGCCAAGCGCAAAGAGCGGTGGAATGTTTTATAGGCCTTATCAAACCACTGGTTCATGGGAGAAGTATTCCGTCGAACGGATCTGGGAGTGCTGGGAATTGAGCGGTGAGGGATAGAGAGGAGAGTCGACTTCCAAATCGTTGTAGCTAGTGAGTGAAACATGGTAGACACCTGACTGTGATTCGTGAAGCTAGTAGGGCGGAGGAATCTTCTCAAATGGAGAATGAAGAGGTCTTGATCACTTTCCTCAAAACAGAAACGAGTAAGGGGGTGGTTCTAGGCAGGATGACTAGAGATGGCTGGTAGAGGGTGGGAAGAAACACGAACCGAAAGGCTAAGGAGGGCATGATCCGCCAGGGGAAGACGAGAGAGTAAAGGTTTGGATGGATGGGAGGAAAGAAGCAATAATGAGGATATAATCAACCACGCTCGTACCCCCACTATGAGGCCAACACGTAAAAAGCTCAGAACCCAAGAAGCAAGAGAGGCCATTTAGAATCACCAAATCGAAGGACTCACAGAGCTGGAGAAGGTGGTGACCATAGCAAGTTAGAGGTCCATTGTGATCCTCAGAGAAATGCTGACGCCCCATACTAGTAGGATCCCTCTCAATAGTACAAATCAAGTCAGACCCATAGTCATACTGGGGGGTCTGGAAATCTTTAGTCTGTGCATTAAAGTCTCCTAAGATCATGATGTCACCCATACCCCCAAACTTGGAGATGCTCTCGAATAAGTCTATAAAAGGGTTCCCGTCCTCAACATTGTGAATGGCATAAGGTGAGGAAGTCGGCAGAAAGTAACAAACGACAATGAAGATATCTCTCTAAGGGCGACTGGTGGCACCAAACTGGATCCACATAAATCTGGCCTAAGAGTAGAAGAAATTTGGAAAAAATTGCACCAAAAATTAGAAAAAAATTATCTTCTTTAAGTATAATTAGGCTTCACATAACAACACAAATCCCTATATTAATAAAACACAATCAACCTCACAAGATGCAAAATGATGAATTTATGGAATGTTAAAGAACATTTAGACACCACCTTAATGCTCTTATATGCTAAATATTATCTTGTTCAAAGAATCTCATTTAACTTACAAGACAAGAATCTACTTACACATTAGACCACTCATTAACTATAATAATAAACAATATCTTTACACAAAATGTTAACACAATTAACAATATCATCCAAATTATAATCAACTTTTCACTAAAACAACATTAAAAGGTTCAAATGAAGTACGTCAGGGGCCTCACATAAATTTTTAGGAAACTAATTCAATTTTGCATCCAAAAGAGAAGACTTCTATGTTAACCATAGTACCTGCAACTAATATTATTTAAAGGCTTAACCTCCCTTGAAGAAACAATCTCAAACAATGATAGCAATTAATTCAAATCAAAATGTTTCTTCTAATGATTTATAACCATTTTGACTTCCTTGCAATTCCCACTGAATTCATTGGTCTACCCAATAGCTTTAGGTGATTACGTTTGTTGAATGAGAGTTAAAAGGACCACTGCACATGAGCTCATCACCCCAACACACCTATCAATTCCATAGTTAAAGAGAACTATAAACGTCGTATTGGTGTGATTTTAGTTGATAATCTCACGGAGCTGGATTTAGCTCATGCCCAGGATGAGCCTTCTTCCCTAGAATCTTCAACCATGCGCGACATTGGCAACCACTACTTCTGACTCCCCCTTTGGTCGCCATTTTCATTCACCTAGACTACGCCTTACCCTCAGATTTCATTGAGTGCCTCCACACCTTACTACCTAAACATACACTCCTATGGAATAGAAGTGCATGTCGAACCTCCATGGTTCTAATTCCTTTGTTGCACCTTGCATGCATCCTCAAGCCTTAAGCTCTACTACTATTCAACCCAAGTTGAACCCCTTAGCCCTACTGTGGCTTCGCCTCAATGTCCTCCATAAAACAACCTTACTCCAACACTGGCCATATGTGACTCAACTCCTCGAGTCTCTTGACCACCCTTCATCTCCATGGCGTCACTCCTTGAATGCCCAGAGCTACCACAACTCCCCTTGCTCAACTACACCTGCTACCCAAGCCAAGCACTGCACCATTGCATCGAGAATCACCAAAACTCTTGTGCCGAACACTATATCGAGAATCACCACAACTCCCTCATGAAACACTACATCCATCGTAAGTGACTTAGAAAATTGAGTCTTCTCTATCTCACTACACATACTGCCAATGCATTCTCAGTACTACCAAGACACGTTGGAACATCCTAGAGTCCTCTAGTCCAATCTTGCATGCTACCTTACCACGCACATGTCTCCACGACACTCCATCTCCTAGTGGTCTCCCCTAGCTCACCACGAACCTTGAAGCCCAACCTTGTTCCCCACAGAATTGTTGATTGCCTTAGCCAAGCCCTAAATCCAAACACCAAGCCTTGACTGCTTCGACGCCACATCTATGTCCACACGCACACGTTGGTGAACACCTTGTTCCTTGTGCATCCACTGCACTCAAACCAACCCCTTCATGCATACACACAATCTTTCTCATTCGAGATTCCTTTGCAATATAGACCTACTTGAGCACCATGCCCTTGTTCCATGATCCAACAAATCCCTCGGATGTTGTACTTCCTTCCAACTCGGCTATGCCACCATAGCTTCACCTACGAATCACTTCACTCTTTTCAATCATGCACCACAAGCCATCATTACTTTATGTTACCATCATGGCCCGCCTCTTGAGCAATGCCACACAACTACCTCTTTGGGTACTTGACACGAATCTCCCTCATGGCTTGGCTCTCCTCGAGCACTCCCTTGGAACACCTTATCCTAATCGCCATACTGGACCACCACAACCCTAGAGATAACTTATCCCAACGCAAACCCAACCAACCAAGCAACTTAGATAACTGGCTTTGCAACACATTCCCCACACAACTCACCATAAGCCTCCAATGCTCCTGCTTGGACAAACCGTTTGTCTCCTACCACTGGACTAGGTACTCCGCTTCTCGAACTTTCAGACCTTAGACAACTCCCATTGAGTCATCACCAACATTGGCTCAGCTACTCTACTTCACTAAGTTAGGGATCCTTGCATTGTCGCCAAACCTCACCACATCATGATAAAACAAGGCTACTCTTCTTCACTCCTAAAACTATGCGCCACCTCTATCTCATCTGGAGACTAGAGGGAAGGACTACTCTTCTTCGTCCCTCTTGAGGGAGGTCGACTACCTTAGCCGCCCTTAATGCACACTGGCACTTACCCTTCGCGGATACACCTCAACTCAGCTTCATGCCTCACCTACACCACAATCATGCTAGTGAGAACATCACATAGCATAGCCCCAAGATTGCACCTCGACTCGACTCCACACCTCGCCTACACCTCAACCACGCTAGAGGAAACATCTCACAGCACAACCCCATTAGATACACCTCAGATCCATCCCATGCCAAGATCCTACGCCACATCTATGCATACCCAATACACAACATAGCCTCATCGAATACTCCTCAGATCGACACAAGGCCTCACCTATGCCACACCTGTGTGCACCCAACTTTGCCGCATGGGCCCATCTAATACTCATCGACTAGGCACCATGCCTCACCTACTCCACACCTGTGTGCGCCCAACTTAGTTGTACAAGCCTGTAACCTCATAGTTTCATCGTATGAACCAACAACCCTTTAAAGATAATATCATTCTTTCGACCATGCTTGCCCATGTAGGGACTACTGTCTCTAGTTTACTCTAATTTAATTTAATCTCCTTTGAGGTGTTCAAGATCGTACAATTATATAACCTTGCCCAATTATGTCTTGCTTCCTATTCTCCAATGCTTGCCCTAAAGTTATTAGATTTTAAGAAAAATTCATTATTTACTTTTAGTATTAATTTTATTTAACATAGACATACTGTTATGATTACTTTTTATCGATAAAAGGCAAGTGTCCAATTTTTATTAATATCAAAATATTTACAAAAAAATCTCACCTACGTGCAGGCATTGGGGACAAAAGAACACGGTTAAGAAAACTCCCAATATAATCGAGATTGAAGTCCTATAGGAAGACATATGCCCAATTGAGGGTCTTGAAGGGGGCATAACCCCTTTTACAATTTATCAAGAGATACAAAAATTGACAATTAATATAAAGTACATCAATATTACATGGTTCTCATTAAGGAGAGATTACAAAGTTTTCATATTTACCAAAGATTATCCCCTATAAAGAATCTAGATAGTGTTCTTGGAGCCATAAAGTATCATCTTTGGCTTGAACCTGGCACTGGAGATATTACTATTGAAGGACCTGCCAAAACACAACATTCTTTCTCCACACTTGAAGGGAAGTTAGAGTTAAACAAGACCAAGTTGAGAAGCTCGCATAGAATTAACCACAGAATTTGACTCACCCCAACGGGAGCCATAGCTAGGATACTAAAGTGAACTGATCTTTATCGGTTTTTCCTTATGAAGGATCTAAACAAATTTAACCATACAACTTATTAATCAATCAATCAAAACTATCCCAATTAATATGTGAAAAATGAACATGGATGTTGTTACTATCGGCTTTTTGACGATATTAAGTTAAACCATAAAACAACATAGCATGGCCAAAAGCATTCACAATCTATTTCTTTATCAGCTATTGGTCCTTTACTTATAAAAGATTACTTCACCATTATTTTCAAAAATACTTAAGATGGAATTGAGCCAAATCCCCAAGATTATAATCCTTTTGTATGTGAGGGGCATAGAAACGAAAAAACCTTAATAGTGTTATTGCGGTAAATGAAGAGAATTAAAACCCAAAAAGATTCTTCTTTAAATTGATAAGAGGCTTTGCTTCACAGAATAACCTTACAAAAGATCTAGGGTAATATAAACTAGATCTGTAGTTTATTATTTATGTAAAAATGGGGAATTAAAACACCAACAAAATTTCAAAGAACAAATACCTCGAAACTTAGCTATAACATAAAATTTCCCCAAACTGTCGTTGCTATTGTTCTTCGAGTTATAACACTATTTATATGCATCCTTAATATTCATAAAGTCATAAGGTTAACCAAAATTTAAGTTGAGTGCATGTTCAAAAACAAAAACTAGTGATAAGACGGCGAGTTTCAAAATTTTAAAAAATTGCATCCACTATTCTTCCCTAAAAGCCACATATAAATCTTCAATGGCGGCTTTTAGGGATCATCCATGCAAAATCCCCTACTCCTCGAACTATTTTTCCAGCCAGTCTGCTTCATTGGGGTCGAAGAGGCAAAGAAGAAGAGGAGGAATTGAAGATTTCTCTAGTATACCTCCCTATCCTCCCAAAAACCTGTTGGATCTTCAACGAAAATGATTTACATAAACATACTATTAGTTAAACAATAATAACCACTAACAATGTTCTTTACTAATGAATTTTAAAATTGTTTACCCATATTATTTGGGTGGATTCTAGAGATAGGTGTTTGAAATGGCTAAGTCCTCATTAGATGAATTCCAAACATTTTCATATAAAGATTTTAATGATTTTGCTTCTCTTCAAAGTCATCTTACCATATCCATTTTTATTACGAATATCTTTACATATCAACCAATCAATGCATAATAATATTAATAATGCAAATCTCAAATATGTGCTCTCGTTTTAATATAATAGAAAAACTTTTATTTCTGCATATACGTTCTTGATTGTTCATGCAAAGACAAAAATTTGAAGTTTGTTTTTAAGGTAGATATGATGTTTGGCATTAAAGTTTTGAAAAACATTTTAAATATCTTCCTCTGTAGAGGAAATGATATTTCTAATGGCACCAGCTATGGCCCAAACAAAATGCACCAAAAGACAATTTTTGTTTTCCTTTAGATCTCCGAAAACAAGGTGATTTTTTCTCAATTTTTTTGCTATATTCTAGTACAAAACATACAGATCATGAAGAACAAATGCTGAAAATTTCAGCAAAATCCGTTGTGTTTTTATTTTTTTCAATTTTGGTCAAAGCTGCATTATGTCTAAAGGATAGCCACATTCATTTCTAATAATGGTGCGGCTGTTTGCACAAACTCATTATCACAATCTGAATAACATCTGCAGCATAAGCACTAAAAACAATACCCGCATTTAAATTTAAGTATTATGCTGGCCAATAAGTTTTTAAATAAAAATTTAAAACCCTAAAAACACTCTTACAAATCACTTCGCCATCGTTCTTAACTGAGATCATATATTGAAAAAACACAAAGATCTGAACTGGAAAATCTCGAAGTCCATATATTAGAGGCTATTATCCTTGAAGTGCCAAACAATTTTAAAATTTTCAATCATGAAAGAGGCAAAGGATATAGAAAAATGGGAAGGATTCATTGGATTACAAAGAAAGTTCTTAATGATAAGCCGATTTTTAAACAGTAGGCCTACCTTCACATAGACACTACTCCCAATTATTAGAAGCCGATGATGACAGACTCACTGAGAAAATCCTCTTAGCATCAAATGAGTCCTCAACCTAACAGCGCAGAACGTCTTGCTGTAATTATACATGCCTTCAGCAGAGTTTTAGTAATGTGATCCACAACATACATAATTGTTCAACAAGGCCATAAATTTTGAACAGAGAAACGGTTTGGACTGAGCATTGCTGATGATAAGATCTCTCGTGCATTGAATATCATATGATAGTTCAGTCTCTTCTGGAATCTTCAAATAAAAGTATTTTTAACATAATTTTACCAAATTTCTCTACCTGTACGTAGTGCTTTGACAAGAAGACTTCTGATATAGAATAAGTATCACCATAAATATCTCTTCATTTTTTATACCATAAAAGATTGTGCTGCTAATAGGAACAGCTTAATTCAGAAGTACAAAAGACCATTATATAATTTTGTAATAATTAAAATAAGCATTTTCTTGAGTGGATATATACATACATTCAAACATGAGTCAATGAGTTTGACTCAAAAACTACATAGTTGAATCCCAATAGCAATATCACAATATATTATATTATTCAACACATGTTCAACTTGTTGGTCATACCGTACAATACCCATTCAAGGGCATTATATAAGATAATGATGACCATTGCTGTTATAAACACACTCATAGCACTCACTGTGACAAATGCATAAAATGTCAACTACAGATATTTACCATTTCCTTAAAACATTAATTTAATCACAACATAAGACTGTTTATATAAAGTGACCAAACAATTAAACAAACAAGTTATGTATATTATATGAAGTTTCTAGAAGAAGGATCTTTGCCAATCATGCAACAAAGAGCAGAGAGATCTGTGGAGAAAATTTCCCTGAAACAAAGACAAGAACAGGAAAAGATGGGAAGAAACAAATTTGGATGAAACAAAAACTGGGATGATCACTTCAAACTCTGGATGGGAAAGCAAATGATTGTCGAGAACTTAGGTCTCTTGGTCAGTCCTCATCTCTCAAAAATAAAGCAAATTGTGTCGCAACAAAAAGTAAAGGCAAAAGAATTAATAAGGAATACAGAGAACTGGAAGTTGCAGCAGATAATGGGCTGAAACTAACCACCTTGATGGTACAGAGATCTAGGGAGGAAACTTTACCTCTTCGACGGCAGTGAAGATCGTCACATGGAATGTTTACAGCATTTAGTCAAGCATCACCTAGGCATGTCCAAACCAGGTATCATCCTTATACAAGAACCAAAAGTAAATCATATCGAAGCCAGGATCCTATAATGAAAATGGAAATGCTGGCATGTAATGGAGCATCAAAGGACTGTGGCTAACCTCAGTTCCCCAACCTTAAAAAAATTAAAAAGACTTCTCCGTTCTGGGGATAGTTGGTAAGCCTGCAAGAAAATAAGTTTTAATTTAAGGTAAGTTTTTTCATTATCAATGTTTTAAACCTTTAGGGCCAACCTGTCTAGTTCTTAAGAAAAGAGTAGGAGAAATTTGAGCCACATGTGCATAATAGAGAATAAGCTAGCTATTTTCAGCAACTTCAATTGTGTAGTTGCAAATTCAGAAAAGGAGGGCTTAAGAAAATAAAAAATCATTCAAGAATCAATCCCAAAATGATTTCTCAGATTTGTGAACATAACGGATGTAATTCACAGGAATAGTTCTTTTACCTAGACTAACAGAAGACTTGACTACAGCGATATAGTTGAAGATTTGACAAATTCCTGTGCAGCAGCAACCAGAAAAATTCTCCTCCAACTGAATGCTTGATTTTCCATCTGGTTTGAATGTTAATTGATATAGCTTGCAATCATTGAAGCCAACCTATTGTTAGATACCCTTTCACACTTGAAAACATGTGCTTTAGAGACCCAAATGAATGGTAGACAAGCACAGTCCCCAGAAACAAGTGATCCAAGATGTACACTCATATCAAAAAACTAGTACATCCAAAAGAGCAATTTAATACAATGAACTCTACAACAATTCAAGAACATCTTTGCAGACAAAGGAAGCTGTGGAGAAACAACTAGCCAAATCAGCGGTATGGAGTAGAGGGATGGTGGGATGTGTATCTAGTACAGAGGTACTCTTACAAGCTAGGGTTGTCATTGCACCAAAAGATCGACCTGTCAATGCCCAATACAACCACTAGACTTATAGAACACAGCAGGCAGTTAAGCTCACGAATCCCGAAGGGGAACGTTGGCAGTTAGTCCAACAAGTACTTCATGCAATTTTTTAGGGGACAGAAAGCAATGGCTAGTGAAAATTAGTGAAACTTTAAAAAAAGTGGAGAAATTTCAAATATTCATATTGTAACATTGATAAAGCATTCATCATAAAACATTATAGAAACTTAATACATAACATTAGACTTGAATTGAAATTTAGCACAAGAACTGACAATCAAATTAACAAAATTTAAATGCTAATCATTGTCAATGTGCATACAATACTTATTTATAACAAATTTCCCTAGGAGATAGCACTAAGGCCTGCAATTTTGGCAAGGGCATCAGATCTAGGGAGCTCAAATAGTTTCCTCGCTCATTTCAGGATGGTAACTGCTGCTGAAGGATAAGATGTTACTGCCTACTGATATGACCTGCAGGTATCCCACCAGTTTGAGGATGGTAACTGTCATTTAAGGATAAGACGGTACCAATGAGCTGAAATGATTCCCTCAAAAATTGCTAGTATACATTGGATTATATCACTAAAACTGGTTCTTGGTAACAAAACGAGAGTATTGACTATTCTATTGACTATACATAAATACAAATCTTACCATTGACTTGGAATAGGAAGGGGCTGAAGTACTTGAGGGTTACAGCTTCATCTCCGTTTCTAATGCACTGATGACAAAATGACTCAAATTGTCAAACTCCCTCTTAAAATTCTTCCATTTGTATGACTTTCTGACCCATGAGTAAGTTTTGAAGAAGCTTATATCTCTCATCAATGGTAATAAGTGGTTCATACATAATGGAATTTAAAGCTCTCTTGCTGAGGTTTGATAACAAGTAATTTAAATTGGGAAATCTAGAATTGATGCTCTACAAGCTACTAAAATGACTTGTGGAATGGGTTGGTTGGTTGATAAGATGGATTTAGTAGAGAATTGGGAGACACTATCCTTCATCCAGGGGTCGAAAGTTCATGATTATACAATGGAATTGAAGATTGAACTCAGAAGGAGACAAGGGACCTTGGTATTCTTGAAGATCAAATGGAATGAAATGAATAAAGAAATACTTGGAAAACAAAGCTCTCATCAAAGAAGAGTTAAATTCCATCAAATGGATCTGCTCAAAGACCGGTACCTGCGCAATATAGATTGGTTAATAAGTAGCAGAACTTACTATTATGAGAAGGCATTGGCCATCTACGAATAAGTATGATTATGATAGACTCTCCCTACTTGGATATGCAATCTCTTCATCATGTGTCCTCTACTACACTCCTACGGAATTTATTTGCTGGTTGGCTGGATCTTAGCAATTAAATGTTGGCAGTGGCTTTCTGTAAGATTGAAACGGTCCAACGCTTTTTTAGTGAGCCTACTTGCTTTTTTTGCCTCACAACCATTAACCTAGAAGCACTCTTATCTTTCCTTGCCTCTAGATAGTATGTTCGCCATTAATCATTTGGTAAATCTGGAAAGAAAGAAAGAAAGAAAGAAAGGATGTTTTAAGACAAATCTATGAATGAGTTTTCATTTCAGCCAAATTTGAGACTGTTCTATAGAAAGCAGTGAATTCAAGAGAATAGAACCAATCTGGAAAAACAAAGATTCTTAATGTAGCAATGAAAAGTAACTTGTGCCCATTCTGAAGGGATTAATGGAGCTAATTCTACCAACAACTTGCGAATTGGAATCAAGTGGCTTCCTTCACAAGCCAACTGGATTAAATTGAATTTTCACAAGGCTGCCAGAGGGAATCTAGAACTGTCAGGAGTCAGGCGTGTAGTTTGAGATGAGAAGGGACAATTGGTTTGCGCAGCCTTCAAAAACTATAAGCAGGGAAACATGGGGACATGTCCCTGGGGGGTTTGTCCTCATCCCCACATTCAGGATATCCCAAGGACAGTGGATGGCTTGGGGATGTTTCCCAGAAATCCCCCCCACCCCCCAAAAAAAAAGTTGACTTTGAAATGTCAATAAGGGTAGCAGTAGTCGTCCTTTGAGAGGATGTCTAGGGGACGACCTGGACATCCCTCAACATCCCAGCAATGGCATACTGTCCCCAAAATTCTCTACTTGTTTGTTCTTCAAATCTTCTCCAGATGCTTTATAAAGTTCCAGATTACTGATCTGATGGAAGAACAAGGAGAAGCGAACCTACAATTTCGTCGTTGATAATTGTAAAAACATCATTTCATAACTCAATTCTGTAGCCTCCAATCTTCCCTAAAATTACTCCCCAGAGCAGATTCATTGATGAAATCATGTTAATTTTCCTGCCTGACCTTACTCTTAATTCATTATATTAATACTTAAATTTTGTGTAGGGGTGCACATCCTCTTCCAATGAGTCCAAAAAAATTATTCTTATTAGTTGGGTTCCTCTTGGACCTACATTGGATGTAATTTATATAATATATTATTAAAGATGGAATCAATGAAATTCAATATGAATAGCCAATAGGTATAGCACAGAAAGAAACTGAAACTCTGAACAGTTGGATACAGCCAGCTAGAGATAGTTGATTTCCCTTTACTGGCACACATCTTTGCTACAAAAACATACAATTAACACTTCATTGCTTTGGCATTTGCAGCTTTATCATTGTTATCAAAAAATATTTGAAATTCCCCTATATATATAATCCTCTTTGTCATCCAGTGTGCCCCCCCTTTCCCCTGTCAGTAATATGTGTTATCTTCAATTAGTACAAGGGAGTTAGAATGCTAATTATTAATTAAACAATGTGGTAAGGAAAAGATATACCCAGAATTGGAGGATAGCAAGTATTCTTTGTAAGATTTGGCCCTTGATAGATTCACTTGCTTCCTTTACTATTTAGCATGCCTGTCATGAAATTAACAAGAAAATCAATTTCCTAGCAAATAATGCCTCAGACAGTGAGTTAATATGCATAATTGATAACAACGCAGATGCTTGGTCACTTTGAATGAATTATTCAACACACTCCCATGCTTGAGGTGACCAGGGGCACTCTTATTTCTCCATCACCACTGGTAAAATATCAAATTTCTAGAACTTGGTGTTATCGGCAAAGTATAACACAGCCGATGGGATAAGTTAGTATCTAAAAGGTTGCGTGACGGTTGAGTCACCCCTTCGGGATACATATGTATATCGTCCGATTGAACTATGGATCATCAATATAGTTGTACTCGAGATCGTATATTCTGCTTATATGAATAAAGTACTATCTTTTTATGTGTCATATTCTAGTCTCTAAATGCAATAAATAACCGTTTACCCTATACGGTAAACATTTGGCGCTGTTGCTGGTCAAACCTAGTATCAAAGATGTGTTTTGAAGATTGATGCCGAATTTACTTGATAAGGATCGAAATAAAAGAAAAGAAAATGATGATGTATGCACAACATGAAGCATTAATTCGCACAGAAGCAGCAAAACGAAGGTATAGACTTCAACTCGTCGACGGGTACTGAGGGGGTGTCACTGAAGGTGACCATGGTGCCACGGGAGCACTGACCAATGGAGTGCATTTTCCTAACCGTCCACAAGAGGACTTGATAGAAGAGACAAGGGAAAAATTCCAAAGACTGAGGTTGATCGAAGAATCAAGGAAAGAATTCCCGGAGTTGTCTACGCCAAGGGTGAAGAATCCGAATAGAAGAGAAGGAACCAACACGGCTCAAGGTGTGAAGGACCACGAGCGTGGGGTGAACTCTTCGTCCTCGATACACTAGACAAATAGGTATAATTCTATAATCAAATAACTCGATTGTTAGAACTCATCACACCAACACAGACCAATGCGGTTGTACAGAGTAACGCGATTGTGCAGAACAACGCAGCTACATATAGCAATGCAGGTGCATAACAAGCACAAAAGTCAAGAGGAACAAAACAAAAGCTAACGATGGCAGGGCCGAAGGAGATATTGCCTAAATTTACCAGTGACGGGACGGTCAACCCAGTTCAACACTGTAAAATGTGTTAAACGATATGGACTGCGAACGGCATAACAGACGAGGATGACTAGATACGTCAATTTCCAGCTACCCTAAGAAGCGTAGCAATCGATTCGTTTTCAAACACTGACCAAAAGAAGGTGGCCACATGGGTGAAAGTCAAGAAAGAATTTACAGTAGAATTCTGACTACTAAGGGATAACAATGAGATCATAGCGAAAATCTATAGTGCAAAGTAAGGGAAGAATGAGACAGTCCGTCAATACGCAAGGAGACTGAAGGAGCTGGTGGGAAAGATGGAAAGCACACCAGCCGACGGGTTGAAGAAATGATGGTCTATCGAAGGGCTACGGCCAACACTGTAGAAAAAGATGAAAATAGTACCTCTGACATTGTACATTGATGCATATAACTGGGCAATGGATTTAGAAAGCAAACACAAAACAAGGAAAAAGAAGAAGAGCAGATCTTCTAACTAGGAAGACTCATCCTCTGAAAGCAACGATAAAGAATCGAATAAAAAGATTCAAGCATTACAAAAAAATATGTTGCGTATGATGAAAGAATTAAAAAGAAAGAACACAAAAGGGGAACTATAGTGTATGAACTGCAAGGAAGAAGGCCATACAAAGGGCGCTTGCCCCAAGAACTAGTTTTGCGATATCTGCCAGATTGTCGGACATTCCACCAAAGAATGTCTGTTCAATATGAAAACAAAAGGTCACCAACAATTGCTACTAACGCAAGAAGTGTCCACATTGGGAGTTGCAAGAACAAATACAAACAATGACGCGACAAGTTCAGGAGAGTAACGAAACAACAACCGATGCAGAAGAGGAGGGAACAATAACAACAACAACAACGAGGGCCGCAGCCAAATACAATACGATCCAACTAGACAGCCAATAATATAGTGTCGCACATGCAATCTATGGGGCCACTTCGCAAGAGCTTGTACCACGAAGGGAACACCGCAACTATTGTGCAGATGGTGTGGTCCTAGAGACCACAAAGGCTCAAAATGCCCCAAGCCCGCGATGAACCTATTGACTATAGAAAGAAGCGAGGAAGAAGTATTAACAGTTACCTGTGCACAAGCCAAAAAGGCGACATACCTAGAGCCTAAAGAGAGGAAGAGAATGATACACCAAGCAAAAGCAGAAATAGAAAAAGAGATGATGATCAAAAGAGCGCAAATGAATGACACTGCAGGTACCTCAAGGACCCAAGCGGAACAAAACATTATACGATAAGTAATGCAAGTTGAGGTTCCTATGAAATTAAATGACCTTGCAATGTCATAGCTAAGAACAACAATCCTAAACATGACACTATCCCCAAAGACAGTGGACGAGCCAAGGAAGAACACCCACGGTGGAAAGTGAAGCCCCCATGACAGACTCGATGTTACTCGCACTGAACACAAGAAAACACCCCACTATGGTAGAGATGCGTATTCTTGGAACCATCCTGACAAACACCATTGTGGACGAAGGATCTGGTGTAAACGTATTAATAACTTGAGGAAATGTGGAAGAAGTTAGGACAACCAACACCATGGCCGCCTACATTCCAACTGCTTAGCGCTGACCAACATGAAATCAAACCCCTTGGGACTTGAATGGCGCAGACTGTAACAATCGGGACAAAACCCTTCCTACTCGACTTTGTCGTCATTCCGCTGAAAAGAAAGGGTTACAACACCATCCTCGAAAGGGGTTGGCTAGTACAGGCAAAGGTTAAACATGACTGGAAAACAAAACACTCTTTCAATGGAAAGAGGGGGTTGCAGGTTCATAATTGACCTACACAACCAGATGGTGGGAGAAGATGTTGTGTCCTTGTTAGACTCCGAAGGCGAAGGAGATGATGAAGGAAAGAAAAGGATGGAACCCGACGAAGAAGGAATTCTGAAATTGGAAGGGTCTAACGATGACGACTTGGACTCATTGAATGGCCTACTCCATTGGCAAATGGAGGACTATGAACTCTTTCCAACTTGTCACATGTTAGGGGTGGAAGAAGGAAATAAAGAAGATGAAAAGAATGAATTACGGACAGAATACAAAGAATTCAAGGAAGGAGTCGCACCGGTAGATGAAACACTCGCACACACATTCAACAAGGATGTTTTTGCATGGACATACAAAGACCTAAAGGGAGTGCCACTAGAATTATGTGTTCACTGGATCCCACTGATACAAGGAGCAGTTACCTATATGGAAGCGACCATACAGGATGAATAAAAACTATGCCGCACGAGTGAAGGATGAGATTAACCGAATGCTCAATGCAGACATTATCTTTCGAGTACAAACAAGTGAGTGGATGTCTCCAATCTTAATCTCACTAAAAACAGATACCACTCAAATAAGAATATCTGTGGATTTCCATTGTTTGAATGCAATAATAATTAAGGATCCATTCCCAATACCATTCACTAATAGCGTTTTGGAGGAAGTGGTCAGGCATGAAATATACACGTTCATGAATGGATTTTTTGGCTACAATCAAATTTCCATCACTGAGGACAAGCTAAAAACAACCTTTGTGGTAGAAGATGGAGTTTACACCTACAACCGGATGTCGTTCGGTCTGTGCAACAACCTAACAACGTTTCAAAGGATCATCCTACACATCTTTGACAAGATGTCAGTAGGTAACTTCAAGGCATTCTTGGATGATTGGTCAATTTTCAGCATAGAGGACAAACACTTGACCGCACTAAAGGAGTGTATGGAGAGATGCAGACGTGCACCACTAGCACTAAATCCTAAGAAGTGCAAATTCATGGTACCCCTATGATTCCCCCCCACCCGGCCCCTACTATTCTATGGGAGATCGGTGGGGTGGCCCTAGAGTTTTATGGGCCCTATTATTCTAAGGCCTTATTAATGTAGATAAACTACTACTATAGAATAATAGGGCCTTCTCTTCTGTCTCCGGATTCACCTCCGTTCGAGATGGCATGGTTCGTATTCGTAATCAGTCATGCCGACTTACAAGTGTTGTCCGCTGTCACCACCTGATCAAAATCCCAAATACACGGGCCATGAGCTACAAACCACACCGATGCTATATTGAAATAGCAGCACCATATCGCCTACTATCTATAGGGAGTTCTGTCTCTGGCAATGCCTTAGATAGCATGTCGGGAGAACGCACCCTCCCTCTGGTGCTGGGCTCTGAATCAACAAGATCTTTGTAGCCGTCTCTGTTGCGGATAAGAGAAGGGCTCCGCGAATGATATATAGAGATAGGTGATCGGTCACGAATTTTGTTCGCTCTCTCGAACTCTGCAGAACTAGCATGACTACTGATTATGGGTAACAACCACCACCTATGTCTATGTCTCTGGTGCCGAGGAAGGAAGCCCCTCCCCTCGCTACAGAGTCAACTTAGTGGGAGCCCTCCCCTGTATGTGCTAGGGGTGTTAGAAGCCCGGGACTCTGTAACTCTGCATGCAGAAGGGTTGCGAGCAAAACAAGACTGGCTCTGCCACTCGATCTGTGACTGGGGACCAAAGAACTGGCATCTCTGCCTCTCCTGCTGGAGGATCTGCGAGCCCCCCGTAGCGGGAGTAGGGGCCGCACAATGATATATAGAGATAGGCTCTGTTCCTGTTTCCACCTCCCCATAGAATTGTAGGCTGATGGTAGGTAACCCGGTCGGCTCTCCGTGAACTGCTTTCTCTCCTGTCTTCGATGTCTCTGTCTCTGCACCATGATGGGTGAACCTAAATGGGCTAAGTATCAATCCGTTCGAGCGAGTTCCTTCCCTCGAGTCCAGTACTCGATCCCACAAAGAACCACTGCTAGGGGAACAAAGAGCATCATGTATATCTTATCAATAAAGCAACAGCCGCATAGAGATTGGTTGGGCAACTAGAATAGATGGGCTAAGCTCCTGTGGAACATTTACACAGGAATAATATAATAGTAGGCACCAAGTAGATAGGTAGGCCGTAGCCCACAATTTTATAGGGTCCTAACACTGTTGGTGGTGATTCAGCACAGAGTTCATCGGAATAAAAAATGCTACTGATGAAGCAAGGCGGAGTTGATGTGATAAATGCACCTGGTGCATCGATAACTAGTTTCCGATACTCCCCCTCGGTCAGATGCGTAGGACTATGGAATAGGAAGGGGTGCTCCTCGACCCATAGAATAGTAGGGCACTCCTATTTTTTTCTAGGCATAAAATTATAGGTAAAATGTTTATGGCCTATAATTATCAACTACAACTACTATATAGTATAGCCCCGCAAACTCTCTCTCTTATCTATAGGCCAACGGCCCCATCTAACTATGGGGACCCGGTTGTAGGAGCCAGAGATCAAATGACTAGATGGCAGGCACTAGAGAGAGAGCAAACGACTACCTTCCGACTAGCCTCCAAACTTGGGCGCCTTCAACAGACGTGATTGAAGTGAAATCATTCTTGGGACACATCGGGTACTACTGGAGATTCATTAAATATTTTGCCAAAGTGTCTTACCCACTGGACACACTGACTTGAAAGGGGGAACCCTACAAGTGGGAAACAAAACAGGATGAAGCCTTCCAGGAGTTGAAAACAAGACTAGTCACAACACCTATTTTGGCTTACCCAAACTAGGACAAGGAGTTCCATGTACATGTTGATGCATCAAATTTCGCAATCGGAGCAACACTCGCACAAAAAGGTGATCATGGATTAGACCACTTGGTGTACTTTGCAAGTAGACTCTTGTCAAAAGCAGAAAAGAACTGCAGCATGACCAAGAAGGAAGCTCTCGGAATGGTGTATGTTGTAAAGAAGTTTAGGCACTACTTACTGGCAACTGTGTTCATGTTCTACATAGACCATCAAGCTTTGCTATACTTGGTGAATAAAACAATCATTCAGGGACGGATAAGTTGATAGTTACTTCTCCTACAAGTATTCACATTTAAGATTGTAGTATGTCCCGAAAAAAGCCACATGAGCACAAATCACCTCTCTAGAATCAAGTCAGAGGAAACACCTAAGGGAGTCAATGATGACTTTCTGGATGCACAATTGTTCCAGATCGTCATACTTCCATCTTGGTACACAAGTATCAGAGAGTATCTTTCAACGGGTTAGTTCCCTAAAGAAATGCAACCAAACGAGAGAAGGAAAATTGTACTAAGAAGTCGAACATTTCAGTTGATAAATGGCCTACTATACAAGATGGGACCTGACCAAATCCTATGGCAATGCGTTCTCGAAGAAGAAATACCTAGAGTATTAAAAGAGGCACACGAAGGGTCAACAGGTGGACATATGGGGCCAGACACTACGGCGCGGAAGATACTTCTTGCAAGGCTATGGTGGCCTATTGTGCACAACGATGCCAAAGAATGGGTTGTTGGATGTGATACATGTTAGAGAGTCAGGAAGCCTCTAAGGAGGGGTCCTATGCCCCTGAACCCTTTACAAGCGCAGGAGCTTTTCAAACAGTGGGGATTGGACTTTATCGAACCACTAAATGTAAGCAAAGCCTGCAGATGTCGATACATCGTCGTAGCAACGAAGTACCTCACAAAGTGGGTAGAGGCACAGGCCTTACTAGACAACTCTGCACTAAGGTGAAATTCATCTATGAACAAATCATTACAAGGTACGGCATCCCTATCCAATTGACAGGCGGCCACAGAGGGCACTTCGTTAACTATGTCATCAGACTACTTATGACAGAATTGAAAATTAAGCATTCCTTTTTGAGCTTGTATTACCCGAAGCAAATGGGCAAGGAAAATCCACAAACAAAATCTTGGTTTCAGTGATTTATAAATCTTGCGGGGTTGAAGGCCAAGATTGGGAAGAGAAGTAGTCATCGACATTATGGGCATATCATACCTCCTACAAGGTCACCACAGGAGAACAAGTTGGAAGACATGGAGAGTCTCAGGGAGAGGTTATACAACCTAAATAAGCTCGACAAACAAAGACTACAAGCACAATGGGCTACAAAGATTTTACAACTTAGGTGGAAGGTCTGGCACAACAAGCATATGAAACGAAACAAATTCATGCCAAGTTGACTGGTCCTAAAATATAATGGCCATAATGAGATCAAACACAGTAAATTCAAAGCTGAAGTGGGTCGAACCATATAAGATCTGTCAAGTTGGTGACAATGGAGCGATCAAGTTGTGGACATTGGACGAGAAGGAAGTGACCAACCTAGTAAATGGTTTGAAGTTAAAAGTTTATCATCAGAGGAATGAAGCTCGAGGAGATATTGGCACCTAGACGAATGATTCAAATAAAATGTAAAATTAAAAAATTAAAAAACAAATATAAATATATATATATATATAAAGTTACCAATTCGTTTGGGTATTGCCCAAATTCTGAATCGAATGCCGACGAATGCGAGATTCTCCCAGAAGCCCTGTGGAAGTTGGCTGAAAGCCAAACACAGGCTTTCGAATGCGCGTGGAAGCTAGTCTGAATTCCGAATCGCATGCGGACGGATGTGGGATTCTCCCGAAAGCCCTATGGAAGCTGGTTGGAAGCCAACCATAGGTTTTTGGCTAGCTTCCACTAGGCTTCCTGACGTATCCAGGAACACCTGCGGGCCCAGTGGCCAAACATTTAAAAAATCCAAATAAAAACTTAAGTTGCCCAATATGCATGTGCTTAAATTGATTTTTTTAGGTTGTTTTTTGCTATGAAACCCGAAAATGACCCTAAAGGTGAATGTTGAAGCATTCACAACTCCTTTTGGAACTTTGTTTGCATCTACAGCCACTTCTCATTTGGTCTCTAGTTTGCATTGCCATTGTGAAGCCAAGTTCAGCATTTGCAAATCCTTATGATTCAGGCTCTGATGCATATCAATTGTTTAAATCTTCAATCATTAACTAAGCTTTTATTTTGTTGGAATCTTATACATGACCTATTTGAACTTATTGTCTAAGACTAAACTCTAATGTTGGACAAGCACATATTGATATATCATATGAATTTTTGAAATATCTTGAATTTTGATAAAGGGTGAAGTATCATAGTCATACTATCAAATGTTTTGTTTTTGTATATTTCTTGCATTTCTTTGCATATATTATATATACACGTTTCCTCCTAGATCCACATCCAAAAAAAAAAATTCCCCGCATCCTGTATCAGTTTCCAGAATCCACATTTGAATCAGTAACTTAGTATATATATATAATAAGAAAGACAAAATTATGTCAAGTTAGCAGACGAAGAGAATGAGAAAAAGATAGACGAACAGAAGGGGGTATAAAAGAATCAGATGATTAAATGATGATATATCGAAACATTATAAAGAGTTGGAGTGAAGAAACGATAGGTATCTTCGAGAAAAAGAATAACTGCACACTATATGGTTTGAGAAATAGACAGAAGGGAAAGTAGACACCGTACGACCTTTCAAGACATCGTATGGCCTTCAAAACACTATTTACCATATAGACTTTAATCATTACATTCCAAAGAATGCAGATAATATAGGACCATACAAACTATACGACACAACCAAGGGGGAACAATAAAATATCGTACGACTCTATTTGGGAAAGCACCTATATGGTACTCGACCATTAGATCTCATACGGAAAGACTATTGTATATGGTGGCCTATCTATTGTTCATTAGGCATTCTCAGACATTCAAGTGCAAGATTAGGAGGCAAAGTGGAGTCACTAGTAAAGGCATACCATATGGCCACACAAGCATATACTATCTTAACAAAAAGGAGATGTATGGAGTTGTGAGGAGCCATTTCGAAGGAGAAGCAAACCACCCTAACCGCTTTTGGCACTCAAAAAGACAAAAGAGGAGATAGTTATGGAGTTGGCTAGGAAGAGAGCCTAGAAGAAGTTGGAAGAGGATTCAACTACTAGTAAGAGGATGAATAAGAATGCGAAGACATTGCCCTCAGGAGTTCGCATTGCAGGAGATGCGAGCATGAGCAAAAAGAAGGGCAAACACAAGCATAGGCGGCTGCAACAATACATCTCACGCCTAAGAACATACCTTTTGAAGGTCTGAATGGGTCGGTGTGCAAGAAATTGTGGCAAGATACCCCCAATTATCACGCACTAAAGAACAACATAAGAAAGGCACAGGTGGAATGGGCAATCCGAATGTTTGTCTTTTGCATTCAAGAGTATGAGGGCTTTCTGCGCACGATGATAGACACTTATGACAAGTTTTCCAAAATAAGCTCATTTTCATACCTAAGGCGGGACCTAATTTCTTTTAGCACAACAGACTTTACATGGGTATTTGGCATACCCGAACATGCACAAGGAGGCAGGAAGATTGATGGTAAATCGAAGAAATGGAGTCGAGAGGCAAAGGCATGCCTGATAGAGTTGGTGTGCGGCAAACTATCTCAATCAGAAAAAGAAGCGTTGATGGACACTTCTAAAGGTAGGGAATTGAAAAAATCCAACATTTAGGTAGGAGAGTGACGTTGCTTGATAGACTTAGTTAAGAGCAAGCTCACAGGATTGAGCTGCACATCAAATATTTCTTTCCTGCAAGTTGCGATGATGAACATAATCATGAAGGGAAGGAGTACGATTGGGCAGCAGTACTTGCAAAACGTATGTACGAATTCATGACTTTGTAGCACAAGACTTATATGCCATATTACGCGATTGGACTGTTCCTCAATGTTACGACACAAATGATCCCCACTGACAGGCTGGAGGGTCAAGCATAGCCCACTTGTGCCCCCATTATGCAGTAGAAGCATTTAGACACACCAGGTGGGCAAAAGGCCAAGGTCGAACACAAGTGACTTACACAAGAGGCAGGCTCAGAACACAGGAACAAAGATAGCTATAGGCAAGACACATCATCTGAAGATACCAGTGAGACGGATAAAGATGAAGAGGATATGGAGGATGACGAGGAGATCGAAGTAATCACGACACTGCTACTATTCCCATGGCTTGCCCTCTCAGCGACATCTCATGTGGCCCCTGTAGGTGCACAAATTCCTAGTTTCGGATAGTTCTAGCAGCCCATAGCAATGACTCCAGTGATAGTAGCAACCCAGCCAATAGTCATTCTGGAGGCAGTGGTTCCATCATAGACACACCTCATACATCACCACCTATAGCCTTACCGGACAAGGTGATAAGAGGCACAGGAGGAGGTCATGGAGATACCGACGCAGGAGGAGGTACCTGAGAGTTCGAGGGCACCACAAGTTCGCTTGGACGTAGTTGGTTAAGATGTTGTGGTCACTGTAGATGTTATGTTATTGGCTACTAGTGAGGACACTAGTAGGGCGAGTACAAGGCAAGACTTGAGTGCATATCTGAGTTGGAGGTTTAACATCAGACCAGTAGCACATGCATCCAGTATTCTCTCGCCTATGAGAGAAGTATCCCAGGAGGTGAATCTTATAGCTTTGCAGGAGGAGAGTCACCCCACTGGTACAAATGAGCTACCACCTCCACCTACGGATAACACTGCTGAGAGGATGTTAGAGGCAATCGAGACAGCGATGGGGCACATAGGAGCAACTTGTATCAGGCTCATCGACATCCATGGGGGAGGATGCAGAGGCATACTTGGCTAATAAGGTGACTCAAGGTCGCCAAGTGGTGATTTCTGCATAGGCACGTGCACTAGAGACAGTGGTGCGAGAGTTAGAGCATGTTCTATCCTTCATGTGAATCGATTGCTCGACAACATTTAGAAAATGCTTTTAGGCATGAGGGTGACCTAATACAAAGACTCTAGAGCTGCAACAGGGGTGGATTGCTAGAGAGCCGATAGTAGAGAGCCGAGTGGAGAACCTTGCCTGAGAGATAGTACAGGTGTATCGAGACGCCTACTATAGGCAGATCAAGGAGCAGTAAAGAGGGCTCGAGAGGAGGCAACTACCCAATTAGTGGTACTAGAAGCAAGTTTGGCTATGCAACAGTTAGCTTGGGAGTCTGAGCGGGCACCACTCATTGCCCAGTCGGAGGCAGTTAAGCAGGAAAAGAAAGCAAAGAAGACAACATTCTTAGCTTAGCTTGACGAAGCAAAGCAAGAAAGGAGTCGGCTATAGAAGGAGTCAGAAGCAAAGGAGTTGGAGCTTGGGAATATAGCCGAGATGATGAAGACAACTTTAGAGATTCAGATGCAGGCTGAGGTGGATCTGAACACTCAGACCCAACAGGTGCATGAGTTACAAGCACAGTTGAAGGCTATTACACCCACACCACCAAGGATGCACCCTTCACCTTCTTAGTCTTGTTTTGATGTACTTAGTTGTCTCTATTTTGTCATCTGGAGACAACTTTTCTTTTGGGGTGGATGATGTTATCGGCAAAGTATAACACAACCGATGGGATTAGTTAGTATCCTTAAGGTTGCGTGACGGTTGAGTCACCCCTTCGGGATACATATGTATAGCATCCAATTGAACTATGGATCATCAATATAGTTGTACTCAGGATTGTATACTTTGCTTATATGAATAAAGTACTATCTTGTTCAATGTCATATTCTGATTTCTGAATGCAATAAATATCCGTTTACCCTATACGGTAAACACTTGGCAGGTAATGATTGCTCATACTTGCAGCAGCCCCTTATATCACATCACAATATCTACCAAACATAAGAGAAAAAGAACAATTTGCTGAATGCAACAGAGGGACTAGGGTGAGATTAAAGAATGTCCATTTTAAGAGACATGATTTTGGTGGATTCTCTCACCAGTTCTTCAAATGGTGGCAATTGTTTAGAACAAGACAAATAGATCCAAAAATATCTCAAATCTCCTAGAATCAACAAGTAGCATTTTGGGTGAGATATCTAGTATAAAGTTAAATCTTGTCCTCAAAAGCAGAAAAAGGTCATCTTGCATGCAAGTAAGATGGTATTGAGAAAACAAATTCATGTACAAGTCACTGTTATAGAATGAATTCTGAAGCGGCTTCCATATTTGATATTTGTGGGTATACACTGAATTTGGAGTAAGAAATTGGAAATGCTTGAGTTACTCATAAAACTTGACAAGTAATGATTGCTAGCAGCCCCTCATATCACATCACTATATCTACCATGCATGAGAGAAAAAGCACAACTTGCTGAATGCAACAGAGGGACTAGGGTGGCATTAAAGAATGTCCATTTTAAAAGGACATGACTTTGGTGGATTCTCTCACCAGTTCTACAAATGGTGGCAGTTGTTTAGAACAAGACAAGTGGATACAAATGTATGTCATATCTCCTAGAAACAACAGATAGCATTTTGCGTGAGATATCTAGTAGAATACTATAAAGTTAAATCTTGTCCTCAAAAACAAAAAAAAAGGTTGTCTTGCATGCAACATAGATGGTATTGAGAAAAGAATTTTATGTACAAGGCACTGTTATAGAATGAATTCTGAAGTGGCATCCATATTTGTGGGTATTAAGCTGGATTTGGAATAAGACGTTGGAGATGCTAGAGTTACTCGTAGAACTGGATAGATAATGATTGCTCATACTTGCAGCAGCCCCTCATATCACATCACAATATCTACCACGCATGAGAGAAAAAGCACAACTTTCTGAATGCAACAAAGGGACTAGGGTTGCATTAAAGAATATTCATTTTAAGTGATGAGTTTGGTGGATTCTCTCACCAGTTCTTCAAATGGTGGCGGTTGTTTAGAACAAGACAAGTTGATCCAAATGTATGCCAAATCTCCTAGAAACAACAAATGGCATTTCGGGTGAAATATCTAGTATAAAGTTAGATCTTGGCCTCAAAAGCGAAAAAGGTCATCTTGTGTGCAAGTAAGATGGTATTGAGAAAAGAAACTTATGTATAAGGCACTGTTATAAAATGAATTCTGAAGTGGCTTCCATATTTGTGGCTATTACGCTGGATTTGGAATAAGACATTGGAGATGCTCAAGTTACTCATAAAACCCTTTATCAAGAAATTATTCCTCAAGGCTCGGAAGATGGTATGGGTTGCATTATTACTTCAGTCAAGTTGAGCCACTGATACTTGTACAGTTTTCTGGTTGCTAGCTCTTCTCTCATTGTCATCAATTACCAGGCTGAGAAGGACCAAAATAATAGTCCCTTAAATTAGTGACTAGGCTGGTGAATGCCACCAAGATATATTGAAATTTTGTATTTCAATAAGATTGACTCATAGCTACTCCACCATGCTGATCAGACAAGGATAGTACTCAAGTAATTATTACAGTTAACAAAGATACTAGTACCTTTCTGTGGCTTTTTGCAGATTTGGTAGATCCCAAAATCATATGCTCTAATGTCTTTATCTACAGGCTTTTGTAATGTATCTCTTGATTTTTGCTTCACATTAGATCTACCACAAGCTGTGGGCAGTTTAGTTAGTATGCAGCCCTGTACTTGGATCAATGCACTATTTAGTATTTACTGTTCATTTTCTGATTTTAACATAACAGGAGTAGCTGCCAAGGGCACCCTAAAGTATCAAATACGCACATATGTTCTTTCAACTTGTTTGTGGTCATCACTGCAATATTCTAAAAACGTGCATAGCTAAAATCTACTCATGTTAGAGTCTCTTGACCTTAACAATAGTGTTTTTTATCCTGTTCTCAAACTGCAGTTTCTCAGTGACATCAGTGCATTGCCTTGGCACTCCATGATGAAGGGATGTCCCTAGAAAGCATCCTCCCAAATTGAAGAATTGTCTTCACTCATTGTCTCAATCTCCAAGTTTCCGAAACACTCCCAAGCTCCTGAAACATCCCTTTTTTCTGGAGACGGACTAAACATACAAGCGACACATCCTTGGGTTACATTGTATCTCATATTCAACTTATTCCCAAACTCCCACTCTCATACAAAGTTTGGTGAATTTCTTCAGTAAAAACTTAAAAGTGGTAGGTTCCACAAAATCTCTTATTTCCAATCTTTTATGCAATCTCTAGCCCTTGGATTTTTCTGCTGAATCCTACAAAATTGGCATTCAAACATCAGCAATGGATATTTTTGAGCATTCAGAAAATTGATTACCAACCTTCATGTAAAAAAAATGTAGAAAAACTAAAGACAACAGAAGTGGTATTTAAAAACTAAGAACTTTCTTGACTGCTGGATAGGCCACATGGTCTAATCACTAGGTATCCCAACTCCAATATTGCTGAGTTATACTCATGCTAGCTAAGGACCATGCTAAAGAATATCTCAGATTGTCAGTTGAAAACTCAAAACCCAATGTAAATGACAATTGAAGCATTTTTGGTTTTAGCGTAACCGAACCCAATCTGACATCAGCAACAAATACTCATGATCCAGTGCTTTTTAAGTTGCTTTTCTACAACCTAAGCATGGCTTTATTTCAAAGTCAACCCTTGGAAATGCTATGTGGCTCGATCAAATAGAACACAAATATCATGTTCAAATGATGCACCCTTCACCTAAAGAAAAAAACCCAATCACCAACCAAATTGGAGCAAAGCAAATTTTTTGGACACTAAAAAACATTTCCAGTAAAATTAGGACCATGCCCAGCTCTTCCACTTATGTTCCAAGGAAACAAATAAATGATAAAATAACAGGATGCAATGGAAATCTCTCTAGTATTGCACAGCATTCCAAGGCATTAACGTCATATTTCTATTGTTCAATGAGAAGGAAGAAAAATAAAATTGTACGGATGCTATATGCATGTAGAAAGAGTTGAATGGGGCTCATTCATACAGTTTGATTTATACAATTTAAAAAACAGAAAAATATACCATACAAGAAGTCAACGCAAATTTATAAACAGATTTTCTAAAATTCTGAAAGCTATGCCCGTAATTTCATCTTCATTGCTAATAAGGAAAATAAAAGCATGTTAAATATTTTACAGGCAATAATAAGGTTGCTTGCTGGAAGTTCATAATGTATCCAGCCATGCATCAAAGTCATCCTCTACAACCTTTGAAGGTTCCTTAAATGTGCTCAACTTGGGAGCCAGTAGAGTTGCAACTGTGGATTTTGAACCTGATGTATTCTTTGCTGTGTCCACATGATGTGCTCTATTTACTTTTTCAGTGTGTGAGTCATCCAAAGTCAAAGTATTGTTATTCCTCGCAATTATATTAGTAGGGCCTTGTAATTGATCCTGAAAAGGCTGCTTATCCTTATATAATGACTTTTCTGTAAAGGTATGATCTGATATTGTTCCATGCACTTCCAACATACCACCATTAGAGGGTGTGTCCAAAGCATCAAGAAGAGCATCTAGCTCAGCCTCAGCTGCTGCAGCTTCAAATCTAACTGAACCTAATCTAAAATCATTCTCTGCCCCTAAATTTAACTGCTTACTATTTGTTACACCACTATTATACAATTCCATAGCTTCAATGCCACTTAACTCTTCCACGTTCTTTTGTAGATGTGCCTTGTGAAGAGATGAACTAGCGTTGATTGGGCTGTCCAAAGATGATAAATAATGGTTTTCTGTTTCTTTATTACTATGGACTGTGCTTTGACCACCAGGTATTTTTGGCAAAGGCAATTGCTCCATGGTTAGAATGCTTTTGCCAGTAGTATTTTTGAGATCTTTTCTCTCGTATTCCGTCATGGACTGTACTCTATATACTGCTGCGTTGTTTTCATTTGAAAAACCCTCATCTTCTGTCGTACTAAGTTCATGTCTTCCAGATGGAGCAGATGCTCTTAACTCATTTTTGAGAGCATGTACATGCTGTTGCTCCCCAAGTTGGTGACTTTCAGCCTGAGAATCACTTGCGTGCTACATCATAAGAAACCAAAGCACACATTCAATTAAGGACTATATAAATAAATTTCCTTTTTAGTCAAGCAAATCTGGAAGTAATAAATAGCTGAAAAAATAGAAAAGACTAGTATTTTGCACATGAAGTAAATTGACAAAAGTAATTTCCAGATAAAATTTTTAAACCAAAGATGCCAGTGACTCGTGAGGACAAACCGCAGCATTAACTTAATTTCCTCTAGACACATTTATGAGACAGTAAATTGACACAGTAAAATGTCCATCTTCAAAAGGTAACTCAATTTAGAAACAGATTTATTCCCAATTCCCTAAATTATTGAAGTTAATTCCCCAGCATGAAAACTCTGCTGAACAAAAATCAGCATCCATATAGTCAGGAAAGTCTGCAGAAACGTATATAAATTTCTCTGATAATGATTTCCCACCAGAACCAAATGAGCAAGCAAAGATTGCAGATTTACAGATTGCAATAACTTTCTGCAACTGCAAGACTTTTGGACCTGCGAGTTTACAAAATAATGCATTTCCGTAAATACAAACAAGGCACACATTTTACTGAGTTTCCAGTTTTCCACAACTAAATGTAGTGAAGTTTCAAATTAAATTTACTGATACTTCAAGAATCAAAGCTAATATAGCAAAGCAAAATGTCAGATTTAACACTCTGCTTTTACCAAAGGAGAAAATGTCTGTTTTGACAGCTTCATCTTATTTCATTTACATAAGTAGCAGGAGCCTTAGAATTTGATTTAGTCACCATAAAAGCATAACAAATTAACAATCTCTAATCTTGTTTTCAACTCGCATTCTTTCAAACAACTTCAAGATAGGACTTTACATTTAGAATATGAACACCATTGGGTAAAATCAACTAGCCAAGAAAAATAAATTACAGGATGAGACAAAAGCAAAAAATTTACAATCTTCTAGATATAAAATATGAGCTCCATAAATACTAATTGCAAAAACATAAATTCACCAAATCTAATTGCACCCCAAATCATTATTAAAGTCAAAATGTTAGTCATAGATGCTGCCTTTAAGGAAATTAAGATTATGAACAAAGATTCCAGCACTGAGACCACTATTATATCCCTAGGGTGAACTAGCATAGGATTCTAGAAATGACGAAGTTCAAAATAAGACTAGGGCAGTGATTTTAACAAGAGTAAGATTATACACATAGTGGATTGTTATTTGTTAATCACCATTAAGCCTTAAAACAAATTGCAACTGTTAATCGGGAATTGTACGGTCAACTTGATAGTGATCTTGGTAGCAGAATACAATAGCAATGTAAGTTAACAGTAACAGCTTGCAGTCTAGAGTTTGAAGGATTTCCACCCAGCTCTGCTGTTATCAGAGCTAATTCACTATTGCTGTTGAGGATTTGCTATTATATGAGTGCTGGTATGGTGGTGTTCTTAAACATTAAAGAGTCATATTGAATTCAATAATCTTGGAAGTGGAATAAATAAGAAATAAAATATAAATTCAAGGACCTCTTAACTGAACAGAACAGAACAGAACATGCTAGAAAACCTCATTATTAAACTAATGCCTGAACAAGAAAGATAAGAATAAGCTGTCCAGAAAAGTTACAGATATTGACCCAGATCAACTACAAGATTAGTATGGGCATTGCACTTTGGATAAATAATAGATGCAGCAATCCATAGATTGGCAATTTGGCAATATGCAACCATCACCCAGACACGCAATATCCACTTTCTGATAAGAGAACTATCATAGTTCACGACACCTTTTTAATCCATAATGACCTTACACTAAATGACTCAACCTGCTAAAGAAGTGGGTTATCTTTTAAAATACTGTTAGATAAAAAAAAATTAATAATTTTTGTATGGTAATATGAGGTCTTCTCCTAGCATATATATTATATACAGCATATGAGGGACTGACAATAAACAATGATTGATGGAGTTTGCAATATCCGCATGCACAAATTATATATGTCGAAGAATTTCATCATAGTATTATATGCATATGCCGATGATATAATGATCTTAATAGAGCTATGGAGAAGACTGCACGTGGAATACACAGCCACAATTATGTTCTGCTTCAATTGTTTAACCTGTGGGTTAGGGGTCTACCTACACCAATGCTCCTAGCATATAAGTTACATATTCAAAACTAACATCACATTATTTTCAATAGTTGATCAATATTTTATTAGGGTGTTATTTTGTAATTGCAACTGACTTGGGAAATCTTCAAGGAATCTGAAATGTTAATGTTAGCACCCATTTTGGTACAGTAACAAAAATTTGTGTTCAGTTGAGTAGCCAGGGTCTTTCTTGTCACATTATCAAAGACAACTGAATTCCTCCCTAGTCAAATGGTAAATTCGTAAGGTCGCAGTCTGTAAGATACCACCCTTGTCTCGTGTTTTTGACCAAGCTGACTTTGACAGCGATTTTTGTATTTTTTAAGTTTAGAGTATTTTTTGCTTTTTCTTTTTATTGGTTTTTTTGTAGTTTATATTTTCCAAATAAGTTTTTTTGTTTATTGAATGAAGATGGGAAGGCTAAAGAATTCAACACACAATGCATTCAAATCTGAATCATCTTTATGTCATGACTCATATGATCATTGATTACTATTAGATGGTAGAATCTAGATACTCATACTACTGATCTGAAGACTGATATATAGACTAATATTTATTATTTGCTGATGTTCAATGTTCTATGTTCAATGTTCATTGTTTGTTTGTCATTTGATCATGAATTATGATGTTCCAGTTGAAAACTTCAATGCAATGTTCAATGTTTTAAGTTTTTTACATCTTTGTACCTTACATTGTATAATTGTAGTACATCTTTACATAGCTAGCATTTTAAGTACCATATGTATAGTATATACACCCTTGCTCCCTCCACCACCCCCCAGTCCCCCGCCGTCCCCAAATCAAGGTCCCTCTATCCCCCCGTCTCGGAAACTTGTCCCCACGTCGCCCCGTCTCCCAGGGTGATGTAACTATGTTAAAAATTGATCGCCAGATAATCGGTATATGCAAATTCTCTCCAACTGCCTACTGATGTCAGCTTCAGCATATCTTCTAGTTAAGAATTTGACTGATATATGAAGGCAGCTCCAGCATACCTGGAGCTCAATCCGCAGTATCAGTGACTGGCCGCTTGATATAGTATTCTTTCCCCTTTAAGTTCAAATCACTAGACCTACAATCAGTCCCAGATATCACCGATCTACTGAAACTCGCCTGGGGAATGCAGATACTACTCATGTTTCACTGAGTTTTATGATTTCTATTCTGTAGCTGAAAAGTATGGCTCCCAAAAACCTGCTGTTGGTTCGAACTGTAATTGGTGTGAGCAGTATGGCAATCTGCCTTTGACAATACTTCTAATTATGCTGGAAACCTAAGTCGCAAGTTTCAAATTCAAATTCGAGTTCGTCAATCATAAAATTAAAAATTCGAATAAAATTTGGCAAAGGTGCAAATTCGGAAAAAATCAACTTTAAATTTTAGTTATATATATTTATGTATTTTTTAATATTAGTAATATAACCACAAAATTGTCAACATAGTTTAACAGTGCTAAACAATTTCACTAAATAACTCAATATCAATTTAAAATAAAATACTATTATAATAAATAACAGTATTATATTAAACATCATAAAATTTGGATGAAGTTCGGAAAGACTAAAAATTCACTGAAATCCGAATCTCATGGATGAAATTTGACGAATCCTGTGACTTAGCTGGAAACCCTGCTCTAGACTCTTCACAAAAGGAAATTCCCGATGAAATTCATCCTCGAATGGTATTGCACAACTGCAGATGAATTTCAAATTGAGAGATTTTGTTAACAATCAGTCAAAAGCTGAAATTAAATCTGCAAATAGGTATCTTCCTCCAAACTGGTAGCAAATTGGTCATGCGATAATCCTCAAAATAACTTCCCTCCTTTCCTTTTACCAAAATTTTCCCTCCAATCCCAAGTCAAACCATCTGAGGGTTTATTCACATATTTTAATAGCATTAACGTATGTTCATTTTAATTACAAGGCACAAAGTTGCAAACCTTAAGAAGTCTTCAAAACGCAACTTCAGAACAGGAACTGGTTAAAAAACACTCTCAGGACACAGACAGACATTATTGCAAACTTATAACCTAAATAGAAATGCTAAACAATCTAATGGGAGCTATAATAGCATTACATGAAGATATCTGTGAGGACCTTATCCCTTCACTCAACTTTTGGAGTTATTTCTTTAGGCACCAAAACGTCTTCTGCTCTGCTCTATGTTTCCCTACACTAGTACATGATTAGTACATCCCATGGTTTGCAAATAGCTTGGTGATAGTTGTAAGTTGGGTCTTTTTAGAAATGACAAGGTTTCAAACATGTAATGTAAATACATTGGCATAAACTAAAAGATCAAGCTAAAAAATATATAATATCAAAAGGACATCTCCTATGTCTCTGCTGCAAGGTAACATTAGCAAACTTTCAAGTGTCCCTGCATCTCAACCATCAGAGCCCAAGAAAGCAATTCCCCGAGAGCTAGAAGTCATTTATGATATAATTGGAATTAATCAAGACTTTGAATAAACAGACATGTGGCTCAAAACCCCCTTGTTAAACCAATCAGGTCACCAGTCAGAAGACTTAATTGGAAAAGTCAATGAGACATTAGATAAGGAAGAAGAAATAGTTGAGTTAGAATTAGACCAAACTATAAACTCAAATGTGAATAACAATAACAAATTAGGCATTGCCTGTAATATTAAAGGAATAGAAACTCCCAACTGTGGAAAAGTATTATAAAAAAGGGCCAGGAAATCTATTTCAGAAATTAGGAAATTGGATGGAGAAGAAAAGAATCAATCAAAAATTTCCAACTTGTTCAATACAGGGAGGGAGAAGTTCCCTCCTACAGAGATATGAAAATAACCACCTCGAATGTTAGGGGCCTAAATGCCCCTAACAATCAAAGACTTCTTAACAAAAGTTTAAAATTACTCTAATCTGAAATAATAATAATTCATTAAACAAAAATTTCCTCAGAGGAGACTAGAAAAATTAATAAAAAATTAGGTCTATGGCAAATCAGTAGCACCAAGACAATATCAGCCTCAGGCGGCGTAGCAATCATTTGGGATCCTAGAAAGGTCAAATATGAAGGATTAGTAAAAGACGATAACTGGATGGGCAGATGGATTAAAAACATAAGCAGTAACTTATCAGTCTTCTTAATAAACATATATGGACCCATTAGCACCATAGGGAAAATAGCTGTATGCAGAAGTAGAGATCAATTTATGAGCCAACATGCTAATTGGACATATATTTTAGGAGATCTTAATGCAGTTAAAGACCTCTATGAGAAGAAAGGAGGACTTAGACAGATGTCCCAATCCATGAAAGAATTCAACAAATGGATCTTTAACAGCATTTTTTTAGACATCAACACAAACAATGGAACTTACACCAGGAATAATAAAAGAGCGGGTACAGACAATATAACTAAGAGGTTAGATGTGTTACATCCCAAAATTTTGACCTAATTAAATTATTATAACCGTTGAGTTGAATGGATTTTTCTTTCCTGTTCATGTGAAAAGGGTAGTTAAATGTAACCGTTGTTTCCTATGAAATTGGTTGTTATCAATTATTAATGTATAACTGTTTAATGATGATGGTCGTTAACCGTT
Source organism: Cupressus sempervirens (assembly GCA_028749045.1). NCBI lineage: Eukaryota > Viridiplantae > Streptophyta > Pinopsida > Cupressales > Cupressaceae > Cupressus > Cupressus sempervirens. Next base: position 806,001,590 of record CM053789.1, on the reverse strand, counting down.
ACTTGTCATATGTTGATGATAGTAGTTAGCAGTTGCATGGTTTCGGAATTATGGTTATTAACTAATTTCTTTACTATTATCTATGTTAATCGTTGATATGGATTTACCATGGGAACTACTTATTATTGTGGAAAATGTTGCATGGGTGATTGTAGGAGCAGATGAAGGGGAGAAGCATTGCTTAATGGGATCTACGGAAAAAAAACATTTTAGGAATATATTAGAAGATAAAGAAGAAGTAGAGAGAGAAATTCAAGAATTAAATGAAGATATCATCAATAACAGTATGGACAACAATAAATATTTTTAAGAAAAAGACCTAAAAAACAAGAACTGATCCTCTTAAAAGAAGAAACATTCTACAGAAATCCCGTGAAATTTGGCTCCAAGATGGAGATAGGAACACTGAATTCTTTAATGATAACACAAAACCTAGGAGAATTTTTTGCAGAATATCTAATATTAAATACAGTCTAGGGACATGGACAAAGGACCCTTCAAAAATAAATGAAGCAGCAAACTCTTTTTTTGAAAAAACTCTAAATAATTGGGAATCTTTAGACAACATATTTCATCAAAAATTCCTTAAGTGCATCCCTAAAATTATCACACAAAAAAACAACATAACTTTAATCAAAAGCTTTACCTTAGAAGAAATCAAGAATGCATTCTTCAAGATGAAACCAAATAAGGCCCCTCACTTGGATGGGTTACAAGCAATTATTTTCAAAAATGTTGGCATTTTTTGGTATTCGCTATGGGAATCAAAAGAAAACACAAGGAAATCGGGGAACATCCCCAAAGAAATTAACAACACTTTTATTTCTCTTATCCCCGAAAAGGAAAACTGCAAGACCTTTAGTGACTTTAGACCTGTAGCTTTATGCAACAATATCAATACGATCTTATCAAAGGCTCTAGCCAATTAGATTAAAGCATTATTTTCAAACATCATTTCAAAAGAACATACTGGGGTTGTCCAAAAAGGTCTCTCTCTCATGAGATTATAATCATTCAATAACTCATCCATTCAGTCATTAAAAATAAGGAATCAAGCATGATCATCAAATTAGACATCCAAAAGGATTCCAACAAAGTAGACTGGCACTTTCTATGTAAATGTATAGAAGCTTTCAGCTTTTCGAAACAATGAATAAATCTTATATGCATTGTTCTAAAAAATTGGAATTTTATTATGGACACCAAGGAAATTATTAGCCAAAAAATCTCTTCTGACATTGGCTATAGTAACCCAGCTCTATTTTGGGAAGATTCATGAGGATACCCTCCTCATTCAAAACTTATCTACCCTCAAATGCAAGAAATCTTAAAATCATTATGGGGAGAAACCTTCAATAACTATACTGAATTCCCTGATAATAACCCATATTTAAGTTGGAAATGGAAAAACCTGGATAAAATTCCACTACCTCCTCAAGCAAAAATTTAAGATTCTTGCTATCTTATATAATAGATTAATTACTCCCAAGTCTAAAGAGGGTTCACTAGTTTGATTAGGCTTGGAATCTGAGGTATATAATGTCAATGAAGGCCATCAATCCTTAGTTGATGCACAAAATTGGCAACAAACTAATCTCACGAATCGTCTTTGTTAATCTAAAATGTTTCTTCTAAAAGCAGGCATGTTTTCTTGGGCAGCACTTCAAAACCACATCTTAACTGCTGAATGGTTTAAGAAATTAATTTTTGAAGGCCCTTCATACCTTGCCCTTTCAAAATCTAAGTGGAAACTACAGATCGTATCCTTCTAACATGCCCTTATGCACAAAATTGTTGGCTATGGCTTCTCCATAAGCTTCACTTTCAGATAACCCTAACTAATAACCTCTTATCTCTTTCCAAAGTTGGCCTACTTCGAATGGTTGTAATCTTTTTAACCCTTTATGGAATTTCCCCTTCTATACTCATATGGGAATTGTGGAAGGAGAGGAACCGTAGAATCTTCCACGAACAACCCATGTCCCACAAGAGACTCAACAAAATAGAAGCTAGTATAGTTGAAGTAGCCAATTATAGGTTTGGAAACTTGATTTGCTATAATAATTTATTCTCTACATAGGCCAGTCACATGAAAAAAGAATGGTTTGGATTAATAATGCCCACTTAAATAGGTGAAGGAAGTAAAGACTCTGTAATTGCAAGGAAAAATTGCAAATTAACACCACCTAAAGTTAATTGGCATAAACTAAATTTCGATGGAGCCTCTCAAGGTAATCCAAGGTTTATTGGGATTGGATGCGTTATACATAATTGGGAGAACCAAGTACGTGGAAAACTAGCCAAACCCGTTGGCTCAACTTCAAATAACACAATTGAAATTGAAGGCCTTATTAAGAGGTCTTCTTCTATGTAAAATCCATGGGAGTTAGAAACTTAGAAATCGAAGGGGACTCCCAAATTGTGATTAACACTATACGTAAGAGCTCTACTCACAATTGGCAACTTAATTCAACAGTAGAGAAGGCCCTAAAACTCTAAACATATTTTGAACTAACATCATGTAAACACTTTTATAGAGAAGGTAATAAGGAAGCAGATTAACCAGCCAATAAAGTTGCAAATGTTTCCTTCATCTCACAATTAGGACCTAATTAAGACAAACAGATAAACATCCACAAACTCTCTTAGATAGGCCTGAGTTATATCCCATTTGTAGGATTCAACTTTACATTCTCAACAAAATCTTGTCACCAACCTTGAAATCAAGTTCCCGCCTCCTACGGTCTGCAAACTTTTTCATTCGGTTACCAGCAAGCATAAGATGATACCTTGCAGCATCTATCTGATCATTCCACCTTTTAACCACACCAACTGCAGTAACATCACTTCCTTGATATCCACTCAACAAAGTGTGTGGTGTCAAAGGCTGTTGACCAGTCGCCAACTCAAAGGCTTGAACCACTCTTCTACAGATTATAACTGAACTGTGCAATTTCTAACAACTTTAGCCAATTCTTTTGATCACCATTCACAATGTGCCTTAAGTAATCCTCTAGCAAAGCATTAACCCGTTCAGTCTGACCATCCATTTGAGGAGGATAGCTCATGCTCATCAAAAGCTTAGTTCCAACTAACTTGAACAACTCTATCCAGAACTTGGAAGTGAACCTCGGGTCTCTATCGCTGATCATACTAAGAGGTACACCCCACAACTTTATAACATTACTAAAAAACAACTGAGCCACAACTTCAGCAATGCAGGGGTACTTACATGGAATGAATGTCCCATACTTTGTGAAGTGTTCTACTACCACCATGATGCTGTCGAACCCTTCAACATGGGGTAGCTGGGTGATGAAGTCGAGGGAAATGCTAGCCCAAGGTCGAACTGGAACAGGCAATGGTAAGAGCAATCTGCCAGGTAACATGGCCACTAGCTTATCTTGCTGACACACAAGACATGTTCTTACATATTGCTCTACATCATTCCTCATCTTCGGCCAATAGAATTATAATCAACTAGAAGTTTACAACAAATCACAGACAACCTAATAGTTAAACTTTAGTAAGAAACATATATGAATTTACTAATATAAAAAATGATCCCAGTCTCGTAAATAAGCTTAGTTAACGTCTCATTAATTTTTCTAAGTTCCTCTACCACTGATTTATTCCAAATCCAGTCTTCTACAAATAAACTAGGCATATTATCAAATTAGTAGTTTAAAACTCATAATCATAGAACTGTAGCTAAAAACAACTATTTCAACCTATTTAAACACATTTATTTATATACATACATACATACATACATATATATATGTATGTATACACACACACACACACATATATTCATTTATTTATATATTTACATATATCCTTGTCCTTTTCGTTGTATGCTTATAAATGCTACGGTTGCTGCCTTGCAAATTTCCATTGATGGCATTCCCTTTGTTTAACCCCTTCGCCCCACCCTCACTCTAGGTCTCTTTGAACTCAAACCCCAATGAGGCCTTAATAAGCAACCACTTTGAGCCTTTGGTGGCCCTTTGGCTGAATCTAAAGCAAGACAATAGAAAATTCTAACAGCATAGTTGTTGATGGCATCAAGTACAGAACAGGTAGATATTATCCATTAATACTGAACAAAATGGATTGCACAAGTAGATATTAGCTACATACAAAATGAAGTAATACATTTAATATGTAAGACTTCACAAAATTCTCATACAACGATATCCATTTCCTCATATATTAATATATATTTATAACTCCCATTAAAGCTTGCTGTTTCTCTCGTTAGCTGGTCTTGACCCCTCTTTTCTATTTTAACCCCTCTTTTCCTTATTCTAACACCTATTTCAACTCATATTTCCATTTGCAAAGAGGCATATATATATATACACACATTCATACTTCATACATATAATTTTATAAATATGCATATATGTAGCCATATATGTGTGTGTGTACATATTTACACATATATAGACACACACACACACACACATATTTTATTTATCCATATCGATTTTCAAATATCTATATATATATACACACACACACACACACATATATATATAGTCTTTTATATTTAGATGCACTTATATAAATTCATATATGTATATCTATATTTATTTCTTTGCCTTTCATTTCCTTTTAGCTTCTCCGATATTTATTTTCCTTTTGTCTCTCCTTTATTACTTTCTTCTTTTTATCATCATCTATCTATACTATTTTCTCCCTTTTGCCCCTCATTCTCTTCACAATTCCTTGTCATGATGACTTTGAAAGTAAAGTCCTTACACACAACAAAGAGGTGGAGGGGGTGAATCAATTGTAACCAAATCAAACTTAAGTCCAACTTATCATATCCAACTTCAATAACCAAAACAATGAAGCATAATAAGAGATAAACCATGCACAATGACAAAATGATTTGTTGACTAGGGAAACTCTTGATTAGAGGGAAAACCCCGATGGGGATGGCAACCCACAAGATAGTGTACTAATATATAAATTCCTTGTGAAAGGATGTGACCCTATTATGAGCCAAATACAATGCAATCAGTACAACAGTCCATGTTAAAGGACATATCCTTGTTAGGAGACCTTGAACCCTTGTTAGAAGGTTCAAACTCTATTAAAGGCTAATAGGAAGACATCTTAACATCCAAATTGCATTAGTCAACAACAAAGAGTAGATCTTCAAGATAACAAATCCAATGTACTGAACTAACCAATACTACAACTCAATTGCCAATACAGTTCGTTTGAAGCTCACTATCATGTACCAACATCAACTAACTCTATCTATGATCTACTCTGATAATCTAGCCTCCAAGCTCGCATCATATCACCATCCATACATTACATGTGATATTCCATTACAATACATCCAAGGAAAACATCTTTTCTTTACACCCTATCCAAATAGAAATAACTAATTATGTCAGTTTGTTAGGGCTTTCCCAATATACAATTAATCACATAGGACCTCACTAAGGCATACATGCCTCCTTGAGCATCATTACAATTATTACAATTATGTTCCCATGCATTATAATACATTTAACAAATTATCCAATAAGGATCAACACATTTCACCAACATAATTAATTGCCAGTAAAACATATTGCACATTTTACTTCCCTGGGCTTTCCAGAATGATCTCCAAGACTTGCTGACATGTACATTGCATCACGAACATGTCTTCAACAACAACCAAGCTTGCTCACCTTAATTCTATCTTGCTGATAAGGTACAACCAATTTACCCTCTCTCAATATTTGTTGCACATTGGTTTACTACCAGTCTTTACTAAATGAATTGTAACTCAGCCAAACCTCAACATAAACATAAGCAAAGATAGATGTAGCATCTACATATGAACACAATCCCACACTCGCGTAGCTTAACCTGTTTTGTGTTGACTTCGTTGACCCAATAAACCTTTGCGATGTACAAAATCCCTATCTGTTGTGAACTCAAGAATATATCTTGTCATGAATACAACACATAACTAGTATATCCAAGTGCCAATCAGACCTGTATTCCTAATTGACTTGGTGCTATGTTGTCCCTTATTCCCTACAGAAGCTCCCCATGCTCGACAATTATTCATAAAGTGCCATAATTTAAGGATAGGAACGTTCTACCATTCCCAATATTAGGACTTGAGCTCTTTCCAAAATACTCTACAAAATTCCTCCCCTATATTTATTCACAATCCCTATTAAACTAATCAACTCAATAATGAAGACTAATATTATACTATTTCATGACTCTGAAGTAAGAACTGTGACTTTTTTGAGCGATGTCAAGCCAGAAAGATGGAACAAAATCCTAAATAAATTGGACGATCTAGCAAGACAAGTCGTGGAAAGGATGCTTGGTGAAAGGCATTTTGATTATAGTAAAACTTGGCGCACTAACAGTGATGTCATAGGCACTTTCATTGCATGTCTTTTTCAAGCTAAAGTGGACAAATGAGATAATACTAACACTCTATGAAGTTGTTTTCGCTAAAAATGGCTCAAAGGTATCATTGATATTGTTTCTAGTATATATAAAAGGGGAGAAATTCTCTTTTCAAAGGCATACATGGAAGAAGTTGTTGTCAGTCTAGAATTTGCAAAGCTTGCTAGACATCTATTGGTACCCAATATGGACCCAGTATTTAAATTTTCAATTTATGGTCTTGAACTCCTTTAAACCATGGTTCGAAGCGGTTCAAAGTGGTTCATCATGCAAGTTAAGCACGGAAGTCAAATGTTTCAAAGGTCAAAGGTTCAAGGTGTGACATAAGATTGTAGTTCGAATTCAGTGAATTCGTGGCCAGTTTAGAAATGCAGTTTATTCAAAATTTCAGATCATGATGATTCAGAAGATTTGAAGTTTGCCATCTTACAAGAAATTTGGAAGACCCAAGTAGAGTGTGTCATTGAATACTATGGTTGGTCAATTAGGATGTGAGAGCATTCAAATTGGACTGATGAAGTGTTGATCGACTATGTCATGTGTACGTGAAGATGACACATGTTGAAAATGCCTCCATGTGTGTTCTGGTATATTCCTTAATTAAGACCCATTAAAAATCTATGTGAAAAGCTGATTCATGAAATGTTAACTCTTGGGCTCTCTCTCAAAGACTACATCAAAAGTGTTGGTTTAAAATATTTGACATAAGCACAAGCTTTTCAGTAAGCATCGAGTCTTTAAGCCTTGAAGATGGGATGAACAACAAGCAAAGGCATCACATAGCCTCGGGCGAGAAGAAGCAACTGTGCCCAAAGAAGTCCTTGAAATGACTCACATGCTTCAAGATTTGATAAGGACGTGTACCCAAAAATGAAGATACAGATAGGAACCAGGAAGTGTTGATCGACTATGTCATGTGTACATGAAGATGACACATGTTGAAACTGCCTCCATGTGTGTTCTGGTATATTCCTTAATTAAGACCCATTTGAAATCCATGTGAAAAGCCAATTCATGAAATGTTAACTCTCGAGCTCTCTCTCAAAGACTATGTCAAAAGTGTTGGTTTAAAAGATTTGGCATAAGCACAAGCTTTTCAGTAAGCATCGAGTCTTTAAGACTTGAAGATGGGATGAACAAGAAGCAAAGGCGTCACATAGCCTCGGGCGAGAAGAAGCGACAGTGCCCATATAAGTCCTTGAAATGACTCACATGCTTCAAGATTTGATAAGGATGTGTACCCAAAAATGAAGATACAAATAGGGACCAAGCCAACCATTTGACTAAGTGTCAATATGATCACGGCTTGTGGAAATCATGCCAAAGTCAAATGTAGACGGATATTGGAAAACAAAGAAAGTGCCACGAGAAGGCACGACGTGCTAAATGTAGCCACGACGTGCTAAATGTAGCCATTGGACATGATAGATGTCGATGGCAGGAATGTCACCTATAGTTCCTCACGACTTCATGTAAAGGCTTGACGTCGGTGGTGGATAATTCGCAAACTGCATTCAAAAGCTATGAACAACTCTTGTCGAGACCAAGTAATCGGGGACGTCTTGGAAATGACTACTAGCAAGATGTGAAAGCATAGAATGGCAACTAGATGAGCTCTATAGGGCTGTTGCTGTGGCATGAAGGGATCCCGTGCAATTTGGCATTAATGAGGCAGAGCTCAGGTAGCGCAAAACATGGACAATGCATGTGAACTATTTAACAAAATGCTCAAACCTAACACTTGCAATCCCCATGGCCGCACCCACAAAGCTCACTGCTCATCCTCGTTAAGCCGCATTGACATCCACCTGAGTGGCTCTCATGCAGCTCACCACCTCAAATCTTGAAGATTTATCATAGTGTCGACATGCCAGGAATTGGAAAAGATGCCAAAGTCGACGATCACACCCGATCACTTCATCATGTCACCACATGGATTATATGGTGTCGCTCACTGTGTTAAGCAATTTCAACCCGCATAAGATGTCATGTCACCGTTATAAGTTGGAAAAAGTCGTGTGGATCTCAAGGCAACTGTAGGAACACATTACATAGTCCCCAAAATCATTAAAGAAGACAATAGCTTTCATATCTTGATCAACTTCGGCAACCAAGTTCAATTTGTTTGATTAGAAACTTGTGAGTTGGTAGTTCATAAAGTCACAACGAGTCCAACGCCAACATGGGAACCATTTGACAAAATGTTGGAGTCGGCGGATGTTGATTGGAATCTATGGACACTTAGATGGTGACCTTCACGTAGCAGGAAAAGAGGATGGACAATACCCTGTCCCGTGATGCAATAAAAGATGGGAGACAATCATAACATGTGGCTCTACAAACCAGCACACGACCATATTGATTTCCCCATTCGGGGAACTAAACATTTAAGCATTGTTGGTAAATAGGAGTTATGCTAAAATCAATGGACTCTTATGTCAAAGCGGATCTAAATTGAATTCGGAGGCCTCAATGGTGTTCGTGAGAAACTGTGAGCTTGGGTTGGAAGCAAAATCACGGGATCATGATGGAGAAGGGAGATTGATTATGCAATTGCGTGCTCTGTGGGGTGTTTGACAAAGTGCAGATAATTCTCTAACAAATAATCTACGAGATTGGGGATTTGTTAATTTAAGTATGAAGAGTCATTTGAACAAATGCCATGTGCATAGCAACCCGTGTCTACAAACAAGTGCTAGTTTTATTTGAAGAATTTTATAGTGTTTTATTAAAAACATTATATTCTCCCCTCAAATATTCCCTTACTTATGAACAGAATATATGGAGACTTTTAAAAGGTTTCTAAAAACTTTATCATAGTATATTAAACAAGGGATATGAGTGAGATATTTACGAGAGTTCTTAATAAACTCTATAGAAAGGGCAATATCAAAGTCCGTTTTTAATAACTAATAAAAATCTTATCGAAATAAAAGATGAGAACTAGCAAGAAACGGTTATCAAAACCGAAAGTGGAAAAAGAAGCTCTATTTACGATGGCATGGCAGAGGTTCCAGGGGTTCCAATTTTTAGAGTTTTTCTTAAGTTCTTCCAAGGGGAAAGAGAGCAGACTGTGGGCTGTGGAAGAGCAGAGCTCTTGTCATTTTTTCTAAACTGTGTGTTGGGAAAAAGGAGAGATTTTGATTTCTAGCGTAATGGAAGAGTATAATTTTTGTTTTCCTAGGTAGTGATTTTAATGCATATGTGTAATAAGGTCTATGTAATGTTTTACGCTTTAGAGAAGGGAGATTGGAAGATAATTGCACATCAAAACTTCGAGTTTGGGCAGTTTTCTTTCCACTGATTGTGATCTTTGTATAACTTTCAGTTTTCTCTAAAATGCATTTTAATGTCACCGTTTTCTATGTTATTATTTCAAGATATCTTTAAGGCTCTGATTCTTCACTTTCTCAAGAAGATGGAAGATTTATTCCTTGTTTTCATTCTTTCTGTTATGTAAAATCTGGATAAATGCACTTTGTGTCATTTATTTTCTTTTAGCTATTTAGTTCTTCCGCATCTATTTCGTATTTACGGATAGATGTTTGTAAACCTTTTCTGCTTTATGGTTAAAAGCATTCATATTTGTATTGCTATGAATTCATTATAAATCTTACGCGGGGAGTTGTACCCGGATAAATTCAAAGGGTGCTTACGCTTTTCAATAGCGAAGTGACCCAACTGTTAGTGCATATTTAGTCTTCTAACTTGGGCTTTTGGGATTATTTTGAATTTATTTCTTTGGAGGACAATCTATTCACTAACAACATCCTATTCTGGTTCTCAGAGACTCTAAGTCCTTTGACACTCTATGGCCAGACATGGAACGTAAAATCAATTTCCTATTGCGTTGGTTTAAAATTATTAGAGGAGACAATTCTCTTTGGCTCAAATAATGCATTCACACCTATGGATATCAAATCCCCCTAACTCTGGACCTAAAGAATCTAGAAAAAGTAAAATTTATCCTTCCCAAGCTCTATAAAAACAACAAGATGAAGAAAAGAGTATGCTCTTTTCTTAAGGGCGAAGCTAGAATTTTTGACGGCTCAAATTTAGAATATTTAGAGCATGATAGTTGTCATCCCATGAATCTTAAGGTCCACTCATGTATAGTTTTGTCTAGTTTTGAGAAGGGCACAACCCAAGACAAAATTAACACAACAGAAAACGAGACTTTTATTATTAGGAATGTTATGCTATTAAATTCATTACAGCAAAAACAGACTCAACTACATGCCTTGTGGGCTTACAATATTATCACCTTTTGGAGAAAAAACCCTTCTCACAGTAACTTTCCCAAACTCTACTAGAACTATGTTTACATCGCAAGAATTTGCATTAAGAAAACCAAATAAGGTTTAGGGTTACGAACACACTTTAGATTATGCCATTTGACATCCACTACCAAAATTGAAGGTTCTAGAAGACTCGTCAGAAGTCGGAGCAAAAATAGAAGCTTCCAAAAATGGTAGTCCAACTTCTAGGAGGCATAAACTTTTGATCTAAGAATCCAATCGATGAACTATTCACATTCCCGAAAAGCTCTCTAAGCGCTCCATATGCATATGGACCAGCCTCGCTCGTCCCCAATTTTTAGGGCTTGTACGAGGTTGTTTAGTGCCTCAAATCTGACTTTGAAGCATTCTTAGGAAGTCTCTAGGCAACTTAGAACTCCAATAACTTTCAAACTGTGAAACCTTTTGACCTGATTCTTTTTATGGAGTGCTTAATTTACAATTACAACCATCCCTCCAACTTACATGCTCTAACTCATCATAATTATGGCTCTGTTACAAATAACTCATTTTTTGCACTAGCACGTGCCTCGAGGTGCTCAAAAACACTAACCCAAAAAAGTAATAACAAGAAAAGGAGAGTTAAAATCTTTATTAAAACAAATGGGTATCCAATAAGTTAAAATACAAACACATTAAACAAAAACTAACCCTAAGCATATTTTTGGGTGATACAAGATTGCCCTTACACCACTAGATGCTCCTGCATCAAACACCCAGGGTAAATTGAAAAGTGACGCTATCACTTTACAACTAGTTGAGGAAAGCCCAAACAGGCAACCTCCACCTTGGATAACCAGGTCGAATCTTCCATTGGTCGTCCTTTCCACTTCACTAGGTACTCCTCATACGGCATGTTTCTAGTACTCCTTCCCATGCGGCTATCCAGGATTTCTTCAATCTCCTCAGAAATAGGAATAGGACATGGCTCAAGTATCAACTCCTCCCCTACACCATCTTTGTGATATTTTGTTAAGTCTGTAATATTGAAACTAGTAGATATATGAATTCCATCTGGCAACTCCACCTCATATGCATTCCTTGAATCATGTTTCTTCAAAATCTTGCAGGGACCAAATTTCATCTTCTTCGACTTGTTGTAGGTGCCCAGAAGAAATCATTTCTTTCTCAAGTACACCATAAATACATCCCCAACTTGGAACTCGTTATGTCTCCACTTTTGATCTGCTCTAGCCTTATACTGCATGTTCATCTTGGCAATATGCTCGCGTAATTCCTCATGTAGGCTCTTGACATGTACAGTAAAGTCTTCTACCTCAACACTAATTCTTTGTCTTTGCTTCATCTTCCTCAACTTTGTTGTAGTCCTTGGACTACTCCCATACACAATTTGGAATGGTGACCTACCAGTACCACAATTCACAGAATTCTAGTTGTGGTAGAATCAAATCCCATCCCTTGGACTTATCCCCTACTAAACACCTCACCAAATTACTCTGCAATATGAACCACATCAAGAGTCTTGTGACAAAGAATGAAATGAGTCATCTTTGAGAACCTTACAACCACCACAAATATTGAATCATTACCCCCTTGTGTCCTTGGCAACCCAAGAACAAAATCCATGCTTATGTCTTCCCAAGGTCTAGATGGAACATGCAATGGCTAATCGAGTCCAATATTCTAACTGAATCCTTTAGTTGTCTAACACACTCAACAACTCTGCACAAACTTCTTCACATCCTATGACAATTGAGGATAGAAATAATGTTCACTAACAATAGCAATGGTCTTATCTTGACTAGAGTATCCTGCCATCCCTCCACTATGTTTCTCCTTGGTCAAGTTCTCCCTCATGGAACTTTTGGAACACACAGTTGACTACCCTTGAACAACATACCATTCTGGATCATGTAACAAGTTCCTTACAGGCCTTCCAAGCCTCTGCAAAATCAGGATCCTCAGGGTAGAGTCTTGAGTTCATTAAACCCAACCACTTCAACCTGCATTTCTATTAGTAACAATTGCCTCCTACTTAATGCATTTACAACCCTATTCAATCTCCCACTTCTATGTTTCAATACAAATGTATAGCTCTGCAAGAGTTCTACCCATTCCAAATGTCTCTGATTCAATTTACCTTGGCTATTTAGGTATTGTAATGCCTAATGATCGGTATATAGAACAAATTCTTTTGGCAACAAATAATGCCTCCATTTCTTTAAACCCTAAACTATTGCATAGAAAATTGCATAAAACTCCTGATCATAAACATGATACTTCTTTGCATTATTCAATTTCTCACTAAAATATGCAAAATAGGCTTACTTTCTTGGCTCAATACGCCAATGGCAATACCACTAGCATCACAATCCACTTGGAACACAGCTTGATCTGTCACCTTCTTCTTCAACAACTCTTCGTCTCCCTCCTACACAACATTTCCTTCTTCGTTTTCACCCTCACTTTCATCTCTTACAGCAAGATTTATTCCTCTATGGATCTCCTCTTGCAATGCTTGAACTTGTCTTTAAAGGGCTCAAACCTCAAGGGAACCCCTACGGCCCTTCCACCACATTCTCTTCATGGAGGCATCTTCTCACTCTCTCAAAACCCACAACCACACAGTCCTGGTGCAAACTGCCTCACAATCAGTGCTCTATCTACACACTAAGGAACTCTTGCTCTTATACCACTTGATGAGGACACAACCCAAAACAAAATTAACACAACAAAAAAGGAGACTTCTATTATCAGGAATGATATGCTATTACATTCATTACAGAAAAAGCAAACTCAACTACATGCCCTGCGGGCTTACAATATTATCAGTTCCTAGAGAGAAAAACCCTTCTCATAGTACAATATTATCTTCCTAGAGAAAAAACCCTTCTCACAATACCTTCTCCCAAACTCTGTCAAAACTACCTTTATATCGCAAGAATTGGCCTTAAGTAACCCGAATTAGGTTTAGGGTTAGGAATACACTTTAGATTATGCCAGTTGGCATCTGCCGCCAAAACAAAAGGGTCTAGAAGACATGTCAAAAGTCAGTACAAAATTAAAAGCTTCCAGAAATGATAGTCCAACTTCCAGGAGGCATAACTTTTGCTCTGGGACTCTGATTGACGAATCGTTTACATTTCTGGAAAGCTCTCTAAACACTCTATATGCTTTGGGACCAACTTACTCAATCCACATTTTGCGGGCCTGTACGAGACTGTTTGGTGCCTTGAATCTGACTTGGAAATGTTCTTAGGAGGTCTCAAGGCAACTTAAAACTGCAGTAATTTTCAATCCACTGCCAAAACAAAAGGATCTAGAAGACACGTCAAAAGTCGGTGCAAAATTAGAAGCTTCCAAAAATGATAGTTCAACTTCCAGGAGGCATAACTTTTGATCTGGGACTCTGATTGACGAACCGTTTACATTTCTGGAAAGCTCTCTGAGCACTCTATATGTTTTGGGACCAACTTCACTCATTCCACATTTTGTGGGCCTATACAAGGCTGTTTAGTGCCTCAAATCTGACATGGAAATGTTCTTAGGAGGTCTCCAAGCAACTTAAAACAGCAATAACTTTCAAACGGTGAAACCTTCTGACCTGATTCTTTTTCTGGAGTGCTTGAAATTACAATTACAACAATCCCTCCAACTTACACCCTCTAACTCATCATAGTTATGGCCCTACTACAAAATAACCTATGTTCCCCTGAGTTTTCGAGACGGGGACGGCAGGACGGGTTTTCGGGACCGCAATTTTTTTTGGCAATTTTGGGGATGGGGGGGGGGGGGGGGGGGGGGGGGGCAGCTATATATATAGGGAAATTTTAAAATATACACTGAAAATTGCAAATATACATGTCATTCATATGAAACTAAGCACAAACCATGTCATTTTAAAATTATAGAACCTTAACATACACCATTTGAATGTCATCTAGGAAATAATAACCAATTTCAGTACTTAATTGTCAATATGCATATCAATATGTGAACAAATATATATATATATATAAGTTTAGCAGTGAACAATATCATAAAACTCTGGAACTCTAAATATGGCCAAAGGCTAGAGGGTTGTCATAAAATTTCATCATCATGTTCAAGTTCAACATAGAAAACAAAATTTAGAAAAATGAACTATACTGCTGCTCAAGCTCTCGGAAGCAAAAAAAATCACGTCTTCTTGCAAAATGAAAACCTGAGCCAGCTGCAACACACTCCCAACTTCACAGGCAAAATCAAACAAATAACAAAACAACCACAATGTGGTTTTTTTGACCTTTTAGGACATTTGGAGAGGCAGAACCCACTGGATGACCAAGTACCGAGGACGTCTAGCTGTTTTATATTCTTTTTTTAAGCTTCAAAAAAAAAGGTTAGGGGACTTCAAGATGTCCCCTTTCCATACCAGGGACGGCCTTTTCTTTCCCAGTAGTCCTCGAGTTTCGGAGATGTCCCCTGCTGATTTGCAAATTTTGGGGATAGCTGGGGGATATCCCCTACTCGTCCCCTAGTCCTCGTCTCAGAAACAAGGGTTTTTCGGCCGGGGACGCGTCCCCGAGGAACATAGAAAATAACACATTTTATGCACTGGCACATGTCTCGAGGTGCTCAAAAACACTAACACAGAAAAGTAATAATAGGAATATAAGAGTTGGAATCTCTATTAGGCCCAAATGGGTATCAAGAAATACAAACACATTAAATGGAAACTAACACCAGACATAATTTTGGGTGATACAGGATTGCCCTTACAACATTGGATGCTCCTGCTTCAAGTTTAGTAGTTTGTAGTTCACTTTCCAGTTCAGTAGTAATACATCAATTATTCCTAATTGCTGCTATTAGCATCCTATTCACAAGCATTACCATCACTTGTACATACCTTAAGGATTAAGGTAAATAATGCACTAAAACTTAGACTATGTCTATTATAAACTTATCAGTATCAGACGTTTCAGAATGATTAGCTTATTTCAGTATCTTTAATCTAATAATACAGTTAACTAACTTCTAACAAATGAGGTTTAATGAACTGGAGCTACAAGATGCCAATATAGTAAGTAGTTCATGTTTCCAAAATCTTTGCTAACTTAATCTGCCATTATGTTAGATGCATCATCTTAGCACGCTTTGCATCTATGTTTTTTATTCCAAAAAGATAGATCTTAATAGACCACTGGTAATTCAGAAATTTCACTATAAACTACATATTTATTTAAGTTTCAAATAATGGGTTTAATGAATATCTACAATTCTCAAATATAGCAGTATTCCTAAAAGATAGATCTTAATAGACTCCTGGTAATTTCAGCAGTTTCGCTATAAAAAACATATCTATTTAAGTTTCGAATAATGGGTCTAATCAATATCTGCAATTCTCGAATATAGCAGTATATGTCTAGTAATGGGCAATTCTATACTTCTCATTATATTTTTATCAAATTTATAAATATTAAATCTGCTTCATCACACTCATATTTTTGTCGTGTCCTAAGGGGTTTCAATTGTGAGTCATTTCTTTATCGTGAATTTGAACTTGAAGTTTCAATTAACTTCAAGTTCAAGTTTGCGTTCCCCACTATCTTTCGTGTAACAAATTCCATATTCACTACCCGAGTCAGTCTTGATGAAGTCGAAGTCAAAGTTGAAGCCCGATCTTCTCAAACTTCAACTTCAACTTCGAGATCGCTTTTGAATGTGGGCCCCAATAAAGACATTTCCCAAGGCATGCGAGATCATAAATAAGAATATTTATGTGGCACATGTTTTGATACGAAAAGATTTGGTGAAAAGGCAAATTTGTCATTTCATGATGACATGGAGCATTAATAGGCGTGCGGATTTGATGGGCATTTATAACAAATCACTCAGAGGGTCTTTTTCGATGCGCAGCACACAAATAGTAATTATTATATTTACTTGCCATAATTGAACTGCGATTTCCTTCATAAGTAATCCCTTAAATGCATTTACTCGACCATTTCACTGCTCATTCCACCATTTGCAAAAAGAAATCTCGACGCCATCTAGTAGGGAGAACGTGTCGCAGGATAAGCTCTGTCAAACTGTAAGTGCACCGCCATTACCCTCTGCAATTTTTATTGTGCTTGCTTTTGTTTTGAAATATTTCCATTTGTGTCTTTTAGACCCTCTCTTCCCATAGCAAGCCATGACATTGTTTTGCCCCAAAATGCCCAAATTTGAAAAGCCATGTCTCCTTAGCTCTTTACCTGAAATTCGTGACACATTTCTGGTTAATAAAAATTTGACCAATGTCATTGAATGAGGCAGAAATACCCAATTAGGTCCTATATACCAAAGGCTAGTTAATAGTGGGCTGCTTGAAGCCATTGCATTTCCTGCAGCAATTACATGCCCAAAGCTAGTTATTGAATGCGCAAATCATTATGATCCTAGCACAAGGTGTATCAAGAAGATTTTGGGAGAAGTCATAGTTAAGATCAACAGAACTGGTGTTTGTTTAGCCTTTAGGATCCCTCACAAAGAACCCTATGAGCCATGGACATTTGAGGAGGCAGAATGCTTGTATGCTGAAAGGAAAAGCAATTATGACAATAAAGTAGCCCAGTCTTGGAGCGTGGTTCAAGGTTACCCAAACCGTTAACCATTGAACATTTCATCAAGGAGATCGCGGACATTGTACTCCTGTTGAACATAATCAAGGGGAATAAGCATGCATTTCATTGGGAGTCATGGATGTATTTCTTCATCCAAAAGATTGTTGGAGGGGATAAGTTCATTGACTAGGCTGACCTAATTGCTGAGAATTTACACAAGGGTTTAGTGGCCGTGAACAATTTTGGTCCATTTTTCCTATCTTCCTTTTTGATTTATGTCTTAGCAGCGTCAAAAGAATGGGAAAGCCTTCCACATTCGCCATGGATAGATGAAATGCCCATTTATCAATATTACAGTGATCTTCAAGAAGTTACTTTGTGTAAAGAGTTCAGAAAAGTAAATGATGTCTTTCTGGGAAGGCTAGTCTTTGAGCTTCAAGGTCACGAAAATAATAGACTGTCTGAGGAAGCAATGCAAGCTATACAAGTCTATGGCTGCTTTTACATTCAGTCCCCTAGGTTCACATATCTCAGGATGGGTGGTTTTTCAGGTGAACCATTGAACTTGCCTCATTACTACTTAGACTCTATTGTTTTATCTGAAATGTGTAGACAATTTGTCTCTGTGATAGAGTCTTTTGAGATTTCTAAGAGGTCTTCTGTTTTCTTTCCTATTGAAATCAGCCACTATAGATGTCCTAGTCTAAAGCAAGCCATGTTAACAAAAGCATCATTGACCCGTCTGTGCTTTAAACCCTTCTCCCCTTGGGAAGATTTTGATTATACAGGGAATGTCAGGAACAATGTTAAAAATGCAGTCTCTCTTGTTCACATTCCATAGTTAGAAGACTACTGGGCAAATTGCCCTAATGAATTTGAAGTAGGAAAAGACTGTGGTTGAGGCTTACAGTTAAGCAAATCAATATGTTTAATGTTGATCTTGATACATGCGGGTTAGAGGAAGATTTAGAAGAAGTGCTTGACCCATTTTACATCGACCAAATTGAATGCATGCCTATTTCCGTAATTGATTGGGGAAGAAGAGAAGAGGATGATGTAATCTCTCACACTAAGGATGTGTTGGCTAGGACTGCAAATTAAAATAAAACCAAAAATTGTTGCCACCCCTGACCCGACTGGGAAGTCTTCAAAAACCAAAAGTAAAAAGGCCCCTCAAAAGCAAAAAGTTATTACTAATCAAGATGTTCATGGTCCTATTGCAAGTTCGGTTGAAGTTGAAGCTGAAGCAGTTCCACAATCACTTCAACTTCAAGTTCAAGCAAGGACCCCTAAAGCTAAAAGGGTGACCCATTCAAGCACAAAGAAGGCATCAACAACCAAAGGCACGAGTACAATGACAACTGATCTTGATGTTGCAGAAGAATCACCTATGGCAGACAGTGTACCTGAACGCCAGAAATCACCAGTGAATACTGAGAGCCAAGAGAGTAATCTCGCCTTGGCTAAGTTCTCCCCTACCACCAATAAAGAAACAATCACACCTAAGTGGTTGGAGAATTTTGTTGAAAGGAAATGAAGCATGGTGCCCCTTTCGATGCCAATTGATGATTTAGTTAGTAAACGCTTGGGAAAGACACCTAAGGTGAAGAAAGCCAAGACAGAATCTAGGATCAGATTTGATAAAAACTCAGGGCATTGGTTCGCTGAAATAGCCATGCCACCAAATGGAAGCTAACGCAAATCCTCGGCCCCTCAGGACTACCAAATAATAAAGGTCGATTTAGGAAAAGGAAACTGTAAAGTGGATATGGAATTCTTCGAAGCCTCTAATAAGAAAATTGCACACAAGGTGTGGAAGGATGGACAAGATAAACAGAAGATGAAGGAGACAATAAAGAGTATGGCACAGTATATCAACGCCATCCTTCATCCTGAAGCAAACCCTATCAACGAGATGTTAGCAATTCTTAATGTGTCCTCTGCAACCAACCAACAATCCCTTGATAACCTGCAAAAGTGCAAAGCAGTCGCAAAGACAATAGGGGAATGGGTGCAAGGCGTCCTAGATGACACTGTGAAACACATAGGTCTCGTGGATAAGGCTTCAAAACAAATCTCCACCATTACTAAAAAGGTAGAACTGAGCAATGAAGGATATGAAAAAGAAAAAAACAATTGGGCAAAGGTAGTGATATGGCTAGAAGATATCCAAGACTTTGGACTTCAAAAAGTTCAAGTCGAATGTCCTGTGGCAGGTTTAGATGAGAAAGCCTTGTATGTAATCAAGGATTGTATTGAATGGAGGAATGAAGCATTAATACAAGGCGTAACTGAAATCAGAGAAACCCTGCAAGAACTTAAGGTCATACACCAGAGAATTCAGGGAGAACTCAAATGGTTTGTCAAGCATTTCACAGGTAAAGAAGATGACTCCGTTGCCCAATCCGAAGAAGTGATCAAAGAGGTTCAGAAGAAATTCCAGGAACTCGACGAGAAGAAGACACCAACTAAGCAAGACTTTTTGAACGTAGCCCACATTGAAGCCATGCTGATAATTAATCTGAAACACTTGGAAATGCATGAGGAAAAGATAGCGGAATTGAAGAAGGAAAAAAAAATCTGGAAGCAGCGGCTTGCCTACATTGGTCTGCCTTATTAGTCCGTTTTTTCAGCATTTTCAACTGCCTATGAAGCGTGGAAAGCGGCGAGAAACGTGACCAGCAGGGATGGTGCTACCTGATCAAAATATATAGTTATACATAGTCGCTTAGTTCTTCTTTTCTGTTGTTTTACTTTTCTTGCATTTCAGTTAACACAGTGGTGTTAACTAAAAGACTATTTTACTCCTGGCGGGGTAATTTTGGCAGTTGTCCAGCCCCATGCCTTATAAATATGTAATAATTAGTATGGCATAGGGTTAATCTCTAGCAGACCGATAGACAAAACTATTTTTGTTTTAGGTTTAAACTTAAGTTTTAGAAGTAGCATTTCAGATTTTTAGCAAATACAAAGAAAACTTTGCAATTTGATTTTATTAAAAGCTTTGGAAGTAGATACTACTATCTGCTTGTTCGAATCACTATTTCTGAAGATACTATTTATATAAAAGGCTTTGCTGTATTTATCGTCAATTCTGAGATTGGCAATTCAAAATTTGAGAAGCTGTGAGAAGTGAGTTTTATTGAATCTGCCTACTTGATTACTTAACTTTCAATTATGTGGATAATATTGATAGTTAAGAGTGTTTCTTTAGCATTAAAATCTATTTTATATTGATGAGGTAGAATAAGTTGATTCAACATTGTCAGCAGATTGTATTTTGAAAAGATATTTCTGTTGAGTTTCAGATCAAAAATCATTATTTGCAATAAAGGTAGCTGCGCCTGTTTTATTGAAGAAACTTTAAGCAGAGAATTCCTCAGCACTTTATAGGAATTCATTTGTTGGTATACATTTTTCTCTATTTTGAATACAAAACCATTTGAGAAAAACTGTTTACTAACAATTAGAAAGGTTATATTTGATGCATTAAATTGATCTATTGTTTAGCTCAATAATGAGATTTGGTAAATTAATTTCCATCTAAATGTAACAGCAATGATTCTAATTAGGCCCTAAATTCAATTTTTAGATATGAATTTCTTCTTAGTTTATGGTTTTCTTTATTTTGTCTTTCTCGAATCTGTTCAGTTAGTTCTGTCAGGGGCCTTCCTCTCTTGGACTGTGGTTCCTCTTTGTTGTTTTAGCCACTTGTCCCTTTTTTCTTTTACTGTCCTTCTACCTCTGTTCATCTTGGTTCCTATTTATTAGCAGTCTAGCTTCTCATTTCTCTCTCTCCTCTATGTACTTTTCCCAATCCCGCTCCTCTCTGATTAAATCCTTCTGTCTTTTGTTCTTTTTGGGATTCTTGCTTAGGGGGTATTCATCCATTGATAATCTAATTCAAGATGAATTAGATTCAAGGGCATAAGAACCCCTTGGATGAAACCCGATGTTGTTCGCTCTTCCTTCCTTCTTCCCTGCTATGATAGATATGGCTCTCTTTTTGCCCTGTTCTTCCATCTCATTCCTTCTTTCTTTTATGTCAGTTCCCAATTTTGTGATATTGTATCCTGCATAATCATTCCTTCTTTGCTCCTCCCCTTTCTCCTTCAGAGTAGGCTGCCAGCTCTCCTATCTCACACATTGTCTGCCTTCTCATTCCTTTTGTTTTATCCCTCTCCTCCTCTCTTTTTTCAGCATAAGCTCTAGTTAGCCTTTGTCATTAGCTCTCTATTTCATTCTTTATTTTCCGGCCTGTTTGCTTTATTACTTTTAGTTTCTTATTATCTGGAGACTAGCTTTTCATTTTGATTTCTAGCCTATTCTAGTCCAGTATTAGATCTTCACCTCCTTTGCTGCAATCATATCACTTCGACACATTTGATGTATATTCTTTGTTTCTCAACAATTCTTGTCCCTTTCTTCCTGCTATTAACCAATATGGATGCCTATTGTGACTATCGTGACCCCCTGCCCATTTCTCATGGGACCACACTTTCATGCCCGATGCTTTTGCTAAAGATGATGCTGTAAAAATTGAATGGTCTGTCGTCAACACCTCTAAGGGATGGTCAAACACGACAAAATCTCATGGACCTGCCAAAATGCGCTCACTAGAATCTGCGGAATGCACATTCAGCCATGTTGTGGATTTCGTCTAAAGCAGGAGAAATCCTTCACTTTCTCAAATCCCTGCCTCTTTCAAACTGTCAAGCACAATTCAATGCTCCTTGTCAATAAGAAATGGTAAACGGATTCCATGACCCCCTTAAAATTGCGGCCCCTATTTTGTCACAAGCACATTTGCAGCTATGTCACAGATTTTATTCCCTAGAGAGAATTCCTTGGCAGTCTCAAACCCCTAAGACTGCCCTGTCCATTAAACACACAACATACTTTGGTGTGGTTTTATTCTATCTTGGATGGAGTCCACATCCAAGTCAAAACCCCGCCTCTTTGCCTCCCCCAAGCGCAAAAAGACAAGGGTCGCAGATTTTCTCTCCCATGGATAAAATCCACTACACCCTTTAAACCCTGCCCATGCCTGGTTTCTGAGCCAACTTTTGACGATCCCAAGGAATGTATCCCACAGATAAAATCCGGGACACCCCGCAAATCCCACCCAATCACAAGGAAGAGGGTCTTTTTTTTAGACACAATTGTTCCAAGGTATATAACATTAATGTTGACTTCAAATCCCAACCTAAACCCCTTGGTTAGAGCACATTATTATGGATTGTGAAATTTTCCAAAAAGAATGCAAGATTCGGTAATAATGGAATACTTGACAAAACAAATGGTTGTCTAATTCCCAAAAGACGTAAAATTCTCAGATCCAAATGGGTGAAAAATCAAATATTTCAAAAAATTGAATCCTATAATTTCTGAAATTTCTAGAAAGAGAAAAGTCAAAAAAATCAATCGAAAAAAGCAGAATTCATAAAGTTTGAAAGAGTTAGATTTAAAGCATTCAAAATTGGGAAATAAAAATGACTTTTGAAAATGTGCATGATGCACAAGAATAATTTTTGAATTTATGTGAAAAAATTAATCCAAAAAAATTAAAATTGAGAAAATTGAAAGAGAAGTTATTTTTTGTGTGAAATTAATTGAATATTAATATATAAGTAATTAATTTCCCAAAATCAAATAGAAACATAAATTCTTAAGTCAAACTATCAAATTGGCAACATTCTTTGGAAAGTGGAAGAAAAACAATGATCGGTGGCACAATAGCTCTTCCTAATTTTAGCTCGTACTTTTAAAAGCAACTTCTCAGAAGGATGGCATAATATAAGGAACTGCTTCATGCTATCATTCTCACACAGAAAATTGAAGAGCAAAGTGAAATTCAGAAGGATTTTGAGAAAGATTTGAAAGAAATTTCCCAAAGAAGACATGAAGATACTCAAAATCCTTGAAGGAAGAAATTTTCTAGGAATTTTCAAAAAAGATCGTTAACTTCATCAGAGAGAACTTATTTCAGTGAGTTGGAGAAATATACATGTTTCTTGAGGAAAGCATACAAAGTCAATTCCAAGGAGAAAAATCAAGAAATCTTGACAAATTTCCATAATCTTGTTCCTTTGGAGAATTAGATCAATATTTTTGTGTTTTTTTCTATGTTCTTACATATAGTGATTTTCTGATTTGCACGAAGGAGAAATAACAAAACCCTGAGGAATAGGAGAAACTCGAGGACAACTAATGAATGAGAAGAGAGCATACTACCTCGAGTTGAAGATTCTTTCAAAATGGGCATAAATTGGAATACAGGGCTTGCTCGCCTAGATATGAACAAGCTCAACTGAAGGATGTTTGGAGACAAAGACCATCAGCCCACACATTTGATCACTAGGATCATGAACAGTAGAAATGTTGTTGCAGCCAATTTCCCTCTCATCATTCAACATCAAGAACTAATTGTAGAATGTGCCAAACTTTATAGCTCTAGAGATAAAACATCAAGGATTTAGATGGAAACATTCTCCCACATTTTTCTCCACCATCTATATCTAAAGCATTTGGGATTCCTTCACCTCCAAGGATGGTGACAAAAACACAAGAGCAAGCACTCAGAGTTTACACTATTGGAATTCAGTTTTGTGAGTAAATCATTAATAAGAAATGGCTGAAAAAGAATAGGTCCCATCATTCCAAGATTCCCAAAGAGCTAGAATGGCTTGACTTGCAGTGGGACTATAGTGCCATGGTCATGATACTCAGTCGCATGTTTGGGATGCCCAATTTCTTTAAATTTGAACATTGGATGTGGTACTTCATTATGTAAGTGACGAGAGAAGGGGACAAGATAGATTGGGTTGGACTTATAAGTGATAACCTAAATGAAAAATTGATAAATTTGGAGCACACAAGAAAATTTTATATGAGCTCCTACGTCATCTATATGCTAAGAATGAAGGATGAAGCATGATGCTCTAAGATGCAAAGAACCGATTGGGAGTGGAACCCAACACTTGAAAGTTCATGAATGCTACCTACAATTGCATTTGTATTCCAAGGATGATTATGTAAGAGTTAATGGTGTCTTTTCCATGCACATAGTCAAGACACTACAAAAGAGGATGCATATGAGATTGTCAGTAGAAGCACCAAAGTTGGTAGAGCATGGTTCATTCAATTCCCTATCATTTCATTTATCCGAGTTAAGGGATTTTCTTTGGAGCCATACAAGCTTCCAAGATATCCAACATATAAGATGGTCTTGTTGGAGCTTACTCGAAAACTCATAGTTTATGAAAAGATTCAGATAGGGAAGAAGTTGAGATTGCATTTCACAATTTCCATAGGATAAGTTAAAACTGAGACATGACCATGTCTAAAAACAGTAGAGATATCATTGGATGAACTCCACTTTTTTCATCTGAAAAGGTCTGATTTCGATCCCTACAACAAGATCAAATCGGTAGCAGGATAAAAGTACCAACATAAAGTTCATCTCAAGGACTCTTGGGCAAATGCTGCAAATGAAAAAAAAATATGAAAGAGAATGCATTCAAGGTTGCCTCTAAATACATGGTTAGAGCATACAACATATTCCAAGTTCTTGGTCAGATGGAGGAGGACCCAAATTTAGAGCAACGGGGATTTTGTTTGAAGAGTGCAATTTAGCCATATGAATGGCAAAGGAGGTCATGGATCTTATCATAGTTCTTTTGAATATGATTACCAATTGTTCTTTCTCTTGAACTACTCAAATATTGACCCCTTGTTCACTTCTTGGACTATCTATTGTCACTTTAGGAGCTACAACATCTATAGTTGGAATCTCTTCCGTTGCTACAGGAACTTATTCCCTTTTTGGACGAGTCGTGGATCATTTCTCGATCCACGATAGCATAAAAACTTTCCCCCATAGTCATATCTTGATCTTTTCCTTTCCCTTGTGCAGATTTCTCATATGCATTTATGCTCATTCTATATCATGTACTGGCCTCGCCAAATTTTCTTCTCGCACAAATCTACTTATGCTTGTCGCCACTTCCTACCTCTCAAAAGTTTCTCTCTTGTACATTAGGAGTGCGACTTGGCGAAGATGAAACATTTCCAGATACTGTCTCTTCTTTTAAGGCTCATGGATGTCGGGCCAATTCTTGGGTTGCTTTTCTTGAGCTATCTCTTTCCCTTTCCTGTTTTTTGGACCTTAGAAGGAGTTTCCCTTTCTTCAATACTTCCTTTGGATATTTGTGTTGGTCCAATGGTCAATGAATCGATATGTGAATCCATTTTCCTACACAACTAGTTAGTTGAGTTTGCATTCAATCCACCACTTTGTGAAATCCAAAACTGGCTTCGACAATGTGGTAAGATCTGTGACCTTCCTTTTCGATTTGCATGGATGAGCTGCACACTCCGAACAGAATCCCTTTTGCACTATATTTGGGTACTCCTCTATCTGATCAGGAACATGGAATATATTCCATCATAGTTACACCGCCCTAGGAGACGGAGGGACGGGGGGACAAGTTTCCGAGACGGGGGGATAGAGGGGCCTTGATTTGGGGACGGCAGGGGGACGGCGGTGGGGGATGGGGAGGTGGCGGAAGGAGTAGGGGTGTATATACTATACATATGGTATAGCATATACCATATCAACTGGAATATCATGATTCATGATCAAATGACAAACAAACAATGAACATTAAACATTGAACATCAGCAAATAATAAATATTAGTCTAAACTCTATATATCAGCCTTCAAATCAATAGTATGAGTATCTAGATTCTACTATCTAATAGTAATCAATGATCATATGAGTCATGACATAAAGATGATTACAATAAGTATCATGTGCCATGAATCATGATATCAAAATAAGTATATAATGCAAACAAAAAACAAGTCTCCTAGAGTCCAAATCAAAATGTCAAATCAATGGAGACTCCTTGGCGTCCCCCCACAATGAAGGAGACTCCTTGGCGTCCCCCGCACCCCCACACTCGGAGACCTCTAGCCGTCTCGGAGACATCTCCCCCATCTCGGAGACCTCTAGCCATCTCGAATACGTCTCGCCGTCTCCGCCGGCAGTGGCGCTCTAAGTGGCACCGCCCGAAACACCGAGACGCCGTCCCCCCGTGCCGGGGACGTCCCCGTCTCCGAAACGGCCCAATTTTTTTTTGGGGGGTGGGGGACGTCCCCCTGTTACACTATATTCCATGCTCTAACCATGTTTAGAGGCAATCTCAAATGCGTTCTCTTTCTAATTTTGTTCTCATCTGCAACATTTGCCCAAAACTCCTCGAGATGAACTTTATGCTAGTGCTCTAATCTTCCTACCGATTTGATCTTCTTGTAGGGATCGAAATCCAACCTTTTTAAATAAAGTGGAATATGAAAGAAGTGTAGTTCATCCGATGATCTCTTTGTTGCTTTCACGAATGGGCATATCTCAGATTTTACTTCTCCTATGGAAATTGGAAAATGCAATCCCAATTTCTTCCCTTTCTGAATCTTGTCATAAACTATGAGTTGTCAAGTAAGCTCCAACAAGACCATCTTATCTATTGGATAGCTCGGATGCTTGTATGGCTCCAAAGAAAATCCTTGAACTCAAATGTATGAAAAGGTGGCAAATTGAATGAACCAGACTCCTCTTCCAACTTCATTGCCCCTACTAACAAACTTATATGTAGCCTATTTTGCAAGGTCCTGACTATGCACATAGCAAAGACATCATTAACTCTTACATAATCATCCCTAAAATACAAATGCAATTGTCGGTAACATTCATGAACTTTCAAGTGTTGGGTTCCTCTCCCAATCGATCCTTTGCATCTAAGCCCATCATACTTCATCCTTCATGCTAACATATAGATGAAATAGGGGCTCATATAAAATTTTCTTATGTGCTCCAAATTTATCAGTTGTTCGTTCAGGTTATCGCTTACAAGTCCAACTCAATCTATCTTATCCCCTTCTCCTGTCACTTGCTCAATGAAGTAACACATCCAAGTTTCAAATTTATAGGACTAAGGCGTCCTAAAGATGCGATTGAGCATCATTACCGTGTCACTATACTACCACTAAAAAATCAAGCCATACTAGCTCCTTGGGAATCTTGGAATAATGGGACATATTCTTTTTCAACCATTTCTTATTAATGATTTACTCACAAAACTGAATTCCAACAGTGTAAACTCTAAGTGCCTACTCTTGTGTTTTTGTCACCATCCTCAGGGATGGAGTCCCAACTACATCAGATATAGAAGCTAGAGAAAAATCTACGAGAATGTTTCCATCTGAATCCTCGATTGTTCTACCTCTAGGGCTATAATGTTTGACATCCTCAAGGGTGGAGTCCTAAAAGCATCAGATATAGAAGCTAGAGACAAATCTGTGAGAATGTTTCCATCTAAATCCTCAATTGTTCTGCCTCTAGGGCTATAATGTTTGACATCCTTGGGGGTGGAGTCCCAAATGCATCAAATATAGAAGCTAGAGAAAAATCTGCAAGAATGTTTCCATCTAAATCCTTGATTGTTCTACCTCTAGGGCTATAATGTTTAGCACATTCTACGATCAATTCTCGATCTTGAAATGTGGGAGGGAAACCGACTGCCGCAACAATTCAATTGTTTGTGATCCTAGTGGCCAAATGTGTGGGCTAATGGTCTTTGTATCCAAACATCCTTCGGTTGAACTCGTTCATATCTAGACCATTGAGGCTGGTATCTCCAATTTCCATCTAGCTTGAACGAATCTTCGATTCAAGCTAGAATCCTCTCTTCTCATTCTTTATCAATTGTCCTTGAATTTTTCATGTTCCTCAGGGTTCTATCATTTCTCCTTCCTACAAAATAGAAAACCATCATATATAAGAACATAGAAAAACACACAATAAAGCTAAGCTAATTCCTCGAAAGAAAGATGATTTTGGAAATTTGTAAAGATTTATGGATTTTTCTCCTCGGAATTCACATTCTACACTTTCCTCAAGAGGCATTTATTTTTCTCCAACTCACTGAAAACAAATTTCTCTAATGTTTGCAATCATTTTGGAAAATTCCAAGAAAATTTCTTCTTTCAAGGATTTTGAGCATCTTCATGTCTTCTCGAGGAAATTTTTTCAAAAACTTTCACACAATCCTTTTGAATTTCACTTTGCTCTTCAACTTTGTATGCAATAATGAAAGAATGAAGTAGTTCCTTATATAGACTATCCTTCTAAGAAGCTGCTTTTACAACTACGAGATAAAATTAGGAGGTTGTCCTACTTGGTTTCGAATGTTCCACTTTGGAAGAGTTTTTGTCATGTCATTGTTTTTCTCCCACTTTCCAAAAAAGGTTGCCAATTACATAGCTTGACTTCATGAAGAAGTTATGTCTCTATTTGATTTTGGAAAATTAATTAATTAAATATTAATAAAATTAATATTTTACCTATCATATAAATCCAAAATCATTCTTGTACGTTACATACATTTTCAAAAGCCATTTTTTATTTCCCAATTTTGAATGATTTAAATCCAACTCTTTCATCCTTCAACAATCCTGCTTTATTCAGTGTAACCCGGGTGTGCGTACATCCCCTGTGCAGGTACATCACGCACTCGAGTACCCCCACCGCACCAAAAACGTGGTCGCACCATGACCGCACTAGTCAAAGAACCAAGTGGGGATGCGGGGACGTGGGTGTGTCTAGGGTGCAGGGGTGCAGTTGACGCCTTGACTGAAAAGTCAAAAAAAAATAAAAACTTTTTTGCAATTGTTCTTTTAGCAAGGTAACCCTAATTGGGTGTGGGTCCCATTAGGTATATTTCAAGGCTTAATAATGTCAATACACCTCATTTTCATTTCACATTTCCATTTAATTGTTTTGGAGCAGCAAGGAGGAAAGTGAACAAAAGAGGTTGGAGGCGTTTGTGAGAGCTTAGTGGGTAATTTTGCTAGGGATTGCAAGATCAAGAGCAAGAGGAGCAAGAAGATTTGATTTGGCAAGTGTCTCATCAAGTTCAAGGTAGGGTTTTTTTATTTTGCAGTATTTTTTTTGTTTTAGAAATCAATTTATATATACTTTTAATATTTACTTTCAGCTTTGCATTTAAAAATTAATTTTCAAATGTTTCATTCTTGAATCTTGTTGATAGTAGATACTTGATAGTTCTATGATTTTTATATTAATTTTTTGTTATTAAAATAGGCTAAAACATATTTAGCTTACTACTTTTTATATTTCTAAAGTTTTAAGTGGGCTGAAACTAGTTTGTTTTAATGTTTTTCTAAATAATTATTAATTACTTGGGCCGAAATGTATCATGATTCATAATCATTTTTATTTTGCGAAATGCAATTTTATAAATGGCATCTAGATCCAGTCAAAGTGTAGAAAACATGTAAATTAATGAGGTAAGTGCATTTGATTATGAGCTTGCGCCAAAGGGAAGTGATCATGGGGATAATGTAGATGCCCAATCTGAGGAAGAACCTCCCTATGTTGCACCAAGGGTGCCTTCTATTGATTGCGCTTCATAGATTTTAGCACAGTTTGCTAGGGGTCCTTATGATTCAAAGTCCCCTCAAACAATTTGCTATGAAAATTACACGCTCTATACCTATAGGTGGTGGCACACGGAAATGGAAGTGTAATATGTTTGGTGGAGAATGGTCTAGCAGCATTACGAGAGTTAATGCACATCTTTTTTGGACTGGTTATGGTGTGACCTCATGCATATTCTTGGCAAATTTGAGAATGTGAAATACAAAATTGAAGTGAACAAACTATGGGGCATTTCTGATGATATTGAAGTCCCAATACCTAGATCTTTGGCTGCCAAGCAACAAGTACAGAGTATACAGCAACGAACTGTATAGCTTGGGGAGAAATAGAGACACGACAAGGACAATACAGTGTATTTGGTGCATGTTCACCAATGTTTTACCATCCTCTGTCATATGCATGGGTTGGGAACTTTGTTATTCAATGTGCTTGGCCTTTTCATCATCCTTTGTATGACTATGGTCCTCAATCTACTCCCAACGGTGAAGTTACAGAGGCAACAGGATACATCGACTTGTATCTTGCATCAAAGAGCAGGGACTATGTCACCTACACCATCCTTTTCCTTATCTACACATAGTTTAGTAGGGAGCAAGGGGAAACGGAAAGCAACTACAAGTCGTAGTGGTAGTAACCCCATTGCTCATTTATTTAACATGCACACAAGGGAGCGGTCAAATGATGTTGTTGGTGATTTCTTCTTCTCCAATGGCAACCCTACGCATGTGGCTCCATCTCCCTATTTTGTGAGGATGATGTCCATGGCAATGAAAGAGGGAGAGCCATTGTATGTGCCACAAGGTGACCACAAGTTCAAGACCACAATATTGGATAGGGCCTATGACAAGGTTGGGATCTTGATGGAGCAGATGAAGGCATGTTGGATGGATTCAGGCTGCAGCATTATCATGGATGGGTGGACGAACATTAGTCATCGTCCACTCATCAACATTATGGTCACATGCACCGAGAGCCCATACTTTTTGAGGGCAGTTGATTGTCCAAGGCATCGTAAAGATATTGATTTACAGTTTCATGTGCCTAGGGAAGCCATTGAGGAGGTTGGGCCACAAAATGTGGTCCAAGTTGTGACAGAGGCAGCACATGTGTGCAAAGCTGCAGGGAGGCTTGTTGAGGCAGCCTATAGGCATATTTGGTGGACTCCATGTTGTGTGCATGCCATGAACAATGCACTCAAAGACATGGGGAAAATCAGTTGGATTAGACGGGTGGTTAATGATGGGAGAGAGGTGCAGATGTTTATTTGCAATCACCATTAATCGCATGCACTTTTCAAGAGCTTCGCAAAGAAGCAATTCCTGAAACTGGTTGAGACCAGATACGCCTCATATTATATTCACTTGGAGAGAATGATTGAGTTGCAAGAGCCATTGCAACTCATGGTTATGACACAAGAATAGAATCAATGGCCTAAGTCCAGAACAGAGCAGGAGAAGGGAGATAGGAGACAATGAAGAGTGATCAGTTTTGGAGTGATGCAAAATACACAGTCTCCATCATTACTCCAGTGTTCAAGTGATTAGATATGGAGATGCAAATTCACCTACCTTGAAGAGGTTTATAAGTGCATTGATTCCATGCTTGGGCAGATGAGGGTTGGTGTGCGTGAGAGAGACGCCACTCTAGCATTCTATACAGAGCACATTGAGCCTATCATTCACCGCAAGTGTGAGAAGTTGAACACTCCTTTGCACATGGTTGTCTATACATTGAACCCGAAGTGGTACATGCCTAAGCTTGGTAGAGTCACCACTTCAGGATAATGAGGTGAAGAATGGGTTCTTTTGGTGCATTGCAAGGATGTATGATATTGAGACTGCTAGTGAAATTCACACTAAGTGGTCCAAATTTGCTAGTCTTTCAAGTAATCCTTAAATCTTGATTCAGCGAAACTCTTTATAATTATAAGTTCTTTTAATTGTTACTTATTTTAATATTATGTCATCAACTTGTAACTTGTAGGATACTCGGATATTGCAAAAGTGGAACTCAAAACTATGGCACAAAAGAATCCCATTTTGTGGTGGAAATGTCATGGGTCACAAAAGTCAAAGATCACCTCACTAGCCATCCCACTGCTTCCTCAGCTTTGTAGTTCCACCCCTTTATAATCTTAACTTTAAGAGTTTACTGATTTATGATTCAGTGATTCAATTATTTATCATTTATCATTTGTCACAAATTGCATGAATATTTGTTTGTAATTAAGTTGTAACTTTCAACTTTGTTATCTCAGGTTTCTAGCTCCTCAATTGCAAAGAGGAACTAGTCCACCTATAGCTTCATCCACTCTGTTAAGAGGAACAAACTTACCTCTAAGAGAGCGAAGAAGTTTGTTTCTGTACATGGTTTCTTGCGGCTCAAAGATCGCAAGACACGCGGGTACAAGAAGAGCCCAACAGCACGATGAGATGTGGAGCTAGAGGATCCAACTCAAATTGACGAGGATGATGATGCAAAAGAAGCCAATGTAGGGCTAGTTGATGTTCCTTTGGAGAATCAGGAACTTACCCACGAGGACTCTAGTAGTTCTAGTGATGAGGACTTTGGTATAGAGGATGATTAGAGAGCACTTAGTATGATTACATTCTCATTATTGACAATTTGTCATTTTGTTGATTGTACTCACTTTGATATGGCTATGATATATTATTCCATTTCATTGTTTCATGCTACTCAGCTCATTGTCATCACCAGCATCTTTATGATATATATATATTTCATATTTGAACAATGAATTTTGAATCTTTCATCTTTTACATTTGATAAATTCATAGTCAATGGTTGACCTACATGGTTGTATGTGTGGTTTGTATTTTTGAATTTTTCATTTATCATTATCATTATTATGTTTAAAAGTTTTAATATTTTACAAAGTTCAATGGTCATTGGTAATGGTTATGAAGTTTCCAGTTTCAAGTTTGAACTTATGGTTCATGAATCACATTTCAATTTTCTATATTCAGCTATATTTGGTATGTTATATTGAAGTATCATTTCATAATTAGCATTTTCAATCATATATATATATATATACTATGCAACCTCCCCGCTCCTGTCATCTCCCCGTCGTCCCCAAATTGTGGCCCCTCTTTTTCCTGCACCCGAAACTCATCCCGACGTCCCCTCACACCCCCA
Source organism: Cupressus sempervirens (assembly GCA_028749045.1). Lineage (NCBI taxonomy): Eukaryota > Viridiplantae > Streptophyta > Pinopsida > Cupressales > Cupressaceae > Cupressus > Cupressus sempervirens. Next base: position 805,968,622 of record CM053789.1, on the reverse strand, counting down.
CGCCGGTGTAACATTGGCTTTTTTCCATTTTTCAATTGATTTTTTTGACATTTCTCTTTCCAAAAATTTCCAAAAATCATAGGATTCAATTTTCCAAAAATAAATATTTTCCACGCATTGGATCTAACAATGTTATGTCTTTTGGGAATTAGACAACCTTTTGGACTTCCAATTTTTCCAATATTTTTGAATCTTGCTTTTTGGAAAATTGTACGACCCATAATGATGCGATCTAACAAAGGGGTTTAGGCTTGAATTTTAAGTCATTGTGAATTTGATCCACCTTGGAACAATTCTGTGTCCAAAAAAAAGCCCCTTGTAATTGGGTGGAATTCGGAGGGTTTCACGGATTTTATCCATGGGATACATTCTGCGAGAGCGCCAAAAGTGTGCCCAACAATAGCAAGCGTGGATGGGGTTTAAGGGTGTAGTGAATTTTATCCACAGCAAAGCAAATCTGCGACCCTTGTCTGTTGGCTCCCACCGAAGGCAAAGAGGCGATGTTTTGACTTGGTTGTGGATTCCATCTAAGACAGAGGAAATCTATGCTAACATATAATGTGCACTCGATGTATAGGGTAAGGCTAGGGTTTGAGATTGCCAAGGAATTCTATCTGTGACATATTTGAAAATACACTTGCAATAAAATATGGGGCGCAATTTTAAGGGGATCATGGAATCCATTCACCGTGTTTTATCTAAGAGGAGCTGAGCACTGCGCTTGACAGTTCGGAGGAGGCGGTGATTTGAGCAAGTGAAAGATTTCTTCTACTCTAGACAAAATCCAGAACATGGCTGAATGTGCGCGTCGATATTCTGGTTAGTGCATTTTGGAGGGTCTCGGGTATTTTATCTTGTTTGATCATCCCTCACATGTGGTGAATTGCGCTCCAACCATGTAGGCAATTCCAAGGTGGACCATTCAATTTCTACATCATTATCATCAGCAAAAGTGTTGGGCTTGAAAGGGGGGTCCATGAGAAATGGGCATGGGGTGACAAATAGTCACAACATCTACGACTCCACGGGTGAAATGTTAAGAGAATTTCAAGGATAAAATGTAATCCGAACTTAAAGCTTTTCCTAATCAATTTTATCCTATCACTAAGAGAGAATAAAACTCGGAAGGAGAGGAGAATAGTATATTGGATCAAGAAACATTTACTCTACGATGGCATAAGTGTGTGCAAATGAGTTAATTCTGGCTTGACAATACCATTCATAAACCCTAGGATTAGTCATGACAAGTTATAGGTTCCTCTTGACTTCCAAAGCATCTTGGACATTGCCTTGTTGCCAGTCAGGCATCCATAGCCCCATCGAAGTTGTCACTGTAAAACCAACGAAGATTGCTCCACTTCTGAAAAAAAATTCTTTCAAACACTTATGGAGATTTTCGTGTACCCCCAAAAGCCAATTCTATCATTTTATCTTTTTTTATCTTTATTTTCAATTGATATTGCATCTCTTCCTTTTCTCTTACCTTGTGAGTAGTGAAGCTTACTATGCATTTAGGAATCATGGCATTGAAGCAAGATTTTAGAATTTTCATGAACTACCATGGTGCTGAAGCAAGATTTTAGAATTTTCACAATTCATGACCTTTCCCAAAGAGACTGAAATGAACATGGAGCAATACTTAGGTATGTGAAATATATGGCAATCTCAACGTTCGGGTCTCAAGACACAATGCATGATTAACCTTCTGAGTAAAGTTTGTATTCTATCTTAATGACAACATAAGAAAGACAACCAAGTGTCTAATGCTCTTCATAACAATTATCCAGATTATGAGATAAACAAAACTTACTAAAATCTTCAAATGAGGCAACCAAGTCACACAAAGCCCTAACACGAATGAAGACACCCAAACCTTTGAGCTACCTAACAAAAGCCAAAGCCAAAACCAAAACCAAAAGGAAAAGACAAGGAAACAAACCACCTAAGGCAACAAACTTAGGGAAAACAAAAAAAATTCAAACCAACAAAGCCAAAACAACTAAACTACAGAAAGCCAAGATTCCCGCAAGGGAGAGGGAAGCGACAGAAGAAAAGAACAAGAGAAACAAACCAAAATCTGTGCTAAACTAAAGGCAAGCCCAACACACCCAAAAAAAGAAAACCAAAACAAGAGCAAAAGAGAAACCTAGACTAACTATATACAAGGTAAGGCTTCTGGAAGGAAATCTAAGGACAAAAATAATGCTCGAGGAATTACCTATTAACAAGTAATGGGACTTCCTTTTCTGTCAAAGTCTTCAACTTGAATGCATCCAAAAAAAGAAAATCAAAACAAGAGCAAAAGGCAAACCTAGACTAACTATATACAAGGTAAGGCTTCTAGAAGGAAATCTAAGAACAGAAATAATGCTTGAGGAATTGCTTGTTAACAAGCAATGGGACTTCCTTTTCTATCAAAGTCTTCCACTTGAATGCATTATCTCCCAATATTTCAGAAATTTGATAAGGATCCTTCCACAGATTGTCAAACTTGTCGTGGCCACCTTTCTTTTCATGACCCTTATCCCAGCGAAGCACTAAATTTGAAATTCGGAATTTTTTAACCTTTACCATTCTATCAAACCATCTCTTGATCACTCCTTGATGTTTTGCAAACTTTTCCGGTGCTTCTTTTCTTTCCTTGTGTTATAACTAAGCCAAACATGTCTACACTCTATCCTCACCATCCATATATTCTTGCATGTATCGCAATGTTGGGATCGGCAATTGGATAGGAAAAACTACATCTTGTCCGTAGACCAAATGATATGGAGATGTCCCTAAATAACTCTCTATTCTGATTCTATCTGCCCATACTGCAAATCTCAACTATGTATGTCAATTGCTAGGAATATTATCTAGTAAGTTCTTCATCACACTCAATAGATTCTTATTTGTTTATTTAGCCAATCCATTCCCTTGTGGATAGTGGTTTGATGGAAACTCCAATGTTATTCCATAGTCAAATGCCTAGTTTGAAAACTTCAAAGATTTAAATGCAACTCCATTATGACATACAAAGGCATTCGGACATCCAAACCTAGTAATGATATTTTCTTCGAGGAATTTGATAACTTTTTTTGTGTTATTTTTTAGTGATTGAGCCTTGGACCATCTAGTGCAATAATCTGTAGCAGTTAGGATGTACTTGTCCTGAAGATGGTGGATTGATTGGACCAATAAAATCCAATCCCCACTTTGCAAATAGCTTTACTTCAATAATAGGTTGTAGTGGTATGGCTGGATTTCTTTAACATGTTGCTGTCATCTCGCATATGTAACAATTCTTCACATGTTAATAAGTATCCTTAAACAATGCTGGCCAGTTGTAACTTACCCTTGAGATTTGATGAGCCATAGTCAAACCACTTCCATGAATGGTTCCATATTTACTGTGAATATGTTCAATGATGTGTTCAACCTCGTTTTAGATAAATCCCATCATGGTTCTTTCTATATAGGACAGATCCTTGAAGCATAAATTGTTGACTTTTCAATCTCAATGAGAGCTTTTGCACAAAGTTCGAGTGTGATGGATTAGCAAGTAATAAACAATGTCATCATACCATTCATCTAGAGATGCCTCTTCCAACACATACACTTGTTGCTAATTTTTAGCGATTGAGCCTCAAACCATCTAGTGCAATAATCTATAGCAGTCAAGATGTACTTGTGTTGTCCTGAAGATGGTGGGTTGATTAGACCAATAAAATCCAATCCCAAGTTTACAAATGGCTTTATTTCAATAATAGGTTATATTGGCACGGCAGCATTTCTTTCACGTGTTGTTCTCTGGCAAGTGTGACAAGTCTTCACATATTCATAAGCATCCTTAAACAATGTTGACCAGTAGTAACCTGCCCTTGAGATTTGATGAGCCATGGCCAAACCACTTCCATGACCGGCTCCATATTTACTGTGAACATGTTCAATGATGTGTTCAACCTCTTCCTTCCCAATGCATCTTAGATAAATCCCATCATGGTTCTTTCTATATAAGACAGATCCTTGAAGCACAAATTGTTGACTTTTCAATCTCAACGAGCGCTTTTACACAAAGATCAAGTGCGATGGAGACTTATGATTTAGCAAGTAATAAACAATGTCACACTATTCATCTGAAGATGCCTCTTCCAACTCATACACATGTTGCACTAACCCGAGACCAATTGTAGATAGGATCTACGATAGAGCTTGTCCTCGTAGTAACTTCATAGGTTGTATCTCCATGTCATATTCCTGAATGATCGTCATCCACTTTCCTCTTCTTTCTCCTATCTCATTCTGCATTAGTAATGTCTTCACTACGACATCAAGAACTATTGTGTATACCTTGCTTCTTAGAATGTGATATCTAAAATTCTTTATCACCTTTACCAAAGCATAAGCTTGTTTCTCGACATTTGGATGTCTCAATTGTGCATCCTTTAATGGTGAGGATCGCCACGCAGGCATGTTCTAAAGCAAAGGAATATATGTAATATGGAATGGTGTAATCTGGGCTGACCAAAATAGGAGCATCCATAATTGCTTGCTTGATTTCAATTTTTAGTCTATCTTCTTCTACCATCACTTGATTATATCTGGAATATCCATCTAAGAATGGCATCATTTGAGAATCGTTAACTACTTGTATCACTTCATCTAGTGATGCCATTGGGTCATTGTCCTTCTCTGAAGGTCAAAGCTCTATTAAGAATTCTAAAATCTACGCACAACCTTATCTCTCCATTCTTCTTTGTAATACGAACCAACTTGGCGACCCATATTGAATGTTAAACTGGAAAATTGAATTGTGTTGACAATAACTTCTTCACTTCTTGGTGTATAAGCAATTCTAGCAGTGGATTTATCGGTCTCTAACTTTTTCGGAATGGTTTACTATTTGGCTTTATTAGAATTGTATGTGTGATGAGGGAAGTGTCAAATTTCTTTAAATCTTCATATCCCCAAGCAATCACATTAGAAAATTCCCTCATAAGCTTTAAGATCTCTTCCTTTTCTGTAGGAGTACAAACCTTTCCAATAAAAGCATTATTGACATTTTCTTATGTTCCCAAATTTACCTTCCCACATTCACCTCCTTCAATAGTTTGGTAATTGAGGGCACTTACTCTATCTGCATCAAAAATTCTCTCTAGTTCAATCATTCCCTTAGGAATGGTGTTCATCCTTAAGTTCATAATCTCATCAATCTCAAACTGAGCTTGTTGTTGTTCTTTGTCAATCACTTGTGCTTCAAAGAGCAATGAGCTGGTCAGAAAATTGAGGATATGCTTATCATCTTCAAACACCTGGAAAATTGTGATGTTGTGAGGAACTGGTAGCAAGAAGTTGGCTCAACTAAGAATTTCTTTATGCCATCCATAGCCAATGGTTCCAATAAACTTGCACATTGAGCGAGAGTGTTTGCTACAGGATTACTTGTTCGACTTATCCTTTTAATGTTGCAAGCATCAAACCTTTCAATTAAGTCCCAAACTCTATTACGATAACAACCTAATCTTTTATCATGGCATGTATAATGCTTACAAACTTGCCCGGCCACTATGTCTAAATCTCCACGCACATGTAGGATTTTGGAACATTTTTAGATAACAAGGAGCAATCCAATGACTAATGGTTCATCCTCAGCAACATTGTTTGTACATGGAAACTGCAATCTATGTGCCACCAAATACGTTTCTCCAATCGGGCTAATGAGTTCAACACAGGCTCCACTTCCTTTCTTTGACTTGGATCCATCAAAGGATAGGGTCCATACTTGATCATTTGTGTACTCTCTCGATGGTTCACCCTTTGATTCTTTGATCCATTATTATATTTCTCGTCTCCTTTCACCTTCTTGAATTCTTTCATTTTGTGGCTCTTAAATTTCCACATGGGATGAGTTAACCACTTCTTCAACATTTTCTACTACTTATGCCCGTGGGACCATTTTGGATACTTGTGCAATTGCAGCTTTGCACATGGTACATGATATCTTAGAATGAAAAGCACTATGTATTCTGCACCAATTGGATAACAATAAATTTTGAATGGAGGCATCTTTTCCCAATTCAATTTCTTGTTTAACACTTTTCAAGACAAAATTCCTATAATTCTTGAACATTCCCTCGTTCAACAGTGGTTCTAGATTATCTCCAACAAGCGCCTTAGTGAAAGTGGGAATCACATCAGGGCAACCTCCTTGGTAATAAACTTGTAGCATAAGAATCTCCCCAGTTCTTGAGATATGCGATCTCAAAGTTGTATCCATGAATAGGATCTCATTATCTTCTCCATAGTTGATAATCAACAAGCGGAGCCTTGAGGTACTCTCTATCCTTCATTAATTCAAGATTCCTTTCCATTGAAGCCACATGTGTAAAAAGCCTGTTGCAATGTATCCATTTAACTTCCTTGACCAGTGATGCAGAGATAAACTCAATGGAAGGAAAAACAAAAGGAACCAGCACCTAAAAGAGATAAATAACAATATTCTTCTAATTGATTCATTAAATGAACAGCATATACACTTGCTCTCCTAAAGATTTTTTCTTCCCTACCCAAAAACTTGACCTAAACCTAAACCTAAAAACTATATTTATACTTGCTAGGATGGTCTACGAAACATTCTAGATTATTACAAAAATAGGAAAACTAACCCAAAGAGATCTCTTCCCGATACGGCTTACAAAATGTTCTAGATCTGGCCAATACGGCTTACAAAATGTTCTAGATCTTGCCAAAATGGCTTACAAAATGTTCTAGGTTATTATAAAATAGGAAAACCGACCCCACAATGGTCTGGACAAATCCCAAGAAAATATCTTATCCAAATGACAAAATTGGGATAAATTCCTCAAGTCAGCTCATGCAGAAATCACATCCAAAATAACTTTATGTGGGTGCTCCTGCACCATACTCTCGGGGACAACAGAATCCAAGTCCCTTGGATTGTTCTTCCTCTTTCTTGTCTTCCAATTCCTTGGTATTTGGTGTTTGTACTCTTGCCAAGTACCCAAGTCAACTTTCATATTTTCATAAAACTCTTCCACATAAGAATTCAGGTAGAACTCCTGTAAACCTATATTAAATGGATTAGAAAAAATAAATGGGGCCTCATCATATATGAATTCATCAATTTGGTTCACTATAGGAATCTTTGCATCCTTTTCTTCGATGTCTTTATGCTGCAATATCTCCATGCTTGGAGACAAATTCATCACTATTTGATCCTTATCTATCCTCTTAGCTTCATCATAAGTCTTCTTCCTTGCTGCTAATATCCTTTTGATAGGCTAGACCACCTTCTTTCTTAACTTCAAATGCCATTTCTTAGTTGCATTAAGGACCATCACATCTAGCTCTTTATGAACCGTTTCATCACAATGCTCATCAACCATTTCCCTCTCTTCCATCTTCAAGAACTTTCGTATCATAAGTTTCATCAAAAACATGTTGTTGCTCACCTTATATATCTGCATCACTATGTTCATTTGGTATGTCAGCATTGATCTATTCCTCTGGTATATTAGCATCAATGTGATTAGGTTGTTCTTTCAACAGACAACTCTTCTCTTCCAATGTCTCAGTACAGGCTTCTGTAATTTGAATTGGTTGATGCTCTAGATCTGTATTTTCTTTTTCCATATTTTTCTGCAATTCCTCTTTTAGTCGCACTGAATTTTCTTCGTGCTTTCTCAGTTCATGCGTTAAGAATTCCATTTGTTTTTTTATCTCTTGATCTATTCTAGCTTCCTCTTCTCTTTTCTTCCTTTTCTCTTCCGCTCTTTTCCTTGCTTCTTCCTTCTTCTTGTTCTGAAAATCCCAATATGAAACCCATGCATCGAATAGTATCTTCTTATCATGAGATAAATCTCCTCTTGTGACCATTGTCTCCTATCTAAGTTCTCTCCACTCAACCTAGTCTTTTGGCCACACTTACAAGTTCTTTCCCAAGCACCTTAGGAGCTTTCACCAAGTTCTGATACCAAAAATGATGTAAAGATAAACTCAACGGAAGCAAAAACAAAAGGAACCAGCACCAAAAAGCGATAGATAACAATATTCTTCTAATTGATTCATCAAATGAACAGTATATACACTTGCTCTCCTAAAGATTTATTCTTCCCTACCTAGAAGCTTGACCTAAACCTAAACCTAAAAACTCTATTTATACTTGCTAGGATGGTCTACGGAACATTCTAGATTGTTACAAAAATAGGAAAACTGACCCAAAGTGATCTCTTGCCAAAACGGCTTACAAAATGTTCTAGATCTTGCCAAAACGACTTACAGAATGTTCTAGGTTATTACAGAATAGGAAAACCGACCCCACAATGGTTTGGACAAATCCCAAGATAAGATCTTATCCAAATGACAAAATCGCGATAAATTCCTCAGTTGGCTCATGCAGAAATCATGTCCAAAATAACTTTATGTGGGTGCTCCTACACCAACCAGTCTCTATTCAAAAGCATGTCCTACCCTTCAAGAATATCCACAACAGATATATCAATGCAGCTTTGAACACGTGGATTAGATTCCAATTGCATATGAATATTTTTCAAATTCTCCCATTATAGGGACTCTTGTCTTATCCAACCAAGTAACCACCTTATTAGTCCAAAGCGAAACTAATCCCAGCTTTCTACATATGTCCAAAGGCATTACATTATTTGATGCACCAGAGTCAATTAACCAGCTATGTAACATTTTTCCGAAAATTCTAACTAGTACTAGGAAAGGAGCGAGTTCCTCTTTCCCTTGATAAAAAATGAGTGGCTTCTATACTGTCGAATTGAATCCTACATTATTTTGTATAATATTACTTTCATTTTGTGTAGTTTTCAATTTTTCCACTAGAGAAGCATTATATCTAATTACTTCTTGTGTCAAATCATTTTGAGAAATGCCTCCATTGGCTGCAACTTTTTAATCATTTAGAGAATTTTGTACCACTCCAATAAAACTTGAAAGATTCCCAAATGCATATGGCAATACATCCTCCACCACATTGGTGTTCTATGCAAAACTTGATTGTTGGATGTTGGGTGTCCCTTTTGGTAGAGGTGATACATTTTGAGAAATAATCTTCGCAAGGCCATCATCTAAACTTCCCAACAATGTATCTCTAATTGTTGGAATTTTCATTAATTCATATACTAGCAGACTCACTTTCATATTCTTGAATTCCTCTAGTACATAAGAACTCAATCTCTTGAATTACTCTCCAAGAAGATTTTCTCTCTATCCCAAATTCTCATTTTGTCTTTGTTCTCCTTGTGGCGTGGAAGATTGTACATTATTTCACCCCTTATCACCTTGCAAGCATTCATTATAAAAGAGTGTCCTCCATCTCCTTGAGAATTAGTGGAGTATCGATATTTCACTGAGACTCTCAAGGGACCAAGAACATTACTTGCATTAGGATGTAGAGGAGCTGTAAACTTATTTGGAGGGGTTGACGATGTCAACAGCTCATGATTCTTTTATTTCCTTTGAAATGTCTTTATTGGAGCGTTACTAGATGTTTGTTGAGAAACTTGAACTTCACTTGTCCCTACCACCAAGACATTGTTGTAGAGAGGAGGGAAGAAAAATCCATCCTTATGCAGTGATTCATTTGGGGATACTGATGGAGGTTGATTTTCTGGTGAGACCTGATATCGTGGCACCTCCACAAGACCATTTGCTTAAGCAGACGAGAACTTCTGATTAGCTTGTATGACCATGTAATCTTGAAAATCAAGGAGAGGGAACTTGAAATCGTCGAACAACAATGCTTGATCATATCTCGTTGAAGGTACTAGCTCGTATCACGTAGGAGGATTCTCAAGTGCAGCAACATTTCTCACTTCACCCTTGAAAATATCAATGGCTCTTTGAAATTCCTAACATTGTAACTTAGAATGTTGATTTGTCTCACATAATCTACACCATCCATATATAGTGTATGTTGATTTGTCTCATGTAATCTACACCATCCAGATATAGTGTCGCTTCTACTAAGAAACTTTATTAGTTGGTCGATTCTCAAAAGATGGAGGATTATCCAATGGTGAAGGTAAGCCCCCATTGTTTGGATTTGTGTTACATGATCTCCTCTAATGCCCTTGATTACTATTACGATTGATAAGTAGGAGATAGTTTCCACAAGAAGTCAAATTGTGATATTGCTATCAAGATTTAACTGTGCAATTTTGAGTCAAACTCATTGACCCATATTTCATGAGTAGTGATTCAACATGAATCCATCTCTCATGAGAAATAATGGAACACTTAGCACTCATTGGATCTAGGTGATACTCACATCTTTCATGCTTACTACTATTACGATATCTAGAATTGTTGTCTTGGTGACCTTGATTATTGCTTTGGTATCCTTGATATCCTTGATTCTGTACTTGATTGTTATCATGATGTGTAGAGGGATTCCCCTGATATCCTCGATTGTTACCTTGATATTACTGAAAATTCCTCTATGCAATTTGTAACAGGTTATTCTAATTTATGATGTAACCTTAGTGGACAACTTTTTCACTTGTTCAATCAAATCTTTCATCTCATCCTTTTCCTCTAGAGTCCTTGTAGAAGTAGTTGTGTTTTGAAGATAAGTTGTGCGGGCATCGCTATGACATAGGACCTCCAAGATGCAACACCAATTGGTTAGGAGGGATAGGAATCGGATTGATAGTTGAAGCATAATTCAGCATTCCTTAATTCAACATATTTGCATTTCCAAAGTAATTGGGTGCTTCGTTCGCAGTTGCAAGTGATTGTAACTAACTCTCTTGGCCTCAAAATATGCTTCAATCAGAGTTGCGGGAGTTGGATGATTTTTCTTAAGAAACATGTACATGAAACAATTGAGGGTTGCATGGTAGATAGGTTGTATTGCATCATCACCTATGTGGTAAGGATCTCGCGATCTTGAATAAGCCCTTTGAAATTAGTTATTGAAAGCGTCAATTGGTTCGCATTCTTGTCTTCTCGATGAATATCCTATACAATTCAATAGGGGTGATAGGCAATCTTAACTTCCCAAGGAAAGAATCCTTCAATTCTTGCCAAGTTTGTATCGAATTTGCAAGTAGATTGATATACCAATAAAATGCTTCCTCACCCAATGAATAATGGAACAGCCTGCAACCAACATCCTCTCCTTGCACGTTTATGTTCTGGAGGGCATCCTCAAAATCGTAATGTGTTCATCAGCAGTGCAGTTGACATCATTCACCGAGAATTTAGAACAGAAGTGTTCTGGATTCTTTAGCATATTGTGGCAGGTGGCAAATGTTGCAACGGGTGATGCATTTTACAGATGCCATTGTTGGGCCATCACTAGAACTTGTTGGATAGTTGCAAGTGCAGCGACTTTTATAGGTATTTGCACAAATAATTGTTGAATTTGTGTAGATACTTGTGAAACTCCTCCTTGAAATGATCCTTGTACTTGATGCTAAGGTGGTAGAGTTTGAAAATTCTAATAAGATCGGCTACACTTGGTGAATCCTAACTTGTAGATGCTTCTTCCTTTCCTCGCCTAGGCTTTGGATCAAAATTCAATCCTTGTAGTTCTTTCACTCCTAGAGTGGATCTCAATGTTCTTTAATGTACCTCAAGTGAGAATGAATTAGTACACTCCAGTATATGAAACTTCTCTCGAATCTTTCAATCAAGCCCTCTTAGTGTCAATTTTTGTTGATGATGCGACGATGGACGGTGTGTCTTCAAATATTTTCTACCTTTGATGATTCTTCTATGACTTGAGTTTATTCAATGTTCAAATTCATGCCCTCCTAGCGTCAATTTATGTTGATGCATGTTTTATGACCCACCAAACAATAGAACAAAACATTGAGGTATCTTATCCTCTCTTGAACAAAGCCTCATATATGCTAAGATTAAAAGAAGATTCTATGACAACTCCAAGGTTCCTTCTATGTCAGGTCTTGACTATGAATAAGCTCAATAAATTGAGAAATTTGTCCACTAGAGTACCATATGTTGTCATCACTGCCCTTAGGAACAAAGTAGAATCTTTGAACCCTAATCCTCTTTTATTTTTGCATGTTTCGTAAAAATCCAAAAAGTACTTCATTGCAAAACCTTTAGATAGCTCCCATGTCCAGTATGACTTGAAATAAATGTGAGTAAGCATATGTAAGGCCTCTTGTGATCATCAGCAAATTACATCAACTACCGAGCTTATGCATAGTCAAGACTTGACATAGAAGGAACCTTGGAGTAGTCGTATGATCTTCTTGCAATATTAGCATACACGAGACTTTGTTCAAGAGAGGATAAGAACCTCGGTATTTTGTTCTACTATTTTGTGGGTCATAGAACATACTCAACAATACCCAAGACTCTTTTCCTCTTCTAACACTCCCAATAACAACGATCTGGATTGTTTCATTATCAATATGGTTTTCTCTTGTATTAGGCACTTTTTTTTTGGCTTTCCCCACCTTTGCATGCTTTTTTATTAATGCCACGAGGGCTGCTATGATATTTGGTGATTAAGGAATAAATCCTTATAACTATGATGTTATAACCTTCATAATCTTGTACAATCATAATGATAAGATTATAAGGCTATATCATCATAGTTAAAAGATTTCAAATTTAACATCTAATCTTAATCTCTTGTTGTTAGATCATTCATTTAACATCCACCATGCAAAGTATAATCTATCATTATCTACATAGACATCATGACAAAGAATTAAGTTATTGTAAGATCGTCACCTTTCAATAACTTCTGCAAATACAAGTGACATCATTTGGATGTCGTCACTTCCTCACAATGTACACAAGGAGTAGGCCCATTAAAATCATAGTCACTCACAAAGACTTTGAACTCCCTCAGAATATCAATCATCTAAGCTCTTCATTCAAAATTGTCTTTGAAGAAGTATCAGACTCCCTCTTCCTACAAAAACATTTTCAAAAGATAAGATCAAGGCACATAACTCTTACAGTATGTATTTGAATATACAAAAAAATAAATGTGATTTTAAGGTTAGATCAAAAAAAGTACTACAATAATTTGGTATTCTACAAATCTATCTCAGAAATTATAACCATGCCAAGTTCACTTTGAGAGTGCTTCACATTTATTTCGCAGTTTGATGAAGATGATAAGAAAAAATAGAGAACTCCCTCTTAGTCCAAAATTTCACACATGTTATGAATATTTTGAAGTTCTTTTAGAATTGACATCTCTCTGAACCTATATCCGGATTGCTAACTTTGGCAAAGGATGCTTGATGTTTTAGTCTGTTAGGACAATGAGATGCTAAGTGACCATAGTTGTCACATCTAAAGCACTGTATTTTAGATTAATCCATATGTTTCCTTTTCCCTTTGAATTTAGGTTTCTTCTTTTTATTGACTTGGGCAGTGAGAGCCTAAACATCACATCCAGTAGACATCATCTTGAGACATTAACATGCCCTCCTCTTGTATGCAATCACCCTTTAGTCGAGCAAGTTTAGGAAGCTTGGAACGAGCGCATATTGCTTGTCTAAAAGTTTTCCATGATGGTGGCAGTCCCTTTAGAGCAATCATGGTTAATTTTTTCTCATCATAGATGTGACCAATTGTAGAAAGTTGGTTCATTAGTTCTGTTATCTTCATGAAATATGACGTGATGGATTCTCCTTTGTTCATCTTAATGTTGGAGAGATTGTCTTTCAAAGCTAGAATTCTAGTGGTATCGTTTATCTCAAACATTTCTTGAAGTGCTTTAAACATTTCATGTGTTGTGTCTAGCTCTAAGATGATTGGAAGAAAATGGTTCCTAACACCGTCCACAATGAACTTCATGGCTTTATTGTCATCGCTTTCCCATTTTTCCAATTCACTACCTCCTTTGGGTGGTGGTTCAGATTTTTCAATGAATTGTTTTAAACCGTTCTCTTTCAACATTCAACTTCATTCGCAGTTTCCATCCCGCAAAATCCGAATTTCCTTCGAGCCTGTCTACTAGCCTCATACCGTTCGCCATTTTGACAGATGTGGAATTTAAGAAAACTTGATTGCACTAGATAAATCTGATCAGGATCATCTCTTAACCTGGCTCTGATACCATTCTAATATTTATCAGATTTATCTAGTTTGTAATAGAAATCTTGTCTTAATTCTATATTCCTTTTGATATGATGGTATGATAGTAATTATTATATTGAGGCTACTATCAGTTCACGCAGGGAAGTGTGAAGTTACTCTACCAGTTTGCACAGAGAAGTACAGTAGCAAAGATAGAGCCAGTAATACACTTAGTAGAAACTAGAGAACAATATATATATATATATATATATATATATATATATATATATATATATACATATATATACACACACACACACACACACACACACATATATATATATATACTCTGAAGTGATTGTGTTTGATCTGAACAAGTATATAACAGGTAACTTGTTTGATCCATCTCTGTAAATACTGGATGCCTTGATTTACTGATGACAGCAAATATTAGAAGACTTTATTGTATCTGAGTTCGTTGTATTTTGAAGAGACAAAAAACCTATTATTAATATTAAGGCAACTAAAGCTAATACCAACAGATGTGACTCAACGTGGAGTCACGAAAAGTGGGTGTCGTGACTCCCACGTTGGAGTCAGCTTGATATCCCATCAGTCAAAGAATTACAGTCGACCGATAATAGCGACATTTAACAATGAACAAATTCTTGTCCGATCAAGGTATCCACGTGGCTAAAGCATGCCCTATCTATGGATCCCACCAATACAAGCAAACGAGATGACGTGAATATACATGCCTAATCGGGCTGAATATATAGAGATGAATATGAACAAAATCTTTGTTATATAATTATTATTATTTTAAGATTATAGATATATTTAACTTATTGAGAGTGAGTGTGAGTGTGTGTGTGTGTGTGTGTGTATCACTCTAACATATTATTTTATATACCAAAGAAAATCAATGTAATATATTGAAAAACATTGTAATATATTACAAAAATATAATTATATTTTCAATAGAAATTTTTATCTTGAATAAATTAATTCATTAACACAAAGGATCTAGATGTTGTCGGTAAAGATTTTGTAGCCAACGGGTAAATAGTTTGTAGCGAACATAATGTTTGTGGCCGACAGACTCCTTCGGGAAGGTTCGGCGGATAGTATTTATATCCTGTCTGGGATCATTGTAAATCATCATTCATCTCATCTTATCTGATGAAGCATAATGTAATGTTCTGCATATGTGAATAATCTAAGGAGTTCTGCTGTTCGTGTTCATTATCTGTGTGCATTTCATTAATTAACTTATGTGGTAAACACTAGAGATCATCAATCAGGAAATAGTATCTTTCTTCAATAGGCTTTGGAGTTCTGAGGCAGTTTTTAGAAATAATGAACAAGAGGAAATTTTGGAAGTCATTCCGAATTTGGTCTTGGAGGAAGCTAACAGAATGCTAATGGGGCCAGTTTCTCTTAAGGATTTGAAGGTTGTGGTTTTTGGTCTAGGAGACAATAATGTGCTAGGTCCGGATGACTTTCAGGCTTGTTTTTACCAAAGAAAATTGGAATGTGCTAAATCAGGAACTCTTGGTTGTTGTTGAGGAGTCAAGAAGATGTGGTTTCATATTGAAAGATTTTAATAACACTTTTGTGGCCCTCATTCCGAAGAAAGAGAAGCCCTCTTCTTTTGATGAATTCAGACCAATTTCCCTTTGTAACACGATGTACAAGACCATTTCAAAAGTTATTGCTAACAAACTGAAGCTCATTCTCAACAAACTGATTTCACCTAGACAAAGTGGGTTCACCCCCAATAGGAACATTGTAGATGGCATCATAGTTGCACACGAGGCAATCCACTCTACACGTTCCAACAAAAATAGATACGTGATGATTAAACTGGACATCCAGAAGGCATATGATAGAGTTGACAAAGGTTTTTTGGAGCAGGTAATGAGGAAGTTTGGTTTTAGTGAAGGATGGGTGAAGTGGATAGGTAGTATAATAGATGGATACAAAGCGTCAATACTAGTAAATGGGAGCCCAAAAGGTTTTTTTGCAGCATCAAGAGACATATGGCAAGGGGACCCCCTATCGCCATTCTTTTCATCCTATTGGTAGAAGTGTTGGGTAGAACTATTTCTGGAAAGAGAGATAGAAGGCAGCGGAAAGGGATTCGCATTGCCAGAGGCATTGAGTCAACCACCCACTTGCAATTCGACGATGCTACCTGCTTCTTTGGGTTGGCTACTATTGTAGAGGCCTGTATCATGAAAAATGTTTTGGACGTGTATAGCAAGGTGTCTGGGCAATGTGTCAACTGGGGTATGTCAGAGGCCTGCTTTTCCAATACTAGGATTGGCTCTCAACAGGCAATTGCTGCTTTGTTGGGAATTCACACTGAGAAATTACCTGGCAAGTTCCTCAGTACCCCACTTTTCAAAGGAATGGGAAAAGTGAACGCTGGAAGGATTTAATTGATGGATGTTGTTCTAAGATGGATGGATGGAAAGAACACTAGCTCACATTGGCTGGTAGACTAATAATCCTGAGGATTGTGATCTCGACTATGCCCATTTTTTCAATGTCTTGCTTCCGGATTCCAAGGAAGGTGATCGAGACCATTCAGCAAAGAATGCGTAAATTCTTATGGAATGGAAACCAGGAACATGGCAAATTTCCACTCATGGCTTGGGAAAGAGTTTGTCAGCCAAAAGGTGGAGGAGGTGTTGGGCTTAGGGATTGGAAGCTTCTCAACTTGGCAATGGGGGCCAAATTGATCTGGCAAATGTATACACAATTGGATCAGAGGTGGGTGAAAATTTTAAGAGCAAAGTACTTGGATAGACTAGAGGATGACATAATCTTAACAATAGCCAATCCACCAAGGGGATCGGCCCTTTGGAACTTCCTAGTTAGTTGCGGGTGTCTTACCACAAATCACATCACTTGGCAAATAGGAGATGTTGCTCGGGCAAACTTCTGGAGTGACTCCTGGGATGGGCAGTGTGCTTTGGAAGGTGAAGAAATTCCACAGAGGCTCGTTGACACAACTTACAGATTTTGGGGACCAAAAGTCAAGGATTTCATTGATCAAAGATCAGTACAAATGGGAAAACCTGTGGCCTAGAAGGACCCAGCCACATTAGGGCTCTCCCCAGAAGACCAAGTTGTTCTGAAGAGAATTTTGCAAGACAGGATTTTGATTGGATCAAGGGATCAAGGCATCAAGTGGTGTGCGTCAAAGAGTGGTAGGTACTCTGTTAAGGTGGATCACACCCTTTTGGGAAATCATCAAGGACAATTGAATGGGAGCGCAACTTATGCTGGCATGGGGCGTGCCTACCAAAGACGGAAGCCTTTGGTTGGTAATGCACAAATACTCACTGGAGACAGGTTGATGAGAATGGGATTCACAGGTCCTTTTAGGTGTGCTCTTTGTTCTAAGGTGAAAGAAAAAGTCAACCATCTCTTTTCGGAGTGTGAATTTGCCCAAGAAGTCTTGTAGTTTATCTTTCAAAGATTAAACTAGTGCAGTCCAATGCCAAACAAAGTAAAGGAGTAGCTGGCCTCATGGCCATTGCAAAATCAAAAGTCCATATTATCAACCATATGGAATATTATTCCTTCAATAACCATGTGGCAGATTTGGAAGGAAAGGAATAGAAGAGTTTTTCAAAAAACAAATCAAAGGAACTGCCCAGATTCCTAATTAGATTGGAAAAAGCTATTTCAAAATTGGTTTCCAATGCAGCATCAAGGATCAACCTGGAAAAAACTCCATTCAACTTAAAAGATGTTCAGACTCAACAAGGGTAGCCTCTCATCAAATTCAGACCCATTAATGGGTCTTTGAGAGCTAATCCTCGTCAAAATGTCAAGGAAATAGTTCAGTGGAGATTGCTGGATGCAAATTGGATCAAAGTCAATTTCGATGGTGCTTCGAAAGGAAACTTGGGACCATCGAGAATAGATAGGGGCCCATTAGAAGAGTAGGGTATGGGCTATCTAGAATAATTGGAGTAGGGGTATGCATGTGAATGCACATACAGGGACCGGTAGCCTATTATTGTAGGGGTAGGGGTATGCATGTGAACAGGGGGCAGTAATCTGATCAGGTATTAGCCAGAAGTGAGGATGGCAGCATTTTGGCAATGGTAGCAAAGAGGGTGGCAGATAACACAAACAACCAGGTTGAATCCCTAGCAGCAGTGGAAGCTGCATAGTTGGGTTTGAAGCTTGAGGCACACAAGATACATCTAGAGGGGGCCACGCAATTGGTTGTCACCGGTGTAGCGAAAGGAGAGATGGATGCCTAGTATTTTAATAAGCATATTAGAAAAAATTCGGTGCTTAATGGAATAATTAGATGATTGCAAATCACCCATGTGTTGAGGGAAGCCAATGATGTGGCAAACGAAGTATCAAAGCTAGGTGCAGATGAGGATAATTTCATATTTGTAAAAGATTTCAAGAATATCACCTTGTCTGATCTTGATTCACCATGGCATTAAGTGTTTTTTGGTACACACCCAATATACAAATGGAAGCAAGATTGACAAAAATTGTATGTGATCTTGCAATTACCTGCTTGGGGTGGTGCAAATTGGGTATTTTCCTTCGATCCATTGCACAAGCGCGTACATTGGCAGGGGAAGGAGTAATGACGAAGCAAAAAACGATGCCAATAAAATCTACAGCTATGATGGGAGAGGATGGTCATCAGATGGTTCGAAGGCAGATTCCACTGAAACAATGCAAGACGGATTTCAAGAGGGATGATGGGTCTGGTTCAGGCAACCCTGGTGTAGCAAAGGGGGCTGATTTCTCTCTGTTGGCTGAGCAAGGCCATGGTGGTGGATTGGCGTATGGCCCTTCTTCGGCTAGGTGTGCAATTGTGATGGGGGTGGATATTTCTCTATTGCCTGATCATGTTGAGGTGTCTAGTGGTATTGTTGAAAGAGGTAGTGTGTTTGTTGCTACTAGAGGTGGCGAAATTTTCTGATAGAAATATTGTCACTGATATCAAAGGTATGATGGATGGTCATTGATGTCAAAAGCAAGAGCAAAGCTATAAGTGTCAACATCATCAATGTAAAAGGGACATTAAGTCGAAGTCATGTCACCAAGAATCTTAGATCAATAACAGAACTACAATGAGCAGCTTATAAGTGCCTTACCATTGACTAAGATTTGACTATAGTGAAAACACAAAAATAAATAGATTGAAGAATACAATTATATGAAAGACTATCTAATAGACAAGCCAGCAATGACCTTTCAAGAGGAGATTGAAAATAAAATGATACCAAAGAAAAATTTATATTATGAGTTTATGTATATAAAAAGAAGTTGTAAATAAAGAAGAGAGATCTTCACAGGAGGTGCTTGCTTACTAGGTTAAAAAAAAAAATTGTGCCAAGACATTGGTGGGCAGGCTGCATCAAGTGCATATATCTACGGTACTTGATTAATCAAAATAGATTTGGAGGAGAACGTATCATAGTCTATGAAGAGTTATATCGATACCACATTGCGCCATTGAATACAAAAGAGCGACTAATCAAAAGTAAGAGGGATCTTCATGATAAGTTGAATCCTTGCTAAGAAGTTGGATATTATTGGCAGCAGCTTGAATGTTTAAGCGGTGATAGAACTCATAGCATAAACGACACCTATAGGTTATTGGTGAAGATAGCATACAAAAACAACATTAGAGATTTACACAATCAAAAGACAATGGAGTTCTGCAGCAATAATAAAGGCCCAATGACTTGGAGTGTCCACAAAGAACATTGAGTCAAAAATAAAATGATGTGATAAATTCATGCGATTCTATGCAATGACTACGTGACAATAGCAAATATATGAACAATGGCAACACTCGTGTTGATTATTCCAAACAAAAGAATAATCTAAAATGGTTGTGGTCAAAGGATCAAACCTGAACGAAACAGCGAACATAGTCAAGACAAAAAAAGAAAATCACACAATACAAATTCCTGCCAAGTAAGATACGTGAGATGCATATCAACATACAGAGACACGGATATATACACAGAATTGTTTCAAGAGAGTAGTCGGGAATTCTGAAAGATATATGAACAAAACCACATATAGAAGCCTTGATACGTTCAGTCCTATGCATGCAAAGAGCAGTTGTCCCTGACATATTATCCAGTCGAGGTATCCTCGAATTTGGGCATTGAAAGTAAATCCAGCAAGGTCTGACAACGGTAAAGGTGTCATAGTTTTTAATAAAAAACAGTATGGAAACAGTAGAAGCAAACCTACGCAGCAATTATATGTTGGGAAACATATACAACAAAGCGCCAGTGGAAGACAATAAAGTTCATGCTCTCAAATAGAGATGTCGAGATTGGTGTGTGTTTACCGCATAGGGTAAGAAGTTCAACACATGTATAACGCGATTCAATTCAGAACAGGTACTTTATTCATGTATGCACTTGCTAATTACAATGACTACAATGATCTATGGATTATAACTCATGATTCCAAAGTCCATCTCGAATGTGTACATATACCTTTCCGAAGGGGTGACTCAAGCGTCACGTTGCATCTGTAGCCTCTGCTAACACAATACTATCTCCTTAGCTGACCTTGATAGCCACCCGTGCTGCTTTCTCTGTTTCCAACTCCTAGTTACACTGAGCCAAGTGTCGCCATACTGCCTTCAATTGGATGATCAGCTCCTCCCGAGCTCTCTACGCATCCACCAAGACAGCCTCATGCCCAACACCTACTCCAAGTGCCTCCTTTGACACACAAACACTCATGCCTACAATAGCAGCTCTAGGTCTCATCAACTGGTCACACTTCCCATGACTGATATCTGCAATGACTGGGGGTCTAGGGGGCAACGCCCCCAGTGGGGTCGAGGGGCAGCGCCAAGACCAAATTCGCACTCCGAAACCCACACAAAACTGCACGGAACACGCCATTTTTGTCATTTTTTTCCGATTCCACACTCTTTCTGGCAACTGCTTATGTCTACCCTTCCCTTTGGCATCATGCATTACTCATTCCGAACTGTTTCAATCTGTCGTCGTTTTTTTTTTTTTTTTTTGCTCTTCCACTTCCTCTTTCCTACAGACTTGTTTTGTGAATCGGCCATAGCAATTCCTCTTCCTTACTAAATCGGCTCCTCCTATGATGGTACGGCTTGGCTTCCTCTCTGCTCTGTATGGTTTCCATGTTATTCTGAAACAACTTAACTCTTCCCTTTAATTCTCCTTCAGATGTGCTGTACGGTTTTCTTTGGTACGGCTATGTATCTTCCTTTCTATGCATCTGTACGAATCTTAATTTAGAGCTCTCCTGTCGTACGTAGTACGGCCTTCCTCGATTCCTGCTTTCTACTAGTTAACGCACGGTCTTTATCTTTGGCTCATGTGTGCATCTTCAAGTTTAAGGCTCTTTTCTCAGCCGTATGTTGCTTATTCTTTTTTTGGCCGTACGTTTGCTTCTTACTGGCCACATGGATCGCTTATTCCCCTTTGGCGTACGGTCTTCCTTTTACAATGTGTTTTCTTCTGGCTGTACGATCTTAATTCTTCTTGCTTTTGGCCGTACAGTTACAAGTTTCTTCTCATATTCTTTGACCGTACGGCTTCAATTCATCCCCTCTTGTGCTTCCTTGCCACAATCCATATGGCGAAATCTGCTTCTACTTGTTTGAGACCATACAGTCATGTAAACTTCTTCTCGACTCTTCTTAAGGCCGTACGGCTTGTTTCCACTGCTCTCCAAGTCCGTACGAGATAGGGCTATACAGTCCTTTCTTCTACTTCATTATCAGTCCGTACGAGATATGACCATAGAGTCCTTTCTTCTACTTCGTTATCATTTTTTCCCATCACATAAGTCTTGGGTTCGTACGAGCATCTTGGGGCGGACAATCATGTTAAATTTTAAGCTTGCTTTATTATTATTTCCAACATAACTCTATTTGAGGCCGTACGGTCGTTCAATAAGGTCGTACAGTCATCTATGGGGGCCGTACAGTCATCAAAACTCTTACTTTGTTCTTATTTCCTCACTTTGCTTGCTTAGTTTTTTATCATGTTTATTATTTTTATTTTTTATTTTTTTAATAAATTAAACTATCCTAACTTCGATTCAAAATATACACTTCCTACATATATACATTATTTACAGACATCTTTTCTTCATTCAGCTGTCTGTCAACGGAGGATCCTTTCTTTGTCTATATATTTTCAACTTTGATCCATTTATGGCATCTGGTATTTCTTTTCCATCCAGTGTCCACAATATAATTGCTCCGTTATACCCAACTTCCCGTATCTTGTACGGTCCAACCCATTTAACTTTAAATTTTCCAAGCCTTATTTCATTTCGTCCATTATACTTTAGTACTAACTAACCAGGTTGAAATCTGTTTAATTTTAAACGTTTCTGATGCCATACCTTCCACCTATTTTGTGCAACTTCCATGGCCCATGCTGCATAGTTCTTATTCCTTCGGTACGGCCGCTTTCGTATGGGTACCACACTTTCAATTAATAGTATCCGGTGGACACATAGCTCTGGTGGTACTCCTTTTAAGTCCTTATATGTCCAAGCAAAAACATCCTTGTACTCCATAAATATTCTGAATGCTACTACCTTTAATACTGGGTTCCAATCGTCTCCTACAAAAATGTTCTTCGAATTTTCCTCATCACCCAAGTTCATTGCTTTCACTGTCGACTCTTCATACTTTATCGGTTTATCTTTATTGAACGTATGGGCCGGTGTTTCATCCACCTACACTTCTCCTTCCTTCAGTTCACTGTACTCCTTCGAAAACTTATGGCCTTCTTTTCCTTCCTCGATACTCAAAATATTGCAGCTCGGAAAGACCTCATAATCTTCCATTTGCCAATGTAGCAGTCCATTCACGGAATCTAAGTCATCATCAGTTGACCCTCCTTCCAATCTTAGCACCCCTTCATCATCTAGTTCCATCCTTTTTTTCCCTTCGTCATCATTCTTGCCTTCGCCTTCTGAGTCTGATGACGCTACTTCTTCTCCTACAATCTGTGTATGCAAATCGATTATAAATCTCCTACCTCCTTTCTCCATTGACGGAGTATTCCTTTTCCAATCATGCTTTACCTTAGCTTGCACCAACCACCCCCGTCCCAGGATGGCGTCGTACCCTCTTCTCTTTAATGGAATGACTACAAAATCTAGTAAAAATGGTTGTGTCCCAATTGTTACCGGCTGCACCATCAGAGTGCCCAAGGGTTTTATCCTATGTTGATCTACTGTTAGTAACTGAAAGGTGGGTGGCCATAGTGTTGGTTGTCCAAGTTTTTTCCAAATATCTTTTAGCATCACATTCACTCCCGATCCTCCATCTACTATTGTATCCATTAGCACCGTACCCAGAATGCCCATCTCCACCACTGCTAGGTGTCTACCTATCGTAAATGCTAATAACATTGGTTTTGTTGCTGCTGCTGTGGTTGTTTCCGTACTATCCTTTGCTTCCTCCGTTACTCTCGGGGACGGTGTCATATTTATAATAGCCGTACGCAGCTGTGGCATGGTGAGAAGAAGATCATTTAATTTAATTGGCACTTCCATTTGCATTATCTATTTCACCATGTTTTGTTCCACCAAGTTTCTCTTCGAAGTTTCAATAGTGTCTTTTACTTGTAACTTCTCCGCTTTCATCTGCTTCTCTATCTCTGTTCGGGCTTTTTGTAACCTCTCCTTCTCTTCTTCCACATTCGGATATTTTGCTTTCCTCTCCTACTCCCGCGTGATCACCAACACGTTTTCATCACATGTTTCAATACTTAATAAATTTACGCCTTGCTTTGGACATTTTGAATCTTCATGGTCCCCCGAACCACACCATCTGCACAGTAGCTGCGGCCTCTCTTTCGTAGTACAGTCCCTCGCGAAGTGACCCCAAAGATTACATGCCCAGCACCGTATCATCGACCGTCCACTCACATCATATTGTATTCTACTTCGGCCTCCATTATTGTTGTTATTGTTTCCACCCCTTCCGCCTCTATTATTATATCAATATCCACCTGAAGTTGCATCATTGCCCACGTTGTTGCTATTGTTCGATGCTTCCTGCGTTAGTAACACCTGCTGGTGTCCTTTTGTTTTTAAGTTAAACGGGCACTCTTTCAAGGAATACCCCACCACCTGGCACATGTCACAAAACTACTTCTTCGGGCATGAACCCTTCGTATGGCCGTCCTCCTTGCAATTTGTACACCACAGTTCTCCTTTTACTGTATCTGGATTCTTTTTCAAATTTTTGAATTGTTTCATCATCCGCAGCATGTCTTTTTGTAGCGCTTTCACCTTTTTCTTTGATTCCTCATCACTACTACTACTCTCCAAGGATGAATCATCTAAATCAGAGGAATTATGTTTCTTCTTATTACTCGTCTTCTGTTTGCTTTCTAAATCCATGGCACGAGTATATGCATCGGTGTACGATGACAGTGGTACAATCTTCATTTTCTTTTTAAGAGTCGGTCGTAGCCCCTCCACGAACCACCGTTTTTTCAACCCATCCGCTGGTTGACTCTCCATCTTTCCGATCAATTCTTTCAGTCGCCTGGCATAGGTTCAGATTGTCTCATTCTTTCCTTGTTTGGTGCTGTAGATTTCTGCCACTATTTCATTATCATCTCGGAGCAATCTGAATTCTGCTATAAATTCTTTTTTAACATTTTCCTATGTATTAAGTTTCTGAGGACTAGTGTCAGAAAACCAATCTATCGCCACACCCCGTAGGGTCGCTGGAAATTGTCTTACCCAATCATCCTCATCCATCACGCCATTTGCCGTCCATATGGTTTCACACGTTTTACAATGTCTAATAGGGTCTGCTGAACCATCACCGTGAAACTTGGGTAACTTTTCTTTAGGGCCAGCCATCGTTACTTGCCTTTGATTCTGAGGTACTTGTGTACTCGCGCTGTTCTGGACTCCCGCGTTGTTCTGTGCTCCCGCGTTGTTCTGGTCTTCCGCGCTATTCTGAATAACAGTCTTGTTTCCAACAATTGCATTGTCTGGTGAAAAGTCTTTAAGTGACGTTCTATTCTCCGCCTGTATCCGTTTGTCCGGTGTATCAGGAACGAAGAGATCACTCCACGCTCATGCTCCCTCAGCACTCCGAGCCGTGCGAGTTGCTTCCCTTTCATTCGGACACTCTCCCCTCGACGTATACAGGTTAAGGAATTCTTCCCTTGTTTCCTCCACCAAATTCAAGCATTGTCGAGTTTCTTCCAACAATTCCTCGGCACTCCTCAGCCTACTAGGTGAGTGCACTCCCTCTGTCTGTGCCTCTTCACCCCTTCGGTGCCCCTCGACAATTTGCTGAAGTCTCTGTCTGCGTTCTGCTTGCTGTGTTAAAATTAAAATTAAAATTTCTTTTGCTGTACTTAGTTCATTCTTATTTTTCACCTTATTCCGATCTTTGTTTGGCAAATTCGGCATTAATCTTCATATCATTCGTTCGTTCCAGGTACATCTGGCAACGGCGCCAAATGTTTACCGCATAGGGTAAGAAGTTCAACACATGTATAACGCGATTCAATTCAGAACAGGTACTTTATTCATGTATGCACTTGCTGATTACAATGACTACAATGATCTATCGATTATAACTCATGATTCCAAAGTCCATCTCAGACGTGTATATATACCTTTCCGAAGGGGTGACTCAAGCGTCACACGCCCGTTCGGATACTACTCTACCCGTCAACTACACTATACATTTTACCGACAACAATGTGAATGTCCCTCTATTGCTCCATGATAGGAAAGCAAATGTTCTAGTGACTTTATCTGCCCACTATATTCAAATGTTATCTTAAATGCTAACATCTACATGCTATAAAATATCAATCTCCACTTCAAAACAAAACAATATGAAATGGAATTAGAATACATGATGAATAACAACGACAATGATAGACTGAAGAAAAAGTGTCGATGATTGTCCCAGCAGAGATGTATATAAATAAAATATGTCGTTTATAGATATGCTGTGCAGTTTGGAGAAAATGTGATTCAAGGAAAATACATGATCAAAGAGATACAATCAACAAACTAAATAAAGCCCTCACAATCATCCACAGTGATATAGATGCACCATGGAAATTTACGGCACAGGTCAGTGATTAATAAATTTGCAGAGATTGAAGAAGCCAGATAGAATAACAGGGGAAATAAGCATACCATCAACTAAAGCCAAATAAACAGTCAATAGTTATATTACTCGGTCTAGGGATTGATTTGGAGATACGATTCTGAGAATAGAAGTTAGATAAATTCAGTAATATATTTGCCAAGTCAGCAACTTCTAGATGGTGCGAAATGAGCAATGGAAATATGAGACAGAATACCTACATGACGTTATGAGATAATAAGGGTGGAAAGCAGCAGCTAAATTAGTTAAAGTGACTCATAGTTATTAAACAAAGCTCTTCCATTTTTCCGAAAGGGTAGTATATAGAAGATGCATCTTTTGGTCAAGAATCATACTATTTGATTTTATTATAAATATAAGTATCTTCAAAAAGAAAAATAGTGTGAGTGGTGAAAGATGAATAGAGTATGAGTTGGTACAAGAAAAAAAAGGGAATAAATTATTCAGATTTTTATATATTTGATTCATAAGATTAGAGAAGTATGGCAGTGCGCACTATGAAACTATAAAGTATAAATATAAAAGCAAAGTGATCAATGTGTGATGTCATAAGATATATGAGGAGAGAATTAGAATATGCAATCAGATTAAAAATCTGATTTATGAATATATAGTGTAGAGGCTGACTTCAAAATAGAGAAAGGTGTAAGGTGGATTTAAAGAGAAGTTCAATACAGGTATAAAGATCAGATAGAACAAGAGTTGTGATAAAGGGTCCATCATCAGTTGAAGATAGCAACATTACCAAGGTGGAAAAGAAGTTTGTGTGCAGTGGGTTGGTTCTCACGAAGACAGCAGTGGGTTGGTGCTCACAAAGCCAGTAATGGGGGTTAGTGCTTCTAGTAGGTCGGAACCTATGAAGTGTGGGAGTTGGAGCTTCCAGTGAGTCGGTGCTCATAAACATAGGTCTTGGAGCCTACATACCATTGTAAAAGAACAAATTTATATAAAGCAATTATTTGTCATGGTTTTCTCCCGCGTTCGGTTTCCACGTAAATCTTGTATTATTGTGTTCATGTGCATAATTGTTTATTTCAGTATTTGAATTTATTGTTTGGATAAAAGTTTTAAAATGGCAAAGTTGCTATTATACTGATTCACGCCACCCCCCCTCCCCCTCCCTCTCAATATAATCGTGTGCTCTTCATCCCCAACTTCACTCGGGAGGATGTGGCCAAGTGGTTCAAATCATAGTTTGTATACTCGGACTTGGAGAGGACTCAATTAGCCCAAAATTTTCTACTTGGCAAAAACCAAGAGAGAAGTCGACAAAAACTCCGCAACTTAGAAAGAACTAAATATTATATTCTCCTAGAGAAACATTTTTTTTTTTGTAAAATTCAATGACAAAATGTATTAATTTAAAAATTGACCTCTTGAAAGAGAAAATGCATGGTTTTGTAGCAAAAACAGCATGTGAAAAACACATTTTAACCATCATTTTACTTGCATTGACATTTTTACCCCTTGTATTTTGTGTGTATAAAAACGCGATAGTTAAACTTGAGAATACTCACCCAACAAAAAAAATGGAGTACTCAGGAAGTTGGGCAGTACTCGGAGAGTTTGCAAACAATGGTTCTGATGACATGTGGTCCGGGGTTCCCATATTGT
The DNA here is from genome assembly GCA_028749045.1 of Cupressus sempervirens. Classification (NCBI taxonomy): domain Eukaryota; kingdom Viridiplantae; phylum Streptophyta; class Pinopsida; order Cupressales; family Cupressaceae; genus Cupressus; species Cupressus sempervirens. The sequence continues at coordinate 805,940,790 of CM053789.1, read as the reverse complement.
TGTGTCGGGGTCTTTTGGTTTTTGGATGTATGATCACAATTTGTTTGGGCTGCGATCGTGGTGCTACATTGATGTATCTTTCATGTATGGGTTGCTTGGTGAGTCAGGAAATGCGATGGTGTGGGTGGGTTTTGTCTAGCCTCTAATTGGCAATACAAATCTATGTAACCCTTTTTTTATATTAATATAAATACTTTTATTACCGATCAAAAAAAAATCAGATTTGTAATATTGACCAGAATTATGGGTTTATCCTGAAGATAATTACTTATTATCAAATTTGCCTTATAGTTTGCATAAAATATTTGTTCCTTTTTTAATATCGCATTTGGGGATAATGGTATCAGAGCTATAAGACTTGGCAGCCTACTAGGTTTTGTTGCATGCATGGAAAAGGTAGTCACAATCCGGGGAAATTTAAAGAAACAATCGCAGGTTCAGATCAGCTCCCATCATTCAACTGAATAAGAGGCAAAATGGATGTTTTCAGACATCATAAGACTGTTGAATGATAACAATCTGCATTTGAGTCAACTGGCTCATAACAACAGCAAATGGTAGGACATTGGTGCATAGAGATGAAGGAGAAGGAAGTAAAACTGCAGACAGTAAGGCACATTCTATGGGCAGATCCTCAAAGTCCAAACCATTTATGCCTCCATTTATACAAGAAGATGAACATGCCGTTGGCATAACTGATCTACTCGTTACTGATGGACAAAGGGAAGTTATGTATAGTATTGTTCATAAGTTATATTGTTTGTCATTGATGTCAAATGTTTGACATGTTATTTCATCTTGTTACTATATCTTTAGCAAATATATTGTTTGGAGCACCGAGAAATCAAGGAGGAATTGAAAAAGGCAACTTATCGAGTAACAGCTGGAATCATCAATGAAAAGCAGTTTTGTAATGATGCCCTATTTGTAGTAAGCATTTAGTAAATTAATTAAATGATTAATGAAAAGAATGAATAAAAATAATAATCACTAGATATATAATTAATCAATTAATCAATGTGTAAATGGCAATTAAGATAATCTATAGACATCAATTATATATTGAATAATACAATAGCAAAATATAATTAAAAAAGTTTTAATATTAAACTAATCCCCTGAAACACACTAATAAATTCCTTATACTAAATAAACCAATCTCCAAAAAATACTAATTATACCCATAAGTAAAGGAATAATAAATAAATTCATAATCGGGCAACCCCATAACAAATAGACTAAACGAGACATGATTGGTGGCACGAAGTGACACATCCCCTAAGGAGCACAAGTGATATAAATGGTACATACACCTATAAACAAAAAGGGGAGATATGGGCATCGCAAAAAAGAGGAAGCATATTCAAGAGAATAAGGAGGCATTTGTGGGAGAAAAATATAAGATTAAAAAAGATCGAAGAAAAATCAAATAGCAAAAGACATTTAAGCAAAAAGCTAATATGGATTGATAGATGGCAGCAAGAGTTATAAATTAAAGCATTTCAAAAGCCACATATAAAAGATAAAAAGGTAAACATAAAAGGTGGTCCAAATCAGCATTTAAGTACAAAGCAAATGTCTAATATGCACGGTATGAATAACTCCCTTAATTTTTGTGTTTGCAAATTTCATAATTATATATAAGATGACATTATAATCTAAAATGAATAAGATAATAAATACAAGATTAATTAAAGTGGGTCATAATGAGTCAAGATATATTTTAATTTTAGTAAATATGAAATATGTAATTTTATATAAAAGAAGTTTATAATGTTGCATATATCTATGTGTGTGTGTGTGTGTGTGTGTTTATTTATATTTTTAGATGTATATATATTACATATCAAAGGAATAATATTTAGGTAATAATTTCATGCATTAACATTAGTTAATATTTCATAAAAGAATTACTAAAATTTATTGTAAAGGAAATATTTCAAAATCTTTGTGGCAATATTAGAGATGGGTAAAATTCCCATTTGGCTGACATGAAAGAGATGGGTGATAAACTCATTTGGCTGACATGATGGAGATGGAATACAAACTCTTAATGTTAGTATCAGAGATGGGTGTAATTACCCATTTGGCTAACACAAGAGAGATGGATAAGTAGTGTCGGTATCAGAGATGGGTAAAATTCCCTTTTGGCCGACACCATTTAAATGGCTATAATCTCTATAATGTTGGTATGTGAAATTGATATAATCTCCATATGACTGACATGCCTGAGATTGACATAATGGACAGAATATTATGATGATGTCAACATATGCATATGTGAACCTTAAGGTGTGCACTCTAGAGAAGACGATCGAATAACTAAGGGTTAGGAAACCCAATCTAGAGACGTCTTTAAGGTTGGGGTTAGGATAGAGGGTAAAAATAATATATTTAATCTTTTTATTGTTTAATTCTAACATTTATTTTGTAGGTATTGTTTGTCCCGAGCTAACTCTAATAGTGGGGGCATTACAAGTTTTAAGTGGTGAATTATCTTATCAGACTATCGAAGTCTAAGGCTTATCAGTTGTAAAATGGTTATTCTCACAAGATACATAGAATAATTCAACATAGATTCAATAGTACTAACAGAACATTTATTGTTCATACCAGAGTACCCAATGGCAAGGAAATGTTATTTCTTTTCTTGATTATCAAAACATGAGTACATCATTCATAATTCAAAGTTCTTATATAATGGTCTGTTGGTTGGGAAAACCAACGAACACATCCCCTTCGTTCCTAACTACCCGACCTAACAAAGCTTAACTAATGCCAAGTATTTTATTACGTACTACATTTATCCCCCCAAAAAAAGAAGTCGTCTTCCAGACAACACCCAACAAAACAAAAAACCTAGTTTTCAAGAAGAGGGTTGGGAAGGCATCCCTGTACTTGGGGCCTCTTGAAGTCGCTAAAGATCTCGTTCAACTGCCTTTTGTTTGGCATGAACGCCCTATAGAACAGGCAAAGCGTCCATCTTTTTTGCCTCTATTGTTGTGATTTTGTCTTCCAAGGCAACTTTTTCTATCTTCCAAGATTCTTCTAGGGCAACCTTTTCTGCCTCCCACTTGTCTATGAGAACAGTATTTTCAATCTCCCACTCCTTAGCCAACTGCATTGCCAAGTCTTTTCCTTGCTAGAGTTCTAAGTATGTCCTTCGGAATGCAACTGCCATGTCTACCAGTGTCTATATGGCAGGCGGTTGCTCCTGAGCTAGAGTTATAGTGTACCATTTTGTCCACTTTGCAACTATTTTCCCCCAACTGTTTCTACCCTCTACTTCTACGTGGCATTAGATGGTTCCTTCGCAACCTCCAATTGTGGTTTACGTTCGTCTGTACTGCCACAAGTCACGTTCCTGTTCTATTAATTGTATACTATACACCTCCCTCCGACTTTTGCCCTGTCTGTGGCGTATGATAGTTGTGGAAACAACCCATATTTCTTGTGGCTTGCGTACATTCAAAGGTGTGCGTACGGTTGAATGTGTGTGTATGCTTCCCTTCCTTCCTTGCGTAAGGTGGAATGTGTGTGACTTGTGTATGGTTCAATGTGCACGTACACCTTAAACACATTAGCAATTAACTTCATTTCCTCTTATCGTACGAGTTGTACCTTCCCCCTGCATATGAACTTGATCTCCTACCTGCGTATGTTGAACTCTGACCTCCTCTACTCGTATTCCATTGCACGCTTCGTACAAGCTTTGAATCCAACCTCCCCCTTGGCTCTTTGTGCCCGTACGGTGCCAAACTCCCCTCCTCCGTCACTCACTCTAGTTGCTCTCATACGCCTCCTCTTCATCCCGATGTATGGCCTCATTCCCAATCTAATGTAGAACCTCTTCCCAAGCTGGACATACGGCCTCCTCCAATCTAGATGCACGACCACTTGTACATGCTCTGTCTCCTTCTGTGCAGTTGTGTTCTTTTTGTACTACATAACTTCCCTTGGTATGGCTGCTTGGGTTAGTCATTTCTTTTGATCCACTGTCCTCTATTTGTTTTAGTCCCTGAAGGGTTTGCTTGCACATGGTATGACCATTTCGTGCCTCCGTCATTTCTTTTTGGGTTGTTGTCCTTTATTTCACTTTTTATAATCTTCCTCTTGACTTCCTCGTCATCTTTTATATTTATGAAGTAGGCAGGAGCAGGTTCCTTTCTTTCCTTATATGGTTTTAATTTAGATCCATTAACAAGATCTTTTATCAAAGTATTCTCCAGAGTTGATAATTTTATGGCCCCATTTTCTTTTACTTTATAGCCTTCCGGCTACCTTTCTTCTAGCTCTGCATCTTTAATCTGTAACATGTTACATTCCATCTGGAATACTTCATAGTCCCCCGTCTACCAGGGAAACAAGCCATTGAGAGAGCTTGTTTTGTCTCTTGAGCAATCCTTAAGCCAGAGTACTCCTTCCTCGTCTAGTTCTACTCCTCCACTTTCTGCCTCCTCTGAATCGGATGCCAAGTCCTCACTTACCAAATGGTTCCTTAGATCTATTGTATACTTCCTACCGTCAACTTCCATGGATAGGGTATTCCTCTTCCAATTATGGGTAGCCTTCGCTGCCACTATCCATCCTCTTCCCAACAACGTATCATACCCTTTCTTCTCTAGGGTGATTATTAACAAAGTCCAACAGGAAGTGTTATGTACCAATTACTACCTTTCGCCCCATCAAGGTTCCTATTGACTTAATTCTGTGTTGGTCTATGCCCACCAATTGGAATGTAGGTGGTCCAAGTGTAGGCTTCCCTATTGCCTTCCAAGTTTCCTCATGTAGGATGTTCACTCCGGAGCCTCCATTGACAATAGTATTGGCTACTTTACATCCCAATTTCCATTTCCACTACTATCAGTGTCCTCCCCATTCCTATGGTGAATAGGGTATCGGTTTCTTTGCCTATTCGCAATTCCTCTTCCTTCTCTTCCTTGGAGGGTACTCCTTTGATACTTGCCCCTTGTGTTATTGATACTCACAACTGAGGTAGATTTTCTATTAGATCTGCGAATTTCACGGGAATGGTGGTCTCTAGTACTTGTTTCATGATGTTTGTTACCGGTAGGGTGTTTGGGGGTTTAACCATACTTGCTTCTTCCTCCTTTATCATATTATCTTTAATGTCCCTTCTAGCTTCCTGAAATCTTTCTTTTTCTGTAGCTGCATCCGAATATTCTAGTTTCCTAACCTGCATTCTTGTAATGGCTAATACTTTGTTCTCAGGTTTTGCAATCTCGAGCATGTTCACCTCTTTTGTGTAGGGCAATTGGCATCCTCATGGTTACCTGGTCTGCACCATTTACACAACATTCCTCCATTCTGTCCTCCTCTATTCTAACAATTGTGTGCAAAATGTCCCCATTCTTTGCACCATCTACATTGGATCATAGGTCTTCCTTTAGAGTCATACTATATTGCTCTCCTCAGTGTGTTGTTATTGCTATTATTATTGATCCACTGCCTGTTATTTCTATATCCTCCAAGTCAAGCTTATGTATTTGCATTTCGTAGAGGGGTGGAGGGTGGTGTGAATTGTTCTCCTTGGATGAAGAATGGTTGCACGTTCCATACTTTTAGATTGTAAGGACAGTCTTTGATTGTGTGTCCCAACACCTAACAGATCTCACAGAATGCTTTTCGCGGGCATGTCCCTTTTGTATGGCCCTCCTTTTCACAATCTGTGCACCATAGTTCCCTCCCTTCTCTTTTCTCTTCCTTATTTCCTGTTATCTCCTTCATTAGTCACATCATATCCTTCCTCAGAGCTTGGATGGTCTTGGATTCATCCCCGCTTTCTTCTGGGCTCTCACTCCTGCTCCCATGCCTTTTGGCCTTGGAGGTTTTATTCTCACTTTCTATATCCATTGCACGTGTACACGCATCCACAAAGGTTGTTGGTGAAACTATTTTTATCTTTTTCCTTAGGGTCGGCATCAACCCTTTAATAAACCACCTTTTCTTCAGTCCATTCGCAGGCTTGTTGTCAAGCTTCCCTATCAATTCTTTCAACCTCCTACTATACGCTTTGACCGATTCATTCTTCCCTTGTCTTGTATTATAGATCTTTGTCATTATTTCATCATCATCCCAAAGGAGGTTGAATTCTTCTTCAAAGGTTGCACGAAGATTATTCCATGCATTCCTCTTGCCTGCCTCCAAGTTTGTATACCATTCAATGGTTATACCTCTTAATATGGTTAGAAATGCTTTTAGCCATTCATTTGCATCATTCTCTCCATTTGCTTGCCATATGGTTATGCATGTTTTACAATGACATGAGGGGTCCTCTGAGCCGTCCCCCATGAATCTAGGGAGTTTTTGTTTGTCCATTGTCATTCTTCCACTATTTTTCCCTCCTGTCGAGACGCTCCCTCCTAACGGAACGTTCCCTCCTACCCGAACGCTCCCTCCTGACAGGATGCTCCCTCCTACTGGGACGATCCCTCCTAATCGGGCGCTCCCTCCTATTGAGAAGCTCCCTCCTATCAGGCTAGATTCTTGGGTGCTTGTCCCAACAATATCTCCTTCTCCTAGGTTGGAGTTTTGTTCCTGTCAATGCTCTCTGCATGCAGGGGTTTCAGGATTTCTACACCCTGCCTTCTTTCCTGGTTGTCTCAAAGATAGCCAAATTAGTTATTCCTTCTATTGTGTGTTCAATCAACCCTTCTTGGATTTGGAAGTGATCCCCTCGTCCCCTTCGATAACATCTTTCCTCCTGTTGTTGGGGGCATAATGTCCTCAGGGCGACTCCCTCCTAATTTTCTTCCTCTGGCACCCGCTTCGGATATTTGTTTAGAATCAGGGGCATGAATCTTCCGTGAATTATCACGCTCCTCCAGTTCCCATTCCTGTGTCCTTTCGGCGAATTGTTGGAGCGCTTATTGCCTTCTTCGTTCTCTTTTTGTTTCCGCTCCTTCCTCCACGCATACCAAGTTTCTTGCCAGCAGTCAAGGAATTTGTCCAAGTAGATCATACACCGCTGGTGCTACCAAAAGTTTGTCCTGTACTATTCTCTCTAAAACCACTCTCCCACGAGCTTCCCTTTATACGTACTAATCGACAAAAACTTCCTAGGTCGTCACCAGATCGCGTGTCAACAGATCTTCTCTAGTTATTTCCTCCTCTTCACCGTCATTGTTCGTTACTTGTATACGTGGTAGGAAGGGTCTTCCCATTAATCCATCCTACCTTGCTGATGACCTCCAAGTTCAGACTGAGGCAATAGTGCCAAAATGTAGAATGGTTATTCTCACAAGATACACAGAATAATACAACATAGATTCAATAGTACTAACAAAACATTTATTATTTGTACCAGAATACCAAATGGCAAGGAAATGCTATTTCTTTTCTTGATTATCAAAACACGAGTACATCATTCATTATTCAAAGTTCTTATATAATGGTTTATTGGTTGGGAAAACCAACAAATGCATCCCCTCGCTTACTAACTACCTGACCCAACAAAGCTTAACTTATGCTAAGTACTTTATTACATAATACATCGGTGAAGTAATCTCTTATCAAAAAAGCGGGACAGTCAAGCTTTAGGTTAAGAAAAGGAAGATTATTCAAGAAGCTTCTACATGGATGGAAAGATGTCCTTGTGATCATTGAATCTAGGTTTAGGGTTTGTGGCATACAAAAGGTGAAGAGAGAAACTAAGAGAAGGTATCATAACTGAGAGAAGTGGCTAAAAGAGATGAAGAAAGGAGACAGTGCTACTAGAGCACAAAAGTAGGAAGTGTGTTACGATCATAAAAGAACAGTAAATGGTATGTTGTTGTATTGAAGAGCTTTAAGGGATCTTATATAGCAAGACAGTGCGAGTTACATATCATCTTTAATTATGTTACCTTTTTACCATTGTAACAGTTCAAATCCCTTGAAAGAGTGACCTTAATCGGTCTATTGTAAAACCTCTAACAAGGTGGCATTCTTAGATTATAGTGTTGAAATCCTTTAAAAAGGTTACTCCTAGCAAAGTAAAGATCCTAACAAATCTAGAGGAAAATCCTGTAACAAGGAACGATTAACAGTGTTTTGTAACCCTTTATCGGGCAAGCTCCTATCAGAGTGTATTCCAAAAGAGTACAACATTTATGAGTGTTGTTCTCACACTATGGTTTTCACCCAAATCGGGTTTCCATGAGACAAATACTGGTGTTACTGTTGTGTGGATGTTTTTACTCTTTTATTTGGTTTAGACTACATTTAACCGATAACAGTATTATAGGCATAACTGAATCTTATCGGTAAACAGTTTGGAAGTTAGTGAAAATTCGTTAATTTGGTGATTACTGATTCAAAACCGCGCCCCCCGCCCCGCCCCGCCCCGCCCCGCTCCTCAGTAATCAATCATCATATACCTACACATGCACAAGTAGAATAGGTGGAGGGAAAATGAGGATGCTGAAACATTAGCTAAATATCAAGCCCTAGTGCCAAATTTCCAGTCAGCCATCTCTTTCAAGGATTATTTAGAAGTCACCAAACACACAAGACCAAGACAAATTCAGAACAATCAAGGAAAACAAAATTATGGGTGACAGAAAAAGTTGGGAAATTTCTCTATGACTACTTTTGATGGATCAACTAGATGTACAGCGAAAATGTGGGTACAGAAATTGGACACCTATTTTGCCTTGAACCAGATGAAAGAGAGTGATGCCATAAAATTTGCTACACTCCACCTTGAAGGGGTTGCACATGAATTGTGTCATAGTCTCTTATGACCAATTTTGCACTACATCGATGGAGAGATTTGACCGAAAGGATTTGGAGAAACATTTTAGAGATTTGGTTCAATTGAAACAGGTTGGCACACTTGATGCATATATTTGAGAATGTCAGCAATTATCAATTGTGGTTACTGACGTGTCACTAACCACTCCTTCACAGATTTGACCAAGAAGGCTCCCTTTGTTTAGACAAATGAGCCTCAAGGGATCATGGATCATCTTAAGAAGGCAATGAGTACTTGTCCTGTTTTGGCTTGACCAGATTTCTCTTTTTTTGTAGTTAAATGTGATGCATCTAGTATTGGTATTGGGGTTGTTTTGATGCAAGACAAGCACCATTGCTTATGAGAGCAGAAAATTGAATGAAGTGGAAAGGAGGTTTTCTACCTATGATAAGCATGTTGGCAATCATGCAAGTATTTGAGAAGTTTCACCAGTATCTTGTCAGCAGCAAATTCACAGTGAGGACTGATCATAACAGCCTCAAAAATTTCATGGAACAAAAAGGATTGAATGAAAGACAGCAACATTGGGTAAGCAGTCTGCAAGGGTATGATTTTAGTATTGAATTTGTTAGAAGGAAAAATAATGTTGTTGCTGATGCATTATCTAGAAATCCTACATTTTGTTCACTTTCAGAAATTCCAGCCACCCGGAAGGATCGCGTATTAGCAGAATATGTCAAAAATCAGCATGTTTGTGACGTTTTAGATGGTAAAATAGATGATGAAAGGTATAAGTTGCTGCAAGGCATCATCTATTACAAGGAACGAATCTATCTAGTACCAAAAAGAGAGAATTCAAATGCCAGACTCTTGCTGATGTTCACAACAATTAGCTGGCTAGTCACCCTGGTTATTTGAAGACATATAGATGTATTCGTGAAAGAATGAAAGATGTTCTTAAACATGTAAGAGAATGTCTTGAATGCCAAAGTAACAAGGGTGAAACTTCTTTTCCAGCAGGGATGCAACAACCAATCCCAAATCAGAAAAGGGACCAAATATCAACGGTATCTAATATTTATTACTAGGCTACCTAAGGTGAACGGTAAAGATTGTATGTTTGTTGTAGTGGACAGACTTATGAAGTATGCTCATTTCATGCCTATGCCTTTCAAATTCAAAGCACCACAAGTTGTTGGATTGTTTTTTGAGCAAGTTTTCAGATTGCATGAAGTACCAAAGAGGATTGTAAGTGATAGAGACCGCATATTCATCATTTCTTTTGGCAAGAATTGATGAAGTTAGCCGGACCAGTACTTGACCATAACACTAGTTATCATCCTCAAACGGATGATCAAACCGAAATTGTAAACAAGTGACTTGAAGGCTACTTGAGGAAATCTGTTTCCAGGTTGCAAAAAGCATGGATAAAATGGTTGCATTTGGCAGTGTTGCAATACTACATATCATATGAGCATTGGCATGACACCTTTCAAAGCTTTGTATGGTTATGAAGCTTCTACATTTGTGGATTTGGTCTTTTCTAATTCTAGAGTTCCAAAAGCCCTTGAGTGGGCTAAAGAAAATCAAGATATCCTCAAAGTGCTCAAGCAGAATATACAAATTGCACAGGAACAGCAGAAGAAATATGCAGATCATCATCAACTTGAGAGGTCTTTTAAGGTGGAAGACTTGGTATTTGTGCATCTCAACCTTATAGACAATCCTCATTGAAGATAAGTGGGCTGAAAAGCATAAACCAATATTTTATAGACCTTTCAAGATAACTAAGAGGATTGGTGGAAAATTGAAATCATATGGGTTGGAGCTGCCATCTACCAGCAAGATTCACAATGTATTCCATGTGTCATGCCTCAAAAAGGCACTTGAACAGCAAGTGACAGCTTCGACTAAGTCACCCCCCATGGATTAAGAGGGCAAATTGATACTTATAGCAGAAAAAATAATTACAAGCAAGAGAGACAGGGCTAAGGAACAAAGTAATTTACTAATTTCTGAATATCTTATCGCATGGAAAAGCTTGCCTTTGGAGGATGCAACATGGGAAGGAGAGGAGATGCTCAAACATCCTAGTCTTCAAATGCTTGAGAACAAGCATTCTTTGGGTGGGGAGGACCGCAATGTCCCCAACTCAAAGCAAGACAATTAATAGCAGTTGGCTGTCGTTTCCTTGGATTACCAAAGAGGAAGAGGATGTAGAGCATCATTGGGTAGGAAATGAAGTCCTTTGCTTATTCTAAATTCCAATTTTAAGTTGAGTGCATGTCTTTTGATTCAACTTAAATGAACTTAAGTTGTTTCTAGGTTGAACTTAAGTTATTAACTTCAGTGACTTTATCAAATCAAAAAGTTTCATTAGTGCACACTTTCAATTTATATTTTTGGAGCGTTGGATTAAGAGGTGGAATAGCAAGGGTGGAGATTGATTCATCTTTTTGGAATGTGCTATAGAACACCCTAAGGGGCTCATTTAGAGCTCATTATCTGAAGAAGATTTATGCTTGTTGCTGCTGCAACTCGGCTTTAGAATTCAAACCCTTGAGTATCCCTGATTTCGGTGAGAAATATGGGCTCTCCCTAGTCAGAATGCGCTGATTCAATTGAAAAACTACAGATTGTGAAACCCTAGCACATTGCTAATTTTGGGCTGCAAGTGGTTATCAGGTTTAGAGACCAAATAAGGACAATATTAGTGCTGGAGACTCAGATCTGGGAACTTCACTACTGCAAATCAATTATTCCTGAGTTTTCTGTGGACAGCAGTTAGAGAGCATCAATTTCAAACTTAATGCTGGTCAGCTTGGGAGCCTATCACCACTTTTGGAAGGTCAATCAGAGTTAGAAACTATTCTGACACAAATCTGGAATATTTTGGTATGTTATCTACATCATACTGTTTAATGGAATGTCTAACTCATAGTCAACAATAATAGATTTCCACAATCCATGATCTTATATTTATGCTTCTGGATGAGATTGCGGTTAACTCATGGTTTTGAAGTTTTTGGGTAGAAAAAAGGCTTTTTGTTGAATTCTCCTAAGTTCAGGAATAATCTAAAATCCATATTTCATTTAGCTACAAAAATATCAGCTTTGAAAAATTAACCAGAATAGTGGGTTTGTCATGAAGATATTTATATGCAAATAAATTTCCAGATTTATGCCCTAGTTTGTAATAGTTTTTTTTATCATATTTGCCCGAGTTTGCATAAATTATTGTTTCCTTTTTAGTACCCCATTTGGGGATATTACAGTCTTGTTTTGGCTTTGCCGGATTTCTCAAACCCTTTTGTGCTTGAGTGTGATGCATCTGGAACTGGCATTGGGGTTGTTCTAATGCAAGACAAGCTCCCGTTGTTTTTTGAAAGCCAAAAATTGTATGAAGTTGAGAGGAGTTTTTGTACATATATGATAAGGAGATGTTGTCAATCATGCACGCACTTGAGAAATTCCTGCTGAAGACTCAGATATGGGGACATTCAGTGATGTAGGTGATCCATTTCTGAGTTTTTGAGGGACTGCTGCAAGGAGAAGCTAGAACAGACTGTTTGACAGTCATTTTGGGAGTCTGGCACTTGCCATTTTGAACAGCTAGGGTTTGATGAAGTGCAGAAATAAATCTGAGGTATTCTTGTGCCTAAATCTGTCTATTTTTCTGACTATAACTCAGAAAAATTGGGGAAAATCAGACATTTGCTTTTCTGAATTTTTTGGGTAATTTTGTAATTATTTCAGATCATTATAACAATCAAAAAAATTATGTTTACGGTTCTATACTTGATCTGAAAACTGAGATTTAATGAGAAAAATCGGATGCAAAGTCCATTTCCGGATTTATGCCCTAGTTGAAAACAAATCTGTTAACAGACGACCTGTGCCCTAGTTTGCATATTTTATTATTTTCTTTTCAGTATCCCATTTGGAGATATTACAAGCTGACAGTATCCATACACTACAAAACCATACCTTACCTACGCATCTACATTGCTGATTTATTGTTTGCAAAAATTCTACCTAGCACATAATCTAGTTTTCTCCATAAACAAATGTAATTTTCACAGAATAATCCCCCATAATTAAATATTACCACGGAAATACAAGAGTAGCTTTTCAGAAAAAAATAGACTTTTGGTATTTTCCGCTGACTTAAAAAATATCAAGCATGATTTTAAGATTTATTGTTGCTGCACACATCAATTTTTTAATTCAAATCCAGTTAATTTCAAACCTAACTATAAGAAACATCAATTTAAATCATAAACAATTTACTAATTTCAATAATCACAACAAACATTCAAGATGCAAATAAATTAAATAAATCTCAAAGGTCTGTGATCATACCATTTCTGCAGGGAGCTTGTCTTCTTCAATGAAAAGCCTTTTAGAACACTCCAATTGTGCAAGTTGTGAGCCTAGCCAATGTAAATCCAGAGAGAGAAATGATGCCTGAATAATTGGTTCCCAGCAGCCAATCCCTTATCGTTCAGATAGGTTGAAATTCAGTAGAAAAATTTATTAAAGCAATATAAACAGCTCCAAATTTTGTTTCCAATTATTCCTCTTTCGTTTAGAAAATCAGCCCAAGCAAATTCTTCCAAGCATCCCCTTATGTTTAAAAAATCAACCTAAGTAATTTTGTATAACTATTCCTCTGATGTTTGAAAAACCAGCCCAAGCTACTTTTTCAATTTATTCCTCTCCTGTCTAAAAATCATGCCATGCAGTTTTCCTGGATATTGAAACATCATTAACTCATTCTCTGTTGACGATTTCAAATGAGGAAATCCAAATTAAACTTCTTTCGAAAAGAAAAAGAAAAGTAGATATTGTAAAGGAAACATTAAAAGAACAATTTTCAGGTTACTGTACCTACACTAAAACCTATAGTTATTTCATAATGCATAGAGGCATTCATATTGCATATTAAAAGTAAAAAAGTGTTGTAACTCCAATGACCTCATATTCTGTAGACGTGTTGTCATCCTTAACAATAAAATTGTCATCTGTGCCCCATGATAGGAGATTTTGCCCTCTAACATATAGCATTGAAGTTATACCTTCTGCATATGCTGTAATACAGAACAATGTCAGAATGTTTTAAACCATAGTAGAGTTCAGACAGACACACAGATAAGTCCACCTTTTATTTTTAGCTTCAATCCAATAATTGACATTTTATTATGCTGGAAAAAACTACCAATACTAACTGGGCAATGCAACATCAAAGTAGACAACAAAATGTTCAGATTTAATTCCCAGTAACATATAAGATTAACAACCAACAAATTGTTGCATTATCAAATCTAATATACCTGAGAAATTACATTCTAATCCCAGATGAAAATGGCTCCGTAGACTCGACCAGCCTAAAGAATATAGTTGTTATAATCTTCTTGTAATTAAATATAAAATATAAATGGCTAATTTGTAATGTACATGTAAACAGCTTAGGAGAACCCAAGATGTAAAGATTAGTAATCTGTTCAGAACAAAAACTGGATCATTCCAGCACAATCATTGCAATTTGCAACTATTAGCCTAGGAGAAAAGAGCTACAGAAGAAATAAATTGGGGCCAAGTTTGATCAATGCACCGTACCGTAAGGTACTTCCAAACCAAATCTAGGGTGTGATGATTGCAAAGTTCTCATTTTACACAATCGTGCTTGGTGGCATCTTAACCTACAAAAGATATAAAATGGGGCCAAGTTTGATTAATGCACAGCTACAAAATGCATGAATGATGCAGTTCATGTAGTAGGCACAACACATTCAGGTCACCTATTATTACTTATCATTGAACTAATCATGTAAGGACTTGCTTGGAGTTTTGACAGGTAAAGACTTACGTAATCTGAACAAAACATAAAGCTCATGATTTATCATCTTTCAAACAGATTTATATTAAATATAAAAAGCAATTATTGCAAAACCATAGTCATGCCCGAGTAATTTATTGTGATTCATAGTTTACACGCTAGAGTGAAAATGAAAGATAATGAATGAGCTCCAAAGCAAATTCGGAAGATATTATAAAGGTAAACAGACAAGAGTAGGAATTCTAAAAGCCATGACAATATAATACTTCATAACATCAACAACAAGTGTTGTTGCAGGACACATTCCCACCCTTAACTTTCCCATTCCATCATTATTCTAGAATTTTTGGGGTACTTCGCACATTCCAAAAGTCAGGAAACAGTTCAAAACCAATAAACATGTGGTTTGAACATATAATGATATGTAATTGGCTCATAAGTATATAGCTACTTGCAATCAATTACAATAGACATAACCAGATCAAAAAACATCGAAAGTGTTGAGAAATGTAGTTGTTGCCCATACAAGCAACAATCTTTCTTGTGATTAACTATGCGAACCAAAGCATATAGAATTTTTCATTTAACTGGGAAGAAACTTGGGATAAAACTGACATATACAAAACCACTGAAAATCTTTTAAAATAGGGTAAAAATCACACCCAAAGTTTTGAAATGCCAAAACGCTATAAGAAATTGGAGTAGGCCAATTCATATAGATTGAAACTTGAGTTACCAGATTCTCTCCAGCAACCCTCAAAGTCTGGTTCAATTCTGTACAAAATCTGGTCCTTGTCAAATTCTCCCCAAATTCTCTTGCAGAACCACGAATTTGCTGCAAATTCTGTCAGAGGAACCAGGCATAATTTGCAGCAAATATTTAAGAATTTGCTGCCCAGCGGCCAAACATGGGCTGAATTTGGCCTCGAAACATTTTTTTAGATTTTTTTGAAGTTTTTTTGTTTTTTTTTTTTTTGTGCCTAATTTGGTCCATTCGATCCTCCCAGCCCTAAAGTGACCACTAAAACGACCAAAAAGGGTTGTCTATATGTCATGTATGCAGTTGTGTATGAAAATGAACACTTGCTTATAGAGGAAATCCAAATTGACAATAGGTGACATATAAATTGACGATTCTAGAGGGATTTCTTTAAAAAAGCAATGATATCTTTGAATCCAGGGCTTAAAATTTGAATCTCAACTTTTGATCTTGCCTGGTTAGAAATCTTCTAACCAATACAAAATAAAAATTTGGATAACTGCACTTATCTTTTGACAATTCCTTTCATTCTCAAACTGTCCACTTGTTATGGAAATATGTTCCATGCATGTGACCAAGCAAGTATATCATGTTGTATGGCTAAATGATGCAATTAATATCCTCTTGAACTGAAACATAGATATGGTGGTGTATTTTGTAATGTTGCTTTATTATTAGCATAGTGATGTAAGGACTTATTTGTTGTTGCATATGTATACACACACACAAATATTTTTAAAAAACATGTGTTTTTGTACAGATAAACCCAAAATGAATCCAAACCCAACCCCAAAAAATTTGGACGAATTTTGAACCCAAATCTCAAACCCACATCCATACCAGAATCCGAACCGGCAATTTAGATTGAAATGATTGTAATCCTGGTTTTTGACTGATTTTTGAAGCTGAAAAATTAATTTAAAAAGCCGTCAATTTTTTGGAGGAACATTTTTGGCAACACGGCCAAATTTCAATCAATCCCAACTTATCACAACTTTTCGGCTATTTACAGAACTATTGTCTGGATTATCACACCTCAACTGCGCCCAAGATGAGCGGCACATCTATTATCAAACAAATGTCATAATAAAGAAATAAGCTGCCTGGTGTAGATTTATCGACGGGGAGAAAAGCTCAGTCAATGTATATGCATCATTTATCTACTAAGTATACAAATAAATAAAATAAACTATTTTTTCATATGTTAGGCCGATAGAAGTTGGGTTCAGTAATGCCTTTTAAGCTATGTATTTTTAGGGGAAAAGTATTCTAATATAATTGTATAATTCAACCGCTAGGAATATCAAATAGGTAAACTTATGTTGTCTATTTATCGCAGAATTTTGGATTTGACCGCAAATTTTTTTGAAGTGTTCCAAAACTTTGTGATCCATCACCAAGATAGCCAGAGAAGACAGAAATCAACAGCTAACCTTCCATTGTTTCCTCGAAAAAGAAATTTCTTGGTCTATTACCACTTATCCTTTCTCCCTCATAATCAAAAGTGGAAACCACTTACTGTAGACATCCTATTACATTGTGTACGAATGTCCCTTGAATCCTCATCCTTCGCTCTCTGTTCACTCTCTCTACTAGTCAAGAAGAAAATAAATGGAACCATACAAAATGAAATGTTGAAACAGAATGAAATAGCAGAGTCAAATCGACTCGCTAAGGGACGCAAACAAAATCAATCTACGTACAATACAAAACTGGGGTGAATTTGACAGGAAAATATCTTAGATTGTCAAAAACCCGGCTAGTTACATATGAAAATTTAGGAAGGAAAACTACTTAAGCAAAAACAAAACGAAAACCGAAAAAAAATGAACCCGGATATTATTAGAACTAAGAGGCGAAGTACGAAACAGGTGTCCTACAAACAAATCCATAGCCCGAAAGCATCATGTAAACTGACAGCAAAAGGCTTTGAAAAGCAATCAATATTTTATTGAAAAGAAAAATGGGATATTCGGCGACAACATTCCAGACCTGGCATGACGGCATCAAATCCGCTTTGCTGCTGAGCCTGCGAAATCAAGTAGGCGTAATCTGCACCCCTGCTTTTGACGGGTTCGCTCCCTTCTTGTGGTGGAACATCGTCGCCTTCTTCGGGATCTTCATAGCGGTCCCAATTTGTGGGAAGGCCTCGCGAGGGTTTTGCATTTTGGAGTTGGGGAACTTCTTGAGAATGTAAGGATTTGCCATGTTGGGTCTCTTTTGGCGAGGGTTTTGCAATTTTGGGTTTAGAATGTTTTTGAAGTTGCGACTCTTTTTTCTTGTGCTCTTGAGAATTCTGAGCCTCATTTTTTTTGTGGTCTTGAGCATGCTGAGGTTCCTTATTCTTCTGCTCTTGAGAATGCTGGGTATGTTTGGTGCTATGCTTGGATTTGGCTCTCTGTGTCTGAGCTCTTTTGGAACGGGCTGCGGCTTTCACATCCATCCTGCAATCACTTAAAATTTCTACCGCTGATGTGAAAACAGATGATTGCAGTTGTGATCTCTGTACACTGCGGTTCGAATTCCCTTCGTATACATCTCGTATATTAATATAAATAGTTCTCGATATTTTTCTTGCTTTTCTTGTTTTTTCTTCCAACGTCTATAAAAGAACTTAATATAATAGATATATATGGTTTTTTTCCCGGAGCAATATTTCCATCTATTTAAATGATTTAAACAAAATAATTTATCTCTTCTTTGATTGGCTTCGAGCAAAAATAGTAGGGAGTAAAATTAGTTTTCTTCATAGAAAATTAGAATATCTTGTACATTCTACTTTTAATACATTAATTATAGTCATCTTTCATACAAATCTTCTTTCACCATATAAAATCATTTTTAGAACTATTTTAAATTATATCAATGACATGACATGTTGACTATTTTCTTTATATAAGAAATAAAACTTAAATCTTAATATTTTTCAATATAGTTTTATTTTATTTATGCTATTTCATATTATTATGTTCAATTTTCTATTTTACTTTTTCAATTATTGATTGTGAACTAGAATATTTATATAAGTATTTAATCACAATAATTTAATATAAATATATTAGATTTTATTTTATTCATAATTATTCATTTATGAAAGTTTATTTAAGAACATTATGAAAACTTTAGGAATTAAGCTTTTACATTCTAAGAAATTACCATAAAAATTTAGTAATTTTTTACATTTTAAATTATATTTGCAAATTTTAAACAATATAAAGACCAACAATTCGAATATTTTGTTATCAGTATTTTCCTCTATTCTTGCATTATTTTCTTTTAACTTATTTATCTTTTATATTTCTTATATTATAAACTGAATTTGGTGCTAATATACCAGGGCACCATCTTATTTGAAGCTAGATTTCCTATCTAATGCAAATAAGCTACTTTCAAGATTCAACATAGACCGTCTCATGTAATTATCAATGTTTGAATGGGAACATTGCTACTTCTATTTTCTTTAAACTAAAAATTCAAATGGCAGGAACTATGGCGCTTGCGTCACTTGTTAAAATTCAAACGGTGAGAATGACAAAGTATCTGCAGTTTGCGAAATTAGTATGTTGATTATACAATAAAGATGTAAAGCTGAAAACATTTATAACATTTATAAATTAATTTTAAAAACATGTTAAATCTGCTAATGTATTTAAAGTTTCCAACTATGTCAATATAATATATTGATATAGTGGTCAAAAGAAATTGAAATTATTAATAAATTCAGATATTTGATACTTCGAATTATAAATATGTGTTTCATTAATAATATAATTAATAGTTATTTAAAATATACGTTGATTTTTTTATTATAAATTATATTAAATTTAATGTGCATGAAATATTATTATAAATATATTTTCAAGTATAATTAAACATAAAAATGTATACAATTATTTATGGATTACATTTTATAATTTATAAGTTATCTTATTTCATAATTTTGATTTCTTTATTTTGATTTTCTTTGTTTTTGTCCATATTTACAATAAATTATGTATAGTTATTTATGCATTTTGTGTCATGACTCGCTAATAATATTAGGTTAAAATTTAAACTTATAATCAAGTGTTGGATAAGCTCAGAGTGGTGGATAAGCTTAAAGAGAAATACTTGAATTTGACATAGTAATCTAATTACTTGATCACATCCTAAAGACACAAGCACTGACTCTAGCTCAATAATTGTGCACTATTGGTAGAGAATGAAATTGGAACACATGAATTCGCTAGGCTTTTATCTATAAAAGTTTTTTAAGTATCCTTGCTTACATAGAAGACATTGATAACTCATAAAAAAGAAAAATTTTAAGATGAATTTAAGTATTTTGAATAAATAACACATTTATTTATTTATAAAGCTAGAAATAGCTATCTACAGAACATTCTGATAATTTTTCTTCTTGTTCTTTTCATAATAGATAGGGACTCATACTCAAACAGAGCTCTTGTTTATACTTATGTTTTGGATTAACGGATTCTAGTATTAGTTTATCTTGATAGCTGTGCTCAAACAAATATTAAATAAAATCTATCTGTGACATATCAAATTCTTTTTTTTCTTTTTTCTTTTTAATGTTTTCTTTTTATGATTGGTCTTTGCCATTTTTGCCAGAGTATTTTGTTTTTTTCATTTAAAATTTAATATTTTTCTTTCTAGCCAATGAAATTGAGCAAACAAAATATACAATGGAAAGACTATATTGTAAGTATGGTTTCAGTTGAAAACATGTGTCGCACTATATAATTAATTTGATCGTGCATAGATATTCTATTGTTCGAAAGAGTAAATAATAAATATATTTTTCAAGAGTAATTTAAATTTATTTAAATAAGTGATTATCACTTAGACCTATTTATATGAGATTAATACTCTTGCATCAACTATTTTCTTGGAAAGCTATGTTTAATCAAATATTAGTTTCTAAAGTTTAAGTCTTTTATTTTTTATTTTTAGAATATTAAAATATATATTTTACTATTAGCAAAATTAAAATTAATATTACATTTTTATCAATGCAAATTAGTTGGTAACTTGATTTTTATGATGATTTTATTTTGACATTGATAGTGCTTAGGGTTTGGTGTGATAGCAAATTTTTAAAAAAGTTATGTTTTGATTTTAATATAAATTAAAAAATAATTATGTTTATATATGTACGTGAAAGAGAAAAAAAAATTTAAAAATCATCATCATAGGTAAAAAAAAAAAAAGTAATAAAAATAATAATAAGATAACTAAGAAGGCCTTGTAAAGTGTATGCCAAGGTTTGCAAGATAAACTAAATCATCTTGTTTACATTATTTGTTTCTCTTTTTGTTGCCTCTAATTCTAAGTTGAGAATTAGAATAAATTAAATTGTGAACACTTGGCAACATATGCCTCCAAGGCTACTTCCATGTGTTGAATAATGAGTACATTCATTAAATTCATTTATAAATTAAACAAAGAATATTTTGTATACATAAATTGTACCCCATTACATGTTAATTTTTATACTATTTTCTATTGGTGTTACCCTTAGATCCCCTTCCAATAGAAGCATTGGTTATGAGTTTTAATATTTTTCTAACACTCTAGTTCTCGCCTTGGTTGAGCAAATAGAAGTTGTGTCTACTAATACAATAATGGAAATGGTGAACAATTTGGAAAACCTAGGATTACTTTTAAACAAAAGTATTCCTTCTCGTGGAGCCTCCTTAGTGAACTAGATCTTCAACACATTTTAGTGGCTCTTCTTATCTATGAATCTAGATTTTATAGAGAAAACAACAGAAGAAATCCAATGGCTCGGTGTACAACTATTTCTTTTAGGTATGTTCTAATCTATACAATTTCTATTATTCTTCTATTCATTAATCTAATATCTTAAGCATATTTCCTAAACACCTAGTATTTATTGGAGTATAGTGTGACTTTAGTATCTATTATAAATATGCATATACTCTACCCCTAGAAAACCCCTATTATCAAGCATATTACAATCATTTGCACACTATAAATATTTGTGTTAAAAATCAACATGCAATTGATTCAAGATAACAATCATTGAAAACCTCAACACATCTGAAAAGGCCTTGATAGTTTAGGGCAAAATTTGAAATATTTTGTATAATTCACCAATTATCCATCATCTTCTCCATCTTGACCCACCGGTGCTCTCACTAACTTTGATGTTAAAAATAATACAACCAATATCTTAAATTTTAGACAACATGGTCCACCTTGAATAATTTATTTCATTGTAGATGTGATAATATTTACCATCTCTTCATGGTTCACCCTAACATTACAATTCTATTTGTACTTCAATGGTTTTATTTTATTTCTTATTTATCTAGAGTCCTAGTTTCTCATTTATCTTTATTAACCACAATTATTGTCACACTTTTGTTTACATTTAAAATTTAAGTTTTTAACATATTAATATGACCAAAAAAAAAAAAAGAACCTGCACTAAATTATGGTGTTAGCTTTGTGTGAATACTTCCTATCTAATTCTTTCCCTTGGTCCAACTTAGTGAGTATACTTTCAACCTTTATAAATATGAAATGTTTTTACACAAGGCGGGACTCTAGCTATAACACAGCTCTTATTTTTCTTGATTTTTCTTCAATGTCTGTAAAAGAACTAAATGTCAATTTTATATTATTTATGAATTAATTGAAATTAAAGTATATTTAATTTTGATATTAAATTTATTCCAGACAATAGTTATTTTTTTGATGAATAGTCATTTTCTATTAATAAATAATATACTAGTTACAATTCACAAAGAAAGGGTCGAGGATACAAGATCACCCCGCGAGAGTTGTAACGCCCCGCCAAGGGATCCAAAAGAATTAACCTAGAGTTTCACTAAGTTTGCTAAACTTTTTTTTTTTTTTTTTTTTTAAAGTAAGAATGTATATCATACACATCAAACACATAGTAGCGGAAGCAATAACATGTAATCATCAACAAACATACATCACAAGTTACACCTTAAGGATCCCAAGACGTTGAGTCACATTTAAATTTAATTAATTCTAAGTCTAACAACTACCACATACATATGAAAGAATAATCAGAAAGTCCAATGTCCATAATATACATTTTCTCCGAATGCCTCTTGGCAAATTAATTCGGAATGCTCAATCATCCACTGTACATGTCACAGGGTATGAAAGGCTTAAAAGAATATACATATGTAAAGATAAAGATACATCATCCTCAAATCCATGATACAAAGTACAGTAGAATAAATGAAACTAATAACATACCTAATACATCCATACATCCATAATGATAAAACATCTATCATAAAATCTAACCATCCATCCTAATAATCCAAGAACATAGTGAAGGTAAATGCCAACCAAGAAAGCTCCAGCCACGGTGACCACGGACGGATCTCAATGGTAAGAGTAAAAAGCACTACCACCCAACTGCGTGGAACCTAGATGGTCCACTCCCACCGCGCTGAGGAGATAGTCTCAAGTCCCAAACAAGGTATCAAACACAAAACACAAGTACTCTCTAAGTCTGGGAAATCCTAAAAGTACACTAACGCAAAGGTTCCAACATAGATAGACATCTAGACCCAGAGGCACCACAAAGACACGTAGGAAACCTGTTATGCAAGCGGGAAAGTGTCATCGCAAAAGTCACGTAGAAGTTACTCGAGCAATCCCTGCGGCCACTAGTATCCTCTCGTACTGACGAGGCATACTGCGGAATGCAAGGTCGTAACCAAGCGTTCTCTCTACCCCATCCTAGCCTGTACTAGCACTCAAGGCATGGGAGAGAACATACAATTATCTTATTAGGTTCATTTAAGTCAGTATTTAGGTGAGATGTTTTCACTTGTTAAAACAACTTACAATGGGTTACTCCAGGCAGCCTCTTAGGGCCCCGATCCCCATTGCAAGCCACTTCCTGACACTACACATAGATAACCTACCCTAGGCTCATGAAATCACGAATCAAAGAATCATAATAAAATCACCTCAGTCCTATACAAGCGACTGAAAAACATCATAAAAGATAAGCCACAAAAATTACATCAGTTCTTCATGAGCAACAGATAAGCATCAAATAATAATCATATGATCACAACAGTTCTCTATCAGCAACTGAAGGCATCAATGATAATTCACAATACTGATCAAAGACTCCAAAATGGTCAAGTCAACACATGACATCATCAAGAACATAATAAACACTTCAGTCCTCTCAAGTGACCGAAAGCAATCCAAGTGTAACTGATCGAGACTAAAAAATGGTTATCAAATATAACTGATCGATGACTCAAAAATGGTTAAGTCAGGTATCTTATATACATACACTTCAGCTTCACACAAGGAAACTGAAAAGCAATAACAAATAGTAAAACATCCATCATAGAGCACACCATCACATTACCATGGTTGGGTAACAAGATCGAGATCAAATCATCATATCATCACAATTGCATAATCCCCCGAGCCTCTGGTAACAACCTAAACTGGTCAACACTAGAGCAATCCTCAGAAACCCCAAAACATAAACAACATATATGAAATAGAACATAGGTATCAAGTTTGGTTTGATTGATAATATACTATTGAGTTAATGTAACGTTTCAGTTTCAGTTTTAAGGTATGATTCAAGTTCAAAAGATTTCTAGATAACCCTACAAGTTGAGCCATCACTTGTTCGAATGAAACTAGAATTATCCTCTCATCATGTTTTAAATCAATAATATAATTCTACAATTTTATCAAATAATATCTGTTATTAATTAAATTTAATTAAACTAATTTTAATTAAATTAATTAATAATTATTGATCTAAATATTTATATTAATATCTTCATTAATTATCAATTTACTAATATTCAACCAAAAGCTATTAATAAATTAATAATTACAAAAACTATATTAAAATGCATTAATATTTAAATTAACTAATAATAATAAAATCTACCAATAAATATTATTAAATAATAATAAGTTTACATTATAAAACTTATTAATAAAGTATTATTTAATCAATAATATATTTAATATTAAAATCTATTAATAAAAATTTTCAAATAATAATAAATTTATTTATAAATCGTATTAATTAAAAAGTTCTCTAATTATAATAACTTTATACTATCTAACTTTTAAACCATTAATAATATGAAGAAACATGCAAAGCTTATAAAATTTTTAAAAGAACTTTAAACATTAAACAAAATCTATAAACCCCCTAGCCTACGTTTTTTAAATAAAACATATTGGGCGCTATTTTAAAATAGTCGCCATCCTAAAATAGTCACCACCTTAAAACATATTGGGCGCTATTTTTTTTTTAATTTATGGTTGCAGGAAAACGTCAAAGCCACCGACAGTAAGGTAAGAGTGGTAAGTTTAATATTATTTTGTTTTTTTTAATTTTATTTTATTTTTGAATTAAAAACTTTAAAAACTTATTCCCCAAGCATATATATATATTATTATTATTTTAAATATAAATTTTATTAGATAATTTCAAACACCCTCCTATATATATATATATATATATATATATATATAGTAAATCGATTTCTTTTATTTTCAATTAAAAACTTTTAAATACGTTTCTTCCAAGTATTATATATACTATTAAAAAAAAAAAGAATCCTTGTTTAATAAATAAACAATCTAATCCTAAAACATGTATAATTAAACATTTTATTTATTTTATTTTTAATTCTAATTTTATTTTATTTTATAAACTTTTATAAATATAACCCGAATTTCCAATCTAGATTTTTCTTTTCTTTTCTTTCAAAAGCTCTCCCTAGTTTATTTTCTAAATTCTTTCATCTAGAACGAGTGTTTCAAATTGATTTATTCTTCCAGTTCTATTATATAGAAGAAATACAATATAGTATCATGAGGTTCATAACAAGAGAGTGATAGGATCAAACAATGAAATCCAGACAATTTGGATTTATAATCTACAGGCACGAAGAAGACAAGAAAGAGAAAATTGTGTAATTAATCAATGATCAAAACACAAGACCCTACCTGATCCTGATGCTATTATGCAATCCCCAGAAATTGTAAGAGAATTCGCTCCTCTTCAATAACCTTCTTCCGAAAATCTTTCTTGGAATTAGCCTTCTGAAATTCGCTTCCAAAAGTTGTCTCTCCAAAAATTCTCGTCCAAATTCGTGTCCCCCAAAAAATGAACCCCAAAGTTGTGATAAGGAGTTTTCTCCTCAAATCGGGGCACTAATTATGCGTTCACCCGAGAGGACTCTTTGCTCAACTGAGTTAACTCAAAATTAACTTTTATTAATTCTTTGCTTTCTCTTTTAATGCACCTTAAATGAATTATTAAATAACTTTATTTAATATTTCACTTGACTTCTATTTTAAATTAATTTATTACTTTAATCTCATGTGCACTTTATGAAATTAAAATAACATTATTATTTTCTATTATATTATCTTTTAATTTATTTCCTTATTTTCAACACATGCTCGCATCATGCAATCTTACAACTTTTAATAATTAATATATTTTCACTTTTTAATTTATTTTAGAAACTTAATTGATAAAATATTTAATTAACTTAAATAACAATAATATTTAGCATTTATTTAAAAATGAACTCTAAATATATTATTATTAAATTAAATAAATATTATAATGTTCTAAATTATCCTTAAACTTTTATCTCCAAATTTAATTCTTTTTATTTAATTAATTTCTCAATTAATTAAATACAATCAAATATTAAAATATCATAATAATCTTCTATTAAATTAAATCATTAATTAATCGTTTTAATTAATTTCTTTTATATTTAAACTCATGCTTAGATCATGCGATCTAGAAACCTTTAATAATTTAATATCTTTTCCACTTTTAATTTATTTAAGAAACTTTAATTGATAAAATATTTATTAATTCAATTAATAATAATATTTAGCATTTATTTAAAAATGAACTCTAAATATATATTATTATTAAATTAAATAAATATTATCACATTCTAAAATTATACTTAAAATTTTTATCTCCAAATTTAATTCTTTTTATTTAATTAATTTCTCAATTAATTAAATATAATTAAATATTAAAATATCATAATAATTTTCTATTAAATTAAATCATTAATTAATCGTTTTAATTAATTTCTTTTATATTTAAACTCATGCTTAGATCATGCGATCTAGAAACTTTTAATAATTTAATATCTTTTCCACTTTTAATTTATTTAAGAAACTTTAATTGATAAAATATTTATTAATTCAATTAATAATAATATTTAGCATTTATTTAAAAATGAACTCTAAATATATATTATTATTAAATTAAATTAATATTATCACATTCTAAAATTATACTTAAAATTTTTATCTCCAAATTTAATTCTTTTTATTTAATTAATTTCTCAATTAATTAAATATTAAAATATCATAATAATTTTTTATTAAATTAAATCATTAATTAATTCTTTTAATTAAACTTAATTAATAGAAAATACATCAAGGACTCATAAAGCAACATACGAAAACCCATCATAGAAAAATACATACTAAATCAAACAAAAAGGGTTATAATCACGAAATAACATCATATGATGCATTCAGAGGGTACTTAACTCAGATACTTGCCCTAATTATCAATTAGGACAATTGGCTAAAGGGTTTAGGAATTGGACTTAAGAGTTTATCTCCCCTCTCTTACCATTGAGATAATGCGATAGGGTACGCTCATCCTGGCAATTCAGGGAAGTCGATACCCGGTACCTGCAACCTGCATAAAATCCATGCATGTACAGACACAATATTCTAAGCTAAACAGACAATGGCAGGAAGTGGTGCATCGTGTAGATCCCGACTAGCAGGTGACTACGACTCCCTTCCTTAACCACATCAGAAACACCATACATAAAGAAAACAAACACGCACACCATACACATGCAGTATGGGGTAAGTATCCATAAGGAAGCACATGTGATAATAAACCATCTAACTAATCATCATCGATAATTGAAAACATTGAATAATCATCATACATGCATGAAATATAGAGTACCAAGTCATCTCATCATATAATAAATTGAGTGTAAAACAACATCTGATAATCTGAAAGTAATGCTACTAAACATCAAGTATAAAACTGGCCTAAAAGAGTTTGGCAATGATGGCAAAAATGCGAACTAGGGGTAGGCACTACAAGAGTTCACACAACCGAAGCCGAAATCAACAACTATTCATCAAAAAAAAATATTAACCAACCCCTCAGGTTGCCAAACTAGTGCCAGTTGAGGGGGGTGGTTCATTGCAATCATGGAAACCCCAGTCATCCCTAGCATTGGCAAGAGGGTTGGGAACAGTCTAGCTATTAGCATCAACATCAAGGGCCTAGTCTCCATTCTCTGTATCAACTCACAGGGGTGAAATATCCAACTCTGGGTGAAAAGGCCATTTGCCAAAAACTATAGGAGTTGATGAAATCCAACTCCGAGGCTTGCCAAGATCACTTGCATGCAAATAACTTGTTGAAGGGAAACTAAAGAAGGAAGAGGTGGAGCTTGGAAAAACACTAAACGAACTTGAGAGAGAAGATATTACAAAACAAGAAAAAATTATTTACAATGAAAATGAGATATGAGATGAGAAAATACAATGAGAGAGCCTGAATATAAAGGTCTCATGGAAGCTTGTAGAACAAGCTGAAAAGTGATAGAAGATAAGGTTGACAACAAAGCATACATCCACAAAAAGGTGGAACATGCTAGAAGGGAACAAACTCCCGTGTTGTCAACAACTCATCACTACAACAATTAAATAAATGCATTAACCTAAGTAAGCTTAAGTAAATAGAATAAATAATTAATTATTAATTATTTACTCTAACACCCCCCCTTAAGTGCAACTTAGGGGAATGCCTTAAGCTCACAAAAACTAAGATGAAATGCAAAATGGGTCCCGAAAATGAGGCCATGTTAGGTACCCATGTACAATGCAAAGAAATGCAACCTCTGAAAGCGGGGAAAGAGAGAAAACCTCATGTGAAAAACCCTCCCCCAAAAAGAGGTAACCTAGTGAAGGATTGAAGAAGCCTCCAACTAGAGGAATTTCCCATAAAATAGGAACAAGAGAAGATCATGAAGAGCATCATTGAAGCATGAAGAAGCCACAAATTTTGTCATTAGAAAGAAATTGTTGATCTAAAGAACCTCCATGGAAGAAGAAGGCATGAACCGAACGTGTCTATATGGTAGATGATCCATCTCACCGAAATGCATAGGTAGCCAGCCACTACAATTGCCTCATATGTAGGATCAACCGCTGAATACATAGCTCACACTATTAAACCATCGAACCAAGGATGCATTAGAACAATAGAATAACCCCCCTTAATGCAGATGGGGTGAGATGACAGGCAACTAAGAAGGTGGGCCAATATCCTCTACAAATAGAACCAAGAACAATGAGAGAGGGGAAGAGGTACAAACACCTATAAAGAAACGGTCGCACCGACTCTGCATGGGGCAAAAAAGGAAGAGGGCACAAAAATAGCAAACAACTATCACCCCATACTGCTTTATAAAAATAGAGCAAGTACAACTATCTCAAAACAACATTCATGAACTCGAAATGCAAGAGTGGCACTTTATCTCAGTGCGTGCACATAAAGATGCTTACAAATGATAGCTACAATGATCAGAAAGAGAAAAAGGCTAATACATAAGATAATACACCCCAAAACAAAAAATCCCATGCGATGAAAACGATCCTTAGCCCTACAACACCCAAGATATCCACCATAGAGCAAAAATTCCAAAAACATGATAGAAAGAGCACGGGGTAGAATCTGAAGGAAATAACAACATTTCTAAAAAGATGACAAAACCAACTTTCCAAAAATATAACATTTTCAAAAAACAGACATGAGACGCAAAAGATAAGCTTGCCAAAGTGAAAAATAAAACTTTGGACTTTGACTATAAAAACAAGTAACTAAACTACATCAAAACCTAAAAATACCTACACAAATGTCTCTGTCTTAGAACTAGCTTTTCGACACTTCTTTTGGATTGGAAAAATACCTTTGTATGCTCAAGTTATGGCAAAAAAATCACAAGTAGGTCAAAAAGGGACCTAGAGTCCTAGCAGGGGTGCTAATGCATGGTGACATCATGTTGACATTGGTAAAATGCTAGCATAAATTTGACGGCCTCCAAGCTATCGTAGCAAAAAAAGAGCCATGTGGCAGTGCGACGTGGCAAAAAGTTGAGGTGGTGGGCTGACGTGGCAAGGGGCACATGGCACCCATGCTACGTGTCACCTGCAAACTACGTTAGATGTGCACAAAATGCCATGTAGGTAGGGTGAGCTAGCGGGGCCGTTGCAATGGCTGAAAGGAGGTGCAGCTGGTTGCGGCAAGCCATAGGTGGCGCACGAGCGGCCCTGCGGTGGCATGCGAGCGCTGCTATGGTGGCACGCATTTTTTTAAAAAAAATTAATCACCAAGTCTGTACAATCCATACGACCACCTAGGGCTAAAAAAAATTTGCCTCCTAGAGCTCTTGTCACCAAAATTGAAAATTGGATTCTGACTGTAATGGGCTTTCTGAACTCAATGGCATTGTCCGTTTAGGCTCAAAGTGCTCCGAAAAAATGCTCTTCCCCCTGATTGAAGAAAAATGCACAAACAAATTAGGGTTTGTGTCTCTGAATCATGGCTTCAAAAATCCTTCAACGAAGCAACAGGGAGGCTCTGATACCATGTAGTAGTTGATGAAATCCAACCCCACAACTTGCCAAGATCACCTACATGCAAATAACCTGTCAAAGGGAAACCAAAGAAGGAAGAGGTGGAGCTTGGAAAAACACTAAACAGACTTGAGAGAGAAGATATTGCAAAACAAGAAAAATGTATTTACAATGAAAATGAGATATGAGATGAGAAAATACAATGAGAGAGCCTGAATATAAAGGTCTCATGAAAGCTTGTAGAACAAGCTGGAAAGTGGTAGAAGATAAGGTTGACAACAAAGCATACGTCCACAAAAAGGTGGAACATGCTAGAAGGGAACAAACTCCCATGTTGTCAACAACTCGTCATTACAACAATTAAATAAATGCATTAACCTAAGTAATCTTAAGTAAATAGAATAAATAATTAATTATTAATTATTTACTCTAACAGAAACCATGCGAGGAGCACCAAGAGGGGGAGTTACCGGACCTAGGGACCAACTAGAGCCATAATGAGGCAGATAAGCCAAGTGGCAATGCCAACTACCATCGCCACCACTAGGAGAGTGGTCGAGGGAAGCCTATGAGCATGGCATGTGAGAGCAGTGGGCAGATGAGTTGCGCCCTCGGCGGTGGCCCCTGGGCAGAGTGTGATTAGCCGAGATGTCAAGAGACACTTTGGCAACCATACAGGGAGCATTACCCAATGATTAAGTAGCTCCTGAAGGTGGGCTACCTCCAGAGCCACCTTATTAGCTTGGACTTGAATATGCATCATTACATTGTTATAGATGCATGCTTTAGTGTACATAGCAACATTTATATCAAGAAAATTGTGAGTGAAAAGAACAACATTCATATCTTTCCATAAAGTAAACAAAATCCCCATCCTGAAGGTATGCCAAGTTTGGGTAAATTGCTTAGGGAACTTGGGGGAGTCACCCAACAGAACCATATGCCAGGAAAAAGATTCTGGCTAAAACAACTTAAAGAAACCATGAATCTGGTGCCAATAGTTTTGGGCACATCTACAGAACCAAAAAAATATGCAAAAAAGACTCTGGCTGCCCACACAATGGACACCAAGGATCTGAAACCCCAATATGCTTGAGTCAAGGCCCAAGGGGAAGACCTTGAAACACTAGGCACCAAGAAAAATGGACAATCTTGGGCTCAGTAATGGTATTCCATATAGTGTCGAAACGCTTTCTCCACTATGAAAGGGAATATTGCAAATGTCAACGTTGGTTGAGGTTATCCACCATCAGCAAATGAGAAGAAAGTCATTGATACCCCAAACTTGGTTTGTAGCTGGTGAAGGGAGTGGAAGGATATCACTTCCAATTTGTCCACCAAGGTCAAATAAACTAAATACCCACCTTGTGAATTAAGTGATCTACAATAGCAAAAAGCAACATATCAAAAGTCTGTCGATTTGAATGGGCAAGATGGAACTAGACTTGCATATTGTCCCAAGATCTGAGACTCATAGAGACCCTGGAAAAGAGGTCCTTAGGTGTCTTGATGCCACATTTGAAAAAATGCAAAGCACTAGCACCTTCAGTCTTGGCCAAAGAAATACCCTTGATGACAAATAGTGGAGACCACTAAATGTTTTGTTGATTCAAAGGGAGCCCATCACGAAACCCATCACTAGACCAAAGAATCCAAGGCTTGATAGCTTCCCAAGCTTTCCATATGCTCTTGATAACAAAAGAGCCCTATATGTGAATAGGTTCCCACATGATGAGAAGGGTTTGAAAGCCAATCCCCTTCCATGTAGGCCTATTAACAAGAAACCTAGAAGAAATGCAATGTTGAATCAAAACTTTCCAAACTTCTTCTCTAGTAATGGCACATATAATCTATTTGGCACAAAGAGCAAGGCCTTTCTTCTATGTGGAAAAATCCAAGGCCTCCAGAATCTTTGGGGAGACAACAAAAATCCCAAGCCACTCTATGAAAGCCATGATGGTCAGAACCAAAAGCCCAAAGAAAGTCACAGAGAAATCGCTCTAATTTCAGATAAGAGGCTTTGGAAGGAGCCCATCAAGAAGAATAATAAACATGCGTAGCTGCTAAGACCTTTGAACAAATCTAAAATTTCCTGGCAAGAGAAAGGGGTTTAGTAAGCCAATAAGCAAGCTTCTTTTCAATTTTAACAAGCACATCGTTCCACAGATCAACTGGCAAAGCTTGAAAGGCAAAGGGAATGCCCCGAAAGTGAAAGATCTCCCCGTGAGTGACCCATTTCCATTTGAACTAGTCAAGCCGTGACAAAGTTGGAAGAAAAGATTACCTATAATAGAGCATTTTGTGCCATTGAATAGCAGAACTAGAGGCTTGACAAAAGGTGTTCAGGCATTGCAAGGCATTAGTGATGTTCTTCTCATCTTCCAAAAGAGTGAGAAAGGAATCATTAGCAAAGTGCCCATTGACCAACTGAGATGAGGATTCTGGCAAGGAGATGTCACACACCAAACTAGAAGAAACACAGTGGGTTAGCAACCAAACCCTTTAGCAGCAAGAACATATATAGCCAAAGCTAGAGAGCAACCCTACTAGATGGAGTGAAAGAGCCCAAAGGCTTTAGATTGAGAGCTATTGTTAGTAATACAAGCATTAGCATCTCTAAAAAGCACCTCTATAGATTGAAGAAAATTGGGACCGAAAACAAGAGCTTGAAGCATAGCGAAGATGAAAGGCCATTCAATCCAATCATTAGTGTTAGCAAAATCAATTTTCAAAAATACAGATGGTTGATTGGATGTGCAAGCCCACTCCATGCCTTCCTAGACAACAATGATGTTGTCAAGAATATACTTGGACTTAATAAAGCCAATTTTCTCTGGTCGCACAATTAAAGGCAGGAGATGGCAAATTTTAAGAGAAATTGCCCTAGCAATAATCTTATAAGAGACATTAAGCAAAGTGATGGGTCGCCAATTACAGATATCCTCAAGATTGCCATCTTTAGGTATGAATTTGATGTTTTCTTTGTTGATAATAGCTCCTAGAATGATGGGCTTCAAGATAAATGTTGTGCAGGTCAGAACCAATAGACTCCCAGAGGTGTTTGTAAATTTTGCAAGGAAACCCATCACACCTAGGGGATTTTTCATCAACCATGGTAAAGATTGCCTCCTTGAGGTCTTAGATGGTGAGAAGCTACTCACAGAAAGCACCTTGCTTGACTGTTAGGCAGTTTGGAGTAACAGGAATACACTTTCTTAGGGCTTCCTCCCAAGCAACCGAATTTCCCTACAAAGCAAAAACATTTTCATAGTGGTGAACAAAAGCTTGTAGGATGTCAAGGAGACTGGAGAGAATAGAATTTCCCTGTTTGATCTTTTTAATGCCAAAATTGGTATGACGGGCTCTAAGAGCTTGGAAGAATCCTTGAGAAGCCTTATCACCAACCTCCAACCAATGGAGGTGAGCTTTGATTTGGACCCCTCGAGCAGCATATTATCTGTAATCTATTTGTCATGACAAAGCTTAGCAAGCTGGATTTGCCAATCAACATCAAAAGGGTTAAGGGTGAGAGATTCAAAAGCTTTCTTGAGAGTTGTGGTAGTGGATTCATAAGACCATCGTCTGAAAACTGCCAACTATCACCCATATAAGAGCAGAGATGTAGTAGTTCCAGTAACAACATCATTCCACCGTTGAATCCAAGCTGTCTAAGAACATGGATGTGGCTCCAAATTCTAGACATGTCGATATGAGCAATTGTGAAAGCATGCATCAACACTTATGTATTGAGGAAAAATTGCATTTTAACAGCTCGTTGGACAATTGTGTGCCAAGAAATGGTAAAATAAATGGGATAGTGGTGTGATAACATCACATTTGGCAGAGGAATGACAGGTAGATCTTGATGCTCAGAAAAGGAGAAAAAAGATTGTGTAGTAATCATGGCATGAACGAGACATTTTAAAATGTGGTTAGAACCAACTCGAATGTTAGATCAAGTGTGTCAGACCCCACTATGTTGGCAACGGTTAGTATTGGGATCATAAAGGCTCAATTTATTATGCATGTAGCACCAGGCTTCCCTTTCCCCAACCGTCCAACAAAAAGGCAAAATGTCATCTTTGTTAGATGCCAACTCAACCATATTGAAATCACCACACATAACCCAAGTAGCTAGAGGCAAGTTGTCATCCATCCAACCCCACAATTGAAATCTTTCTACAACATCATTGGAATCATAAACATTAACTACTTTAAAGGAATGATTGTTGATAGAAAGAAAAAGCCAAATTATTATGTGCATGGTGTTAGGACCATGCGAAATAATAGCAGAATGAAGACGAGGTGATAGAAGAGTAACTACACCACCTCTACTAGTTTCGTGTTGAGAGGAAAATATAATGTCATCTAGCCAAATGACGCGACATGTAGAGGAAAACATGAAACCATAAATTTTAACCTCTTTCAGCAAAGAAAATCTAAATAAACAAGTCCATGACGGGTGTCCTTGACATAGTACTTTCTGGAGAGGTCTATAAGACCTCGCACATTCCATGATAAAGAAATTCATGAAAACTCTTCAATATCTTCTCCTCCTCGAGACAGGAGTAACTATTTTGAAAGAAAGTTGAAATTTGGTTGAAGCCAGAAGGAAACTCCTCTAGACTGATAGCTCACGTTGACGTAGTTTCTCCTTTGGTTTCTCAACATGTCTAGGAGGATTGTAAGAATGCCACACATAAGTGGTAGCCCTTGCGGCTGCCTTGATCCCCTGTGAACTACCACAGGGTTTGAAACCTAAGAAACAATAGGGTTTGATTCTGTAAAAATTATCATCGACCCAGGGTTTACGCTCCTGTTGAAATAGAAGGAACCAAAATGACATCCACATATGATTGTTTAGGATCCAAGGGAGTCTCGCCCTTGTACCCAACAGTAGTCCATTCTTCTTTTTGTTTCCCTTCTGCTAGTTTGGTAGGGCCCTCCTTGGGTGGGGGCTTAACCATGGGCATAGCCAAAGGGCGATCCCTAATATTGTGTTATGTTGCCTAACACCTATAATAGGTGTTGGGTAGGTTCAAATATAGCACCTTCTAAGAGAAGGTTTGAG
Source organism: Cupressus sempervirens (assembly GCA_028749045.1). Classification (NCBI taxonomy): domain Eukaryota; kingdom Viridiplantae; phylum Streptophyta; class Pinopsida; order Cupressales; family Cupressaceae; genus Cupressus; species Cupressus sempervirens. Next base: position 805,905,698 of record CM053789.1, on the reverse strand, counting down.
AACCAATTTGTATCTCCACATAATCCTTGAGATCCTTGGAGAGATCAACCTCAACGCACATGCATTTCTGAGGATGGGCATTGAAAAACTTTTCACGTTCCTTGGAAATAACTTTGCTAAGAGTATTAGCAATGGACTTGATAAAAGGCCAACACAGCAAGGGTAAACCTAGGAACTAAACCCACACAGGAACCCTAAGCTTTTTTTTTGTTAGAGACAATGAAGTCTCTCGACCATCTTTAAAAAACTAGCAAGGAGGAACGCACTGACCAAGGGCCATTGTTAAAAATCGCGTCTGACTAGACGATTTTGCAAACCAAAATAACAAAAAACCTTTGGTAAGGTTTTGCACAGCATCAAGGCGGACTCCATGAGGAGTCTAACTCTTGTTAACCCATTCTCAGAGCATAGCTTTAGGAGGAGTCCTACCCACAAAATACCCCATCAAGGTATGTTATTCTAACCAATCACAAGCAACATCAAATTCTTGCAAAGGAAGGATAATATTAGGAAAACCTCATGAAAGACCTTTGGGACGAATTTGTGAGGATGTGTGTTTAATGGAGGCACCATGGCTTTTTGAAGCAACAACGTGAACATTGGTATCAAAAACAAGGTCACTGCTAGCTGAGGCCATTATAAACTAGTCTAAAAACTCTTGCACTAAATGTGGTTTGACAAATAGTGAACACAAAAGGAGAGCTCAGATAGAGAGCCATACGCAACGAAACTCAAAGAATACATGAAACCCTCTTTGACAATAGTTATTTTAATTTTAAAAGTATAATATTTTCTATTAATTGTAATATATGCAATATCAAAAGGTAAATCTATAAACCAATACAAAATATGAGGTCTCTTGATTTGGAGAAAGCGACTATGGAGAACATGATAGTCAAACTATACAAAAAATATCATATGACTTTTACAAAGTTATTATGGAAGAGAAGTAACTATGTCTATAACTCATTTTCTCCTTGATCTACCCATTTGTCTAGTCAATGGGGCCTTCCATCTATTCCAAGCTTTTGTCATTCTATAGAGATATGTTTTATAGGTGTGCAATGCTTGTTGCTCTTGGCTGTGGAGAAATTGTTTGAGGAATGGTTGCAACTAGAATAACTTGTCTTGGTTATTCTCTTTCATGTTTCTCCTTCTCTATGTTCATGTTCATCTCCTTAGTGAATTGGTTTAAGGCATGCTCAAAAGGGATCCTTTCTACTAGAGACAAGGTAGAGATGTAGCCATATGCAACTTCCTTCTTAAGCATTTATTACATCATTATAGATTAGGTCTAAAAACTTTTTGCTCATCAATCTTCAATGCAACTATAACCTACATTACAACATTGTGAGAAATGAATCTCCATAGAGACTTAGTAAGGTGCCTTGATCTGCCATTAAAGATATCATCATTTCCTAATTTCCAAATAGACCATAATATATCAATAGATAATGTAGACCAAAAGATATTACTACCTTTTTTAAAGGCTCAAGAAGTTTCTTGATAATACATGGATCAAATTGAAGTTATTATTTAAATGTAACCCAAAAAGTCCCCAAACTTCCTTAGCAAAGAAATAACTAAAAAATATATGATGTGTGAATTCAAAGCATCTACAAAAAGAGAAAATGCTAAATTCCCCACTTGAATTCTTCACTAGTAATCTATGAAGGAGAAGACACCACATGAAAAAAGCTTTTTTAGGTTGAATTGGTTTATTCATAGTCCCATCAAATATGTGTCCTAGATAGAGGGTTCTAGATTAAGGTTCCAACAAGAGTTAAGATGGTCAATAATTCCATGGCAATCAATGAGGAGCCTATAAATGAATTTGGATTTCATATTAGAAGTAAGGTACCATCAAGCTACTTCTAAAGAGAGACCTTATATGTTTTGGTCTCAGACTGCCTAGGAAGAGTATAATTAATTTGGGGGATAAAAATTAGTTAAAATTAAATGTCCCCAATGCTCCAAGAATCAACATCATTACAAAGTGTTCACAATTCTATCCCTAACACAAATTGAATGAAAAAAATTAGAGTTTAGATGACAAAGTTATGGCCAATCAAAGTTTGGTCAAACCAACAACAAAGGCCATAAAAGGTCAAAAATTAATTATCTCAAAAATGTTCAAGAATTGATTTCAAATTGAAGAGCTTGTTGTGAGCTTTCCAACAGTGTTCATTTCGTCAGAAACAAAGACCGAATGTGGAAGTTATGGCAGTTTGAAGTTCAGGTAAAAATATGGATTCGATGACATCACCATTACAGTCAGCATGGTGATGTGGCACATTGGGAATTGAGTGGAAAAAGGTTGTTGAGGATATTTGAGCTCCTAACGTCCATATCTTAACGTTCCCCCTTAACCACTACACCACACAACTGGCATTCCTAATTTAAGGAGGGAAATCTATTTAAACTTAATAAACAAACCGCTAAGAGCAAATGGAGGTTAGTGGGAGTTTAACTCCTAATCAACCATCTCCTAAAATTAAGTCCGACCATTACACTATTGCCAACTTCAAAAAGATTTTTAGGATTAGTTAAAATTTCAATAGTGCCTCACCTACCAAGCTTATGTAAATAAGGATTATTGTGAAAACCAATCCCCAATAATAGAGTGAATCCAAAACCATAAAATATCAAAATATTATCACTATGGTAAAAGGGGAGATTAATTGGTTTTGATTGTTAAATCCTAATTATGGTTAATCTCTTGTATAAAAGGGGGTAGTAGGCTTTGGAAAAGCATCCAAGTGATAAGAAGGAGATTATGAACTTGAAGACTTGTTGATTATTCTTGTACATTAGAGAATAATGTTGCCATTGTGCTTGAAGGAAAAATTGTGTAAACATATGTAATTGATTTTGGAGCTTATCGGATCGGTCCCCCTATTGGAGCAAGACCCAAAAATGTAGTCCAACCCACAAACAAAACTCCATTATCAATTGTGTTTTATCTTCTATCTTTCTACTCTCTTTCTTCTAGTCAATACCTTATTATTATTTTGTTCATTTAAGCATTTAAATTATGTTAATTCAATAATTAATGCTTTGAATTAACTTTATGTAATTATGTAATGCATTCCTCTGTAACAATCCTAGATCCTAATCAGATCAAGTTTGGTATTAGAGCTCTTGTGTGACTAGTATTGCATATTTGAATGCTAACAAGATCTAGGATCGAGAAAAGCAAAGGGAAGATTGAGGAATACAATCTTGAGATTGCAAAATGAAGGACTAAACCATCATCACAAATGGTAGACGAAGGTGGTGGACAAGTTTTTCAAGATAAGAGTATCTAAAAGACTCTTCAGAATTGCAGACAATGGTAGAAGTTTTAGTACAGGAAAGAGAAGAAAAAATGAGAAGACGTGCAACTCAGAAGAGCAAAGGGAAAAAGGAAGGAGGCGATTGTGATCCTCCAAACACACCTCCCTCTTCTCCTTCTTCCCCCTCTTCTCCTTCTTCTACCCATTCTGAGTCTTCTAATATTTTTAAGGGTGGACATAAGCCTCAAATCAAGTTGGATGTAAATTTTGACTTGCCAAAGTATTGTAGGGAGTTAAATGTCGAGAAATTAGATGACTAGATTCAACAAGTAGAAGTCTACTGTAGATTTCAAAATTTTTAGATGATGTGGATAGAATTTAGTTAGCCACTATTTAGTTAGGTGGTATATCTCTAACTTGGTGGGAGAGTAGGACTCGGGATGAAACTTCACAGCATGGTAAGTTCAATTTGTCTTGGTTAGAATTTGTTAGTGCTTTAAAGAAGAAATTATAGCCCCCAAGACATATACAACAGTTAATGATGAACTAAAAACATTTTAGGCAAGCAAAAGGTTAGTCTGTCCAGGAGTACAACCATGAATTTCAAAAAAAGGCTATTTCTCTAAATGTTCCATTGTGCACCCAGGATACTTTACTCAAGTACATAGGTGGTATTCATTCTTGCCTTAGACATTCTATTTTGGTTTTGAATCCATGTAATTTGGATGAAGTATGTGTATAGGCTACACATTTATAGTCAAGGCATAAGGGTACTTTCATTGATAAGGTTGATAAGAAGCCATCTAAGTTTGAAGGTAAATCCAAAGACAAAGGAAAGGTGAAAAAAATAGCTATAGTGAAGAAAGAGGGTGAAAAACCCACATGCTCACATTGCAAGAAAGAAGGGCATGATAATTCTAAGTGTTGGAAGCTGCACCCAGAAAAAAGGCCAAAGCGATATGGTGGAAACAAAGGCAAATAGAAAACAACTATTGTAATTCAATAGGATCTTGAATTTGACTCCAAAGATGAGATAAATATTGTTGCTACTAGAATCCAAGCTAAAGGAAAATGTATATCTCTTTCTCTAGCTACAAGTTCTTCAAAAATAAGTGCAAGTACAAGTAAATAATCTTCTCCTAAGAATGATAAGCAAAGGAATGAATTATTTCATATTCGGGTTGTTATCAAACATACTAAGGTTGATACTTTGTTTGATACAGGTTCTCAAGTTAATTTGATATTTGAAGAAGTTGTTAAAAAGCTTAACTTGACTAAAATACCTCATCCAAAACCATATCCTCTTGGATGGGTTTGAAATGATGCACAATTAAAAGTAACTAAGCAATTTAAATTAAGATTTATTATCACTACAAACTTTGTAGACGAGGTAGAAGCTAATGTAGTCCCTTTAGATATTTGTGGTCTTGTGCTTGGGAGTCCATACTTGTATGATTGACAAGCTATCTTTTATAGGGGAGAGAACAAGTATCATCTTTTTAAAGATAAAGTTGAATACATTGTACGGACACATACGATAAAGAGTAATCTTGCACTAGTTAATGTTGGTCATATGAAAAGGTTAGTCAATTCTAGTAAGAACTTTTTATTAATGCTTGTAAAAGCCAAAGAAGATGAAACATCTGAGGCATTTAAGGGGTGTGATCCTAATCATAAATATGAAATGGTTAAGATTCTTTCCACTTATGATGACTTGTTTCAGGAACCGAAAGGGTTACCTCCTAAGAGATAGATTCAACATGAAATTCAATTACAATAGGATGTGCCACTTCCTAATATTTGCATGTATTGTTTATTAGTTTTGTAGAATGAAGAAATTAAAAAGAAGGTTTAGGAGCTAGTTGAGAAAGGAGTTATTCGACCAAGTACTCCTCCTTGTGGTTCTCCTATTGTGTTGGTTCCAAAGAAAGATGGGACTTGGAGAATGTGCATCGACTACAAGGCTTTGAACAAGATAACGACAAAGAACATGTATCCTCTTCCTAGAATAGATGATTTACTTGATCAATTGAAACATGCAATTTATTTCACTAAGTTAGACTTGTGTAGTGGATATCATCAAATTCAAATTGCAAATAATGATATTTGGAAAACTACATTTAAGGCAAAACAAGGACTATTTGAGTAGTTGGTTATGCCTTTTGGGATTTGTAATGCACCAACTACATTTATGAGAGTCATGAATGATGTCTTTTATTCCTTTATTGATGATTTTGTCATAGTCTATTTAGATGATATCCTTGTATACAATAAGTCTTGGGATGACCATGTAATTCATGTAACAAAAGTCTTGGATGTATTGAGAAAAGAAAATCTTTATGTAAAGATGTCTAGATGTGAATTTGCTAAGACATCATTAGTGTACTTAGGCTATGTTGTAGGGGATGGTCAATTGAAAGTAGACCCTATAAAGGTCAAATGTATTGTAAATTGGTCTAAGCCAAGTACAGTTCCAGAAGTCAGGAGCTTCTCAGGTGCAATTCAATATTGGAGGAAGTTCATTACAAACTTGTCTTACATTGCATCACCATTGCATGCATTAACCAGTACGAAGGAAACTTTTCAGTGGGGAGGTTGATGTAGGAGCATCTTGGGTTTGCTCGGTAACTACTGTGGAGTTCATGGGAGAAGGCTCGGTAGTTACTTTGGAGGATGCTTGGACTGATACTCGGTCGAAGGATTGGTGCTCGACATGAGCATGGTTTATGGAGCTTGACATGGTCTATTGCACTCGGCATGTGTTGGAACTTGGTGATGCTTATGGGAGCTCGACGATGCTTGGTTTTATTGGTGCTCAACTTGGTCTTGGTTTCTATTGGTGTTGAGTTGTCTGTGAGCTAACTTGTGGCATTTAATTTATGTATGGATATTTAATTTGTGTTGTGGCCAATTTGTGTCTTAATTGGGTATACGTAGGGGGTCTTGTGGAGTCTTTTAGGCATTCATTAGAGGGATGACTCATTCATTTTGGAGGAGTGAGTGTGGAGAGTAGCTGAGGAGTGATTTTTTCCTGAGACTATGGATAGAGTGTCGAATGTGAGGCAGTTTATAGCAGGATTGTGATTAATTACCCAACTTGGGGAAGAGCATGGAAGATGGAGTAACTAAGTAAGAGAAGATTTTCAATGTGTGGACAAAGTGCCGAATGTGAGGCAGTTTACACTTGGATCTTGGATAAAGTTTGAGAAGGGCTAGTAGCTGTAGCTTGGAAAATAAGTAGATTGCTTGGTGGGCTTGCCAGCACAAGTTGAGATCTTCCTTGGAGGTTTCTACCAGAGTGTGGATCTAGACTAGCTAGATTTGGATTGGATCTTGAGGGATCTTGTAGAACTATTACTTGCTTTGTATTTGGCCATAACTGGGAAGGCCTTACAGCCGAGAACATTACATGTAATCAGTTATATTTTATAAATAAATTATTGTGATTTGATATCAGATCTTGCATTGTTATTGTCTTTCCACTGTGTGGTTATTTGCTGGGGGTTAGGACATCTCCTTTGGGGATTCTCCTACCTTGCACTACATCAGATGGTTTCAAAGCTTAGTTGTTCTTTAGTGTGTAGATAGATCGCCAAAACTAAGGTAGTTTGCACTAGGACTTGGGTTGGAGAAGTAGATCCGAGTTGATGTTGATTTAGTGGTGGATTTTTTCTTTCTAGAGTACTAGATCTCTTGGTTGTGAGGTGGAAGATCATGGTTCTGACTTGTAATTATAGAGGGCTTGCAGATGGATCAATGGACGTGAAGATGGAAGACTAATCTTGTTGAGGCATGATCATAGATAGTTCATAGATTGCAAATCCATGGTCCTAGACTTGTGATGTGGTTCCTAATTGTTCATGGGAGGTAGTAGGTTGCGATTTGACTTACAAACAATTCATTTTTATCACAAGAAGTGTAGGAAGGATTTGTTGCAGAGGGTTTATGAAGATCTTGGGAGATGGCTCCAAGAGGATTGGTCCATCTTTGTGATGTGGTGGAGAGGAGGTTTTTTAACATGTCTACTCAGTTTGAAGCTAGTTTGGCTGATCGAACTAAGGAGGTGGTTGATTAGTTTAAATCTAGTTCAACTGATCGAGATAAGGACTGGATGAGGAAGGCATTACATAGATGTTTGTCGAGCTAAAGTCTACCAATTTGAAAGAGAGTTGTTTGGCTAGTTAAGTGACTTGTATGAGAAAGAAGATGGCATAACAAGGTTGAGGTGGAAGAAGTTGGTTTTGTTGATCAATTTGTGGAGTCTAATACAAAACTTGCAGAGCAACTGGAGGTTGTAGTTGAAGATATTCCTAAACTTGTTGATGCTAGGACAGAGGCTGATTTTCATGATCAAATGGTAGAGTCTGACATGGAAATAGAAGAGCACTTGGTTGTGGATGAATTGGTTACTGTTGGTGATGAGTTATATGTTGTAGAACATCTTGTTGTGAGCCATGAGATTGGTGGTGTTGTGAGTTTGGCATGTGTGGATGGAGATCTACATGTTGATGCTAATTTGGAGTTTCTTGCTACTAGTGTGGATTCACTAGTTGCTAATGTGGATGAGAGTTTTTCAATGAAGCATTATGTTTGATTTATTCTAGGGAGTGAGCATGTTGATTGGATGGTTGAGATTCTAGTGTTTGACAGAGTGATGTAGATGTGGATGATGTACAAATTGGTTTTCTTGTCCCTATTGGAGTGGAAGACTTTGGTGAAGATGAAGATGGTTGTTGCTCTTCCTTTGTGCATCAAAGTGTGGGACAAAATCTTCTATTTACCTGGGGAGTCTGATGCAGGAGCATATTGGGTTTGCTTGGTAACTACTTTGGAGTTCATGGGAGGAGGCTCAGTAGTTGCTATGGAAGATGCTTGGACTGATACTGAGTTGAAGAAGGACTGGTGCTCAACATGGTTTGGGAGCTCAACATGGTCTGTTGCACTTGGCATGTATTGGAACTCAGTAATGCTTGTGGGAGCTTGATGATGCTTGGTTTTATTTTTGCTTGGCTCGGTCTTGGTTTTTATTGGTGCCGAGTTGTCTGTGAGCTGACTTGTGGCATTTAATTTATGTATGGGTATTTAATTTGTGGTTTGGCTAACTTATGGCTTACTTGGGTATAAGTAGTGGGTCTTGTGTAGTCTTTTAGGCATTCATTGGAGGGATGATTCATTCATTTTGGAGGAGTGAGTGTGGAGAGTAGCTGAGGAGCGAGTTTTTCCTAAGTCTGTGGATAGAGCGCCAAATGTGAGGCAATTTACAACAGGATTGTGATTAATCATCTAGCTTGGGAAGGAGCATGGAAGATGGAGTAGCTAAGTGAGAGAAGATTTTCAATATGTGGATAGAGCGTCAAATGTGAGGCAGTTTACACTTGGATCTTGGATAAAGTTTGAGAAGGGCTAGTAGCTACGACTTGGAAAACAAGGAGATTTCTTGGTGGGCTTGCGAGCACAAGTTGAGATCTTCCTTGGAGGTTTCTACTAGAGTGTGGATATGGACTAGCTAGGTTTGGATTGGATCTTGAGGGATCCTACAGAACTATTACTTGTTTTGTATTTAGTTGTAACCAGGAAGGCCTTATGGCTCGACACATTGCATGTAATCAGTTATATTTTATAAATAAATTATTGTGATTTGATATCAAATCTTGCATTGTTATTGTGTTTATTTGCTGGGGGCTAGGACATCTCCTTTGGGGATTCTCCTACCTTGCACTGCATCAGAGGTCCACAATAGAAGGCTTTCAACACTTTAAAGGAAAAGTTGAGCACTGCACCAGTTTTGGCTCTACTTGATTTACATCAACCATTCAAAATCAAGACAGATGCGAGTGGGTTTCTTATGGGAGCTGTATTAATGCAAGGAGGTAAACCAATCTGCTACCACTCTTAAACTTTTTTGGGAGTAGTAAGTAACTATCCCACTTATGATAAGGAACTTTATGCTTTATTTTAGAGTGTTAAGAAATGGAAACACTACTTAATGGGGAAACAAACTGTAATCCACATTGATCACCAACCACTGCAATATTTGCACTCACAATCTAAGTTACAAAAAAATGGCACTTTAGGTGGATGGGTTTTCTACAACAGTTTCATTTAGTAATTAAGTATAAGAAGGGTGTCCATAACAAAGTAGCAAATATGCTCTCTAAGCCTCCTATTAAGAATGCTTTGATAATCCTTCAGAGTAGTTCTATGGTTCATGAATTTTTTTAGGAACAATATGTTAATGATGAGAACTTTAAGGATATCTATGCAACTTTAATCTAGGGTAAACATGTAGAAGAGAAAGATTACTATGTGCAGGATAATGTATTGTAACACTTGGGAAAATTATGCATTCCTAAAGATGAATAGACACATGTAATCTGGGAAGCACATACCTCTTTTATTGCAAGACATTTTGGGGTAAGAAATTGGCTCAATTGCAAAAACATTGTTACTAGCCTCGTATGCAAGAAAATGTCAATAAGTATATAAAAGGATGTGTAATGTGTGCAACTAGGAAACCAAGTAATAGAAAATTGGGTTTTTACACACCTTTACCTGTATTCCCATCCATGGGAAAGTCTATCTATGGAATTTGTGGGGGGTTTACCTATGTCTAGGAAGGGTCATGATTACTTGTATGTAGTAGTTGATCAGTTCAGCGAAATGTGTATTTTAATGCCTTATAAAAAGTAGGTCACTACTGAACTGACAACTCATTTGTACTTTTAATTTGTATGGGTTCATTTTGGGTTACCTACTTCTATTGTATCAAAGGGGAATTTTGTTCATCTTTTTGGGGACAAATGGACACCAACTTGAAGAAGAGTACAACCTTCCATCCACAAGCAAAAAAACAAACATACGTAGTCAACATGATAGTTGTTCATCTGCTTAGAGGTTACTGTAGTAAGCATCCTAAGTTATGGGATGAAAGGCTTCATTATGTGTAGCATGCTTACAAGCATGCAACACACTCTTCTACAAATAGGTCTCCTTTTGAGACTTGCTTTCGTTACTTGTCTAAGACGCCAATGGATTTTGCTTTTGGGAAGGACAGTGTTGTAGATGGATGCCATGATGCAGAAAAGGCTTTAAAGTTCATCCAAAAGGTCCAAGAAATCCACCAGGTAGTAGAAGCACAATTGGAGTAGAGCCAAGGAAAATACAAGGCTCGCCATGATAAACATCCCATCGATCACCATTTCCAAGTTGGTGATAGAGTTTGGTTACATATCAACAAGGAAAGAATGCAAGGTGAAGGAAGGAAATTCAAGCCTATTCGGTATGGTCCTTTTGAGATATTAGAAAAGATTGGTACCAATTCCTTCCACCTTAATATTCCTCCATACATGCAAATTTACTCAGTTGTCAATGTTTAGAATCTGAAGTTGTATGAGCCTCCAATGATCTTGGATGAAGACATAGGCATTCAGGTTCCATAAGTTGATGATCAGTCACAAGAGTACATGTTAGAATTGCCAAAAGATGTTATCCTTGATAGGAATGTTAGAACTTCATGAAGAGGACCAGTTGAATATGTTCAAGCGAGATTGAAGGGGATGCATCCAAGAAAGGAAAGATGGATGGAGATTGGTAAAGTGAGGGAACTTTACCCTCACCTACTTTCCAAGTATTCAAACTTTCAGAGGTCTGAAAGCTCTTTAGTGGGGAGGCTTGATTAGGGGGATAAAAATTAATTAAAATTTAAATGTCCCAAAGCTCCAAGAATCAACATCATTACAAAGTGTTTGCAATTCTGACTCCAACACAAATTAAACGAGAAAAATTGGAGTTTAGATGACAAAGTTATGGCCAATCAAAGTTTGGTCAAACCAATAACAAAGCTCGTAAAAAGGTCAAAAATTAATTATCTCAAAAGTGTTCAAGAATGGATTTCAAATTTATGATCTCATTGTGAGCTTTCCAACGGTGTTTGTTTTGTCAAAAATGGAGACTGAATGTGGAAGTTATGGTAGTTTGAAGTTTAGGTAAAAATATGGATTCTAATGACATCACCATTATACTTAGCATGGTGATGTGGCACATTGGGAATCAGGTGGCAAAAGGTTTTTGAGGACATTCAAACTCCCAACCTCCATATCTTAACCTTCCTCCTTAACCGTGACCCCACACAAGTGGCATTCCTAATTTAAGGAGGGAAATCGATTTAAACTTAACAAACAAACTGCTAAGAGCAAATGGAGGTCAGTGGGAGTTGAACTCCAAACCGACCATCTCCTAAAACTAAGGCCAGCCATTGCACCATTACCGACTTCAAAAAGATTTTTGAGATTAGTTATATTTGAATACTGTCTCACCTGCCAACCTTATGTCAATAAGGATTATTGTTAAAACCAATCCCCAATAATGGAGTGAATCCAAAACCATAAGATGTCATAATATTATCACTATGGTAAAAGGGGAGATTAATTGGTTTTAATTGTTAGAGCATAATTATGGATAATTTCATGTATAAAATGGGGTAGTAGGCTTTGGAAAAACATCTAGGTGATGAGAAGGAGCTTATGAACTTGAAGACTTGTTGATTATTCCTACACATTAGAGAATAATGTTGCCATTGTGCTTAAAGGGAAAATCTTGTAAACATTTGTAATTGATTTTGGAGCTTATCAGATCGATCCCCCTCTTAGAGCAGGACCTGAAGATGTAGTTTGACCGACAGATGAACTACATTATCAATTGTGTTTTGTCTTCTATTTCTCTACTCTCTTTCTTCCAGTCATTACCTTATTATTCTTTTGTTCATTTAAACATTTAAAATATGTTAATTCATTAATTAATGCTTTGAATTAACTTTATGTAATTATGTAATGTATTCCTCTATAATAGTCCTAGATCCTAATTAGATCAATAATTGGTGATGTTCAAGGGAAAAATGGCATCAATGGTAATAATGCAAACTAGATGTAATAATTTTAACAGTGTCTCCCTAAGCCATTCAATAGAAGAGAAAGAGGGGCTTCTAAGCATAACTTTTAATAAGGCCTAGGTTTGATTAGAAAAACCCAAGTGTAATAAAGGGATGCCATTGTGAAATTAAAGACTTATCAATGAAGTGTAGTAGCAAGGATTCTTTCATGCAATGTTATGGGATCAATTAGAAGCAATAATGAGCTAAATGTGGTATGCAAGACAATTAGAGACCTCAAATGTACATAAGAAACCCAATATAGATATGAAAATAAGTAAGCACTAAAAGATAAAAATAAAGGATGAAGGGCTCACCTTGATGTGTGCTTGGAAGAGTGAATTTTTGCTTAGAAAATAGCAGACTTGGACCAATTTTTGAAAATATGATTGCATATTTTCTAAATGAAATGAAAAACCTAGAAATTGATTTTTTGGTCGAGGATCAAAGAATAGGTCAACTTGGTGGAAATCCTTCCAGAAGGATTTCCATGTAGTCATCGTCTACTCGAGGCACCTTAGGAAGGTCAACCTAACTTCTTTATAAAGGTCCTGGGGTATAGTTTTTAGATCCAAAAACTGCCAATTTGATATCCAACAATCCTGCTATATGTCTAGTGTGTGTGAATGGTTGTAAAGGGGTTTTTCTTGGTCAACCCATCACTTTGGTGATTTCCACCTCCATGAATAGTCATTAGGAAAGATGTTGTGTATTTATGTAGTGTTTTTGTATCCTAATTATAGATCTATAATGTAAAAGTGCTAAGAATGCTAAGAATTTTCTCTATGGGTGAAACTCCAGCATGTAAATGTGCATGTGTGTGAGTGTATATAAAAATTATGAAAGTGCAAAGAATCAAAGTCAAATATAGTAGAGAAATCATACCAAGTCCCCAAGGCTAAAATACTCTAACCATCTTCATAATCCCCTTACATCTTCATGGTGATATGTTGTGCTTGAATGCTTGATGTAGAATGATAACCTCATTTTGTAATGAAGAATAAGAAACTGAACCTTTTCTTTCACCTCACACTTTCCCTAGGCCAGATTAGGGTGTCCATGCATGCTTGTCTCTTGATTTTCACTTGTGCAAATGAAGGGTTTAATGCCCTTTTATAGTGAATTTTTGAGATTTTTTGAAATTACCCTGTGTGAGCTAACTGCAATGAGGGGGATTTAATTGGAAGAGTAAAATAGGCCTATGCCCAAATCATAGGACCTTGTGAGAAACATTCAACCTATTATAGGAAGTGGTCAAGATTTACCTCTTGTAGGAAGAGGACAAGGTTGACCTCTTGTAGGAAGAGGTTGAATTTATAGGTTCTCATGTTCCAACTTTGGGGACTATAGGGTTTATGCATGTAATGTATGTCATAATTTGATAATCCAAGACTGAATCTAGGATTTGAGGCCCAAAAGGAGGAACATGTTTAGAAATTAGATCCTATCTTGGCTAATGTGTGAAAGAAAGGGAAATCAAGGAGGACTTACTAGGTCCTACCTCAATTTCACTTAGGAGAAAAAAGAGAAAAGAGGGAAAGTGTGTGTTCAAAGTGTAATCATGAAATGAAAACACACTAAAGAAAGAGCTAAAAAGCTATAAATTGAAGTGCTTCCAATTAAAGATGGTACATTTAGCCCCCACTTTAGTGGTATACAACACTACATGCATATATAAGCTAAAGTAAGAAAACATAAGCATAACTGAAAAAGGATATAACTAAATCCACATGTGCAATTCCTACAAGAAAACATTAGAAATTGCACCTTTCATAACCACTAGTTAGTGATAATCCAAAATCACCTAGGACTTACTACAGAAGGGTGGTGAGGTTCACGAGTAGCAATGTCCCCTGTTTTGGCTTGCTTATTAAAAAAAGGGTGAAACAAGATATCATGTTTACCACAACAAACTGAAGATGGGACATGATGACAAGTGACATTTAAAGCATCTCAAGATAAACTCAAAATGATTCTAAAGGTACATGGAAACCAAGGCAACTGAATCATAATTCCAATTCCTATGATAGAATGAAAATCCAAGTTACCAAGCTCAAGATATGATTAAAAGAGTGACTAGAGGTATTAGGTGCAGATTAAATTTTATAAAGTGAATTCAAAAGTAACCTAAAAAGTCTTGTATAAACCCAAGTTTCCTCATTGAAATTCATTTGTGAAATTTCAATTGTAGGTGAAGAAGAGAAAGGAGCAAGATGCCTAAGATGGAAGCATTGCAACCGACACGGATGGAGGTGCTTTGATAGGCAATGGAAAATAGTATTGAACTTGAGGAGGTAGGTCTCAATTCCCATGGTTTCTTTCTTTTATTTCATTTATACTTTCTATAGGCATATAATTTGATTTATAATATTATAGATAGGTATTTTTCGGTGTCTAGGTAGGAGGTCAAGCTATTCCTAAGGTAGATCAACTTGTTCCTCTGTGTATCTAGAACACACTAGGAGTATGTTGACCTGATCCTATAGGAAGTTGACCTATTCTCAGAAAATTCTACATGTTCCCATGTAGGTTGAACTATTCCTAAGGTAGACCATAATGTACAAACAAATGCTGCAGATTGATATTTTGGTTTTATATACTAATGAGATTCCATTCGATGACCTTGAAAGAGCCACCAATGATGTGAGATCACTAAATGTTGAACGTCATGGTGTGTGTTCAAGATAATATAAGGGATCTAGGTGTTGTAGAGACATAGATACTTAGAGATATTAGTCTATAATGGGTAGCTCAACTTCTACATGTGGATTTCACTAGGCTATGTTGTTAGCATTGATGGAGAGATTGAATGGGGACACATGTACATTTCATCTAGATATTGGAGAGATGACAGTCACCTTAGAGAATGTTTACTGGGTCCCACATCTACAAGTCTAAGGACTGACAGTTAGATCAAGGGTCAACCATTCACTATAGGATATCAATAGAGACTTTGATTATTGCATGGGTATACCATATGTTGCATGAGAGAGGCCTAATGAGGTTAGCCTAAAGAGCATTCTTGTAAGAAAAATTGCAACCAAAAATATTATTGTTCCCATATAACCCATAATAGATTTGAAATAAATAAGCAATTAAAATCCACATGCAAGAGAATTATAAACATACCCACGAAAATGTGACATAAGATATATCCTAGAAATCCCTCATCGAAGAAAAAAATTTAGCCTCCAAAAGTATTCATCACCATGTATTATTCATAAAAACACCACTGTAGTACAACCATGGAAGTCTTCAAATCTATAACACAACCAAGCAATCCATGTGAATAAGCATGAATCCAAACATTCCATGTCATGCTTCCAACTTCCACAAATGCTCCCTTAGGCAACCTGTCTCACTTTGTCTTGCATCAACAACTACCCTTGTGGTTGCTTTTATAGTAGCAAGCTCCCATAAAACCACCATCTGATGTTACATAAACCATGTGTTGCCAAACCCTTACTGACCCACATTTCATATTGGGCACCAATATTAAATAATTACATACAATATTATCTCTATATTACAATACAACTTTTCCAGAATCTTCCATGGGAATCTCCACATGTTGCACATCCATCTAGTTGCTCCTAGGTGCAACATTAAATGATAAAATAATATAATACAATATAAACAAATATTATGCAATGTGTGCAACACACACAATCTCAACAATCTCTCACTTGTTGTATGCATTGCATAGGGTCAATCTGTAGCCACATAAATGAACAAGGGAACAATCCCTCCTATAACAACTACCATCATAGATCCAAGTACATCATGTGCTCCATCTTGGCACCCGCAACAAAATCAAAGCATCCAACATCTCAAGCATGAATGATCCCACCTCTTATTATGACACTACAACTGGACATACATATAATCCATCCAAAGAGAAAGCCACCCAACCTATCACATGAGAACTATACAATCTTGTACAACTAAAATCCAAAGCATAAACATTTGATGCAAAGCTAATCATATGTATATGTAGCTATCAAAATCCACAATTGAAATGACACCCACATCAAGTTTTAACCCATCCAACTAACCATAACTCAAAAGGTATATAAAGTGAATCTCACATCATTAACATATCCAATATGTAACCTACAATCACAACCCTCAAGAGCAATACCTGACACATACATGCCAATAATCTCTCACTTTAAAAGATAATGTCAAATCTAATAACCTGTGAGAGAAACTCTCATAACAAGTCTCCAACACTCTCCCAAGTTATCGACAACTAACAAAAGAAAAGAGATAAAGGAATAACCATGTCACCTCTTACATGGCATACATGAGCACACACTAGTGATCATAATTTCCAACCAATCCCAAATCCAATGTAAGTGAAATTGAGCATCTAGGAAGATACCATGCAAATCATAATCTCTATCATGTCCTTCTACACACACCTCTAGATGTAAATTGTGCTAAGTAAGATCTCCTCCATAAAACCCCAACTAAGAAGCCACAATAATACCCAAACCATACCATATGAATAATCATAAATGTAAGCCTCTCATAAGAAGATCAAACTTATAAATCATTCCTAAATCAAGGAATAACCATTCCTAATCCAAGGAATATGTGCAATATAAAACCATCTCTCAAACTCAACCAACATAACAACATATGCACAAGAAGATAACTAATGCTACACCATCTCTCAAATGAACCCTCTAGAACTAAATTATGTACAATAGCTCAAGATCCATATTTATGAAAGATAAGCACAAACATA
Organism: Cupressus sempervirens; assembly: GCA_028749045.1. NCBI lineage: Eukaryota > Viridiplantae > Streptophyta > Pinopsida > Cupressales > Cupressaceae > Cupressus > Cupressus sempervirens. Next base: position 805,888,744 of record CM053789.1, on the reverse strand, counting down.
ATACACTCGAGAGAAATAATGGATTAGACCTCTCAAGTAGTAAATTTCCATGTAGACCAAGAGTTGGGAATACAAATGCTCATCAAGATATCCAAGTCTCCAACCAAGACTCATCTAAGAAGAATCTCCTTTCAAGTCCATATCAGGTGAATTTCCCTAAAACTTCCTTCTAAACTATTATCTATCCCAACAAATACATATCTAATCACAAGAGAAATCAATATCACCACCGTCTCTAAGTATTCACGAGTGCTTGGAATCAATCAATCCATGCCAACTCCAAATGCAACATAGAAATATCATTATGTATCCAACACAAGATCATTGTATTCAATACAAAGAAACTAAACCAAGATCAATGTCAAAGTTCCAACCATGGCCTCATGAACATAAACATGACAAAATGATCTAATCATCTCAACCAAAAGAGATATCATGCACTTCATATGAACACACCATAACATGCCAAAAATCTAAACATGTATCAATAGTATACCATGACATAATAATGAAACCATCCTAACACCAAGGATAGCATGTCAACTAAAAGCATAAGTCACACCTTTACTAAGAACCCTGCAAGTCCTCAAGATGCAACCCTCTCCATTAACCATGAAGATAGTCACCACCAACAAGTGCACTATGCAAACGTCAAAGACGCTTCTATAGAAATAGGATCTAAGACATCCTCCAGCATCTGCAAACACTCAATAAAATATCAATGCCAATAACTCCCACTTAACTGTGGTATCGAGTCACCCATGGCATCATAACATCCATATCTGACGCAAGGCTCAAAGGGGAAGGGAAGTCGAATCCAATCTCCTAATAGCTTGCCAATAGTATAAACAAAATGAAACACATTTTTTTTAGCATCAAGAATCAATTTCACTCTTGAATCAAGACTTGATTGATTAGACAACTCACATGATAAAATATATTTTCAACATCCAACATGCCTAGTTGTGAGACCTTCTAGGTTGTGACCAATACAATGAATTACAACATCAAATCTCAAAGATCATAATCTTGAGTCTTTGTTCTACCAATTTTCCTTCTTCCTACTAAAAACTTACTTCCCTACATCTAACCACAAGTTCTTATATAGCTAGCAAGGCCACAAGTCAACCTATCAAGCATTTAATTACAAAATAAGTCTTACCTTGGAGGAGGAAACAAAATAACTATCTAATGATCATATTAGGATCCACTCTCTTAAGGATAGGTCTACACATGGTCCAAGAGATGTCCTTTTAACTATGCAAGATGCTACCTCATCATAGGAAATTACATTGAAAGAAATTCTACAATGCACTATATAAAACACACAATGAAAGTGAGTAGAGAAAGAGGTATGAAATTCCAAGCACAATGAACATTGGATATTACACACTTAGGGTAAGGATCACTAATGGGTCCATAATGCCAACTGCCCACAACTTGAAAGCACAAGCAACAATGACTACTCCCCGAAAATTGGTACAAAAAAAAGCAATATTTTTTGTTGATGCAAGATTGCTCATTGGCCCAAGATGCTCTTGCATCAATATCCTGCATGAAGATCATCCAGGTCTACACACACACAACCAAAGTTTCAATATCAAGTGAAAACCAAGAAGATACAAACCAAACCAGGAAACAATCCTACACCATCGCATCATCAATATCACAAATTCAAACTAAATTGTGTATCCAAGCTAACCATGACATCAAGATGAAAATAATTCTCTAACCATAATAATCAACCAAGGAATCAAATAATCAAATAACTCAAAGTAAACATCATGAGCTCACAAGAAATCAAATAACCATGATCCTCAACCAAGAAGACACATTTCCATAACGAAATCAAGAATCCCAACCATTAAACATCAACAAGGTACTTGCATATCCAATCATGTCATGCCAAAATCCATGGCACCATGATCATGTCCATGAACTAGGCATCTAACTCTTAAATTTTCCAACCCACCAACATAAAATAGTGAACCATAATCCTCCACCATGACTATACTTGGTAAGAATATCTTGTCCCCTCTACATGAAAATAAATCAATAACTCATGTGACTAAGGTTATAGACAACCCAAATCTATGCCACCAATATGGAATATAAGCTAAGTATACAATGACATTAGATCTCAAATCTCCAAAACATACAATGTCATAAACTAACAATGTTACCATAGTCAATATAAATCATAAACTATTCAAATCAATATATCACCAAATAAACCATGTCAAACCTGCACTAGATTTGAACCGATATGTAGAGCTCTCTAAGAGATTTTTGTTGACCATTCAAAGTCCAAAATCTAACTCTGTATGTCTAAGTTATGCCCAAATATGTGCTAAAAATAAATAATATATGACTTCCAAGATCATAAAACCTGACCAAATGTCTAAATCGTAGAATCAAACCTATATCAAATTGTAGTGCTCTGAATTATCTTTCTAACTGTACCATCTTTAGATGTGTGTGCTTTCCTTTTAAGATCTTTTAGCACCCTTTCCATAATACCTTTCTTGGACCATGGATGGACGTGAGCTCAGTACTCACTTTTCCTCATTTCCTTCCACTTTCTTTTCTATTCCTTCTGGCAACTACCTGAGTTCTCTATGGCCCTCCAATTCTCCCCTTTGGGACCAGGTCAATCTAGGTTGACCTAGACTAGACAAGATTGACCTAAGACAACCTTGACTAGGTCAAGGTCAGCCAAGTTGACCTTTACCCTAGGGCTTGCAAGTCCTGGAGCCCAAAAGCCTCAGGGGTTTAACTAGTTTAATTCCACTCTCTAGTGAGCTTGTATTTTTTTCTTGCTCAAAAAATCTTGGAGGCTTCATTTTCATAACATGTAATTCAATTTCATTTCTCAAGCTCAAGAATTCATATCCTTTTAAAGATAAGCAAGCTATTCAAGAAGCTCAAGCATTCAAGCAAGGGAGACTTGTATCAAGCATTGAAGGATCCTTTGTGGGAATTTCCTCTTCGAGATCTAGCTTATTTTTGTCCATCATGGGAGATCTACATTGAAGTTACATTGATGCACACTTAAATCCATGGCATCATGATGGGATTGTGGTAGATTTGTTGCAAAATGTGGAGATACCATACATTCTTATACCTAATTCAAGATCTACAACACACTACAACACAAAATCCGTATTGATAAGGTTTTATGTAAGGAGAATCTTAACATCTATATTGTTTTGATTAAGTAAAAGCAGGTTTTAAAGGACCCGAAACCTATTTACAACTAGTATTTCAAGAAACAAATAGAGCAAATAAAAGTAAACACAAAACAGACCTCCAAAAAGAACAAAGAAGAGGCCAAAGAGGGGATTGCTGAAAGAGATAGAAAAATGTCAGCACAAGGACAACAAAAAGATAGCAAAAGAGACAACAAAGAACTAGCTAGTTAGTCTTTATCATGTCTAGTGCTTGATCTGCCATAATCTACATGTTTTCAGCCACTGCCTTCACCTCGTCCTTCTTGCCCGTGTCTTCACTCTTCTTCGAGTGAGCTCTGGTGCGTTTGCTAGGGCCTTGGCTGTCAATAACTTGAGGGGAATCCTAGCCTTTATCTATTTCTAGTTTCTTCATTAGAGTACTCACATTGTTAGCCATTTGTTTGATCAATTTCTCCACACTAATACATTTGGTACCAAATTGCAACGACAGTGTCGTTGCAATTTTTTCGTCACAACCTTGTCATCGTCGCAATTAGGACAGTCTACTATCGTAATTGCGACGACGACAAGGTTGTGACGAAAAAACTAAAATGGCACTGTCGTTGCAATTTGGTACCAAATGTATTAGTGCCAGGTTATTTATCTTTGTTTCCATCATTGTGATCTTGCCTTGGTTAGCATTGAGATCTCTATCCATTGCCCTGTTCTTAGCCTCCAATTGCGGGATCTTCTGCATTAAGTTTTTGACATCTTCAACACTCCCCACCACCTCCATTAATCTATCGATATGCTGACCAAGAGTGCGCTCACCACGGGCAATTTGGCTGGCATGCCCAACTTCCATCCTTAAGGCTTGCATATCCCTACCCAACGTCTGCATTTGACTTTTCATAAGCCCAATTTCCTTCAGAATAGTTCCTGGGTTTCCATGCAGTCCTTTAAGAAACCTTGGAGTACCATCATACTTCTCTTCATAATTTGGTTGAATCCCTTGTTCCTAAGATCCCTCATTGCCCAAATCATCTTTATACCCAAATTGCTTCTCCAGGCATTTATTGTTTTCAGTCATTTACATTTACATCTATCATTTGGAAGGTTGATTCCTTAATAGAGGGTTTGATCAAGGCAAGCCCTCATCCAACAAACAACAAAAACCCTTCATTTTATATGTGTAGGAGTAGGATAATAGAGTTTCACACCTGGATTTGGAAATAACTCCTCGAGTGATTCTTGGATAAGTTGGTTTGACATTGTTGGTGTGCCCCTAGTACACATTTTTGGTTTCTAATTTAACAGATTTAAAATTAACACCAGAGAAAAACAAATAGCATAATACCTAGGGTTTAGCTACTTCCCATGCTTGGTACATCTTATTTGAGCGTGTCCCTAACTTAATAAAGAACTTATGCTTTCTACTCTTTAGGCTCTACTAAACCAAGGTGGGTCAACCTAGGGATTTGATAATTTATGAATGATACCTTATCTCACAAACCCCCTAAAACATATTTTAGTCTTGAAACTTCTTGAAATTGCAATTTTAATGACAAATCAATACTAACCAGTAATAAACTTGACAAGTTATTGCAACACGTGGTGACCAACTTTATATCCCATTTTGACAAAAATATTTATTGATTTTGATTTATAAAATTTAATTCATGCTAAGCTAAGATTGATTTGCTTGATTCTTCAACTAAATGGCCAGTGCCTTAATCCATTGTCATAATAGAGTCATATCAGTCAATATTAATAAATCTATTTAATTGGCTTGCAATTCAATGTATCAACTATTGATCTCTCAATTCTATACTTATCATATCCCTCTCATACCTTAAATGACCATATCATTCCACAAAAGAATTTACTTAATTCTTTGAACTAAAAAGTAACAATGAAATGACATAAAACTCACTCAAATTTCATTTGAATAAAATGAAACTTGTCCATTCATTCTCAAAATCATAAAAGCATAAAAATGGAGACATAATTTTGAGACACAGATATCTTGCAACATTCGTTGAGGTCTTGGAAATCATGCATAATGTACCATTTTTGTTGAGCATATTGATCCTGCTAGAGTCCTAATTGCTAAAGATCTAAAAAAGAAGAAAGAACACAACCAGGCAATGTTGACGATTGCCTCTACCCTAAGTAATGTCGAGTTTGATGATATCAAGGGTTGTGATAGTGCAAAGAAAATGTAGGATGGTCTACACACCATCTATGGAGGTGACAAAAATGTTCTAAGAGCCAAATCTGAAAGTCTTAGAGGTAAGTTTGATGATATGAGAATGCAAGATGGTGAGAATATTGCTCAATATTGCTCTAGGATAAAAGATGTTGTTAATGAGCTACTGGTAAGATAGATGATTAGACTATACTAAGCAAAGTTTTGAGAACACTATTGCCTATTTATGCTATTAGAGTTTCTGCAATACAAGAATTGAGATGTATACTAGGGACTCATCTGACTCTTGAAGGTTTGGTAGGAAAGATCACTACTTTTGAGCTATCTAATTTTGATAATTACAAACTTGAAAAGTTGAATCTACTTTCAAAGCTATTCTATCATTGAAGGAACCTAAAGAAAAGAAGAAAAAGGTAAAATATGTGTCTAGTGATAGTGATACAGATGAGGAAGATGTAGATCAACTTGAAGCACTACTAGTAAGGAGATTTCATAGAGGTAAAGGAAAGTTAAAAGGTAAGTTACCTATCATGTATTTCAATTGCAATGAGGTTGGTCATATTGCTACTAGATGTCAACAAAAGAAGAATTACATAGGTGGAGACAAGTAAAAAATTAGAAGAGATGAGGACAACAAAGATTACAAAGACAAAGGCAAGAAGTCTTGCTACATTGCTAAAGAGGAAACAAAGTATGGATCTGATGATCATGATGATAAAGTGGTGTATGTTGCAATTAAGGATGAATCTAATGAGGATGAGGCAACTGCACTAGTTTCTTGTGTGAACAAGAATGACATATGGATCATTGACAGTGAGTGTTCACATTACATGACTCAAGATAAAAGTAAGTTCATTACCTTGAATTATTATGATGGAAGTAGTGTAAGGTTTGGTAATGATGCACCTTGTCTGATAAAAGGAAAAGGTTCTATCAAACTCGAAAAATATTTTATATGACAATGCTTATTATGTTGAAGTACTTAACTATAATTTGTTGAGTGTGTCACAACTGAATAATTTAGGTTGTAAGGTTGAGTTTGAAAATAAGATTACTAAGATATATGATACTAATGGAAAACTAATTGGAAAAGGTGATAAGACTGGAGGTAATCTATTCTACCATAATATAAAGGATGATACTTGTTTAATTGTACAATATGATGATGTGTGGCTATGGCACAAGAAGTTATCTCATGTTAATTTTGATAACTTGGTTAGTATTAGTAACATGAGAAGAGTTAGAGGTTTGCCTAAGTTGAAGAAACTTGACAATATAATTTGCAAACAATGTCAGTTAGGCAAAATGACAAAGTCAAGTTTTAAGAGTAAGCCATACCTCTAAAGAAATATTAGAGATTGTTCATACTAACTTGCGTAGACCAATTGAAGTGCAAAGCTACAAAGGAGATAAGTAAATTATGCTAATTATTGATGATTATTCTAGAATAATGACAGTTATGTTTCTCAAATAGAAATCTTATGCTTTCCAAATGTTTAAGTGGTAGTTAGCAAGAGTTGAGAAGGAAACATGTAAAAGTATGAAATGTTTGAGATCTAATAGACGAGGAGAATTTACATTAAATGAGTTTGAGATGTTTTGTAATGATAGAGGAATCAAAAGATAGACATCTACTCCTAGGACCCCTCCACAAAATGGAATTGCTGAAAGGAGGAACATATCTGTAATGGACTGTGCTAGGACACTCATGATGGAGAAAAATGTTGCTTTGAAATATTAGAGAGAAGCTATAAGTAAAACTATCTATACCTTGAACCCTGTGGAAGTCAAGAAAGGTACTCATTCAACACCTTTTGAACTATGGTATGTATACTCATCCAATGTAAAATATTTTAAGGTATTTGGAAGCAAGTGTTATATTCTCAAAGATTTCAGGAATGGTAAACTAGATGCAAAAAGTGGAGAAGGTATAGTCCTTGGTTATTCCACAAGAAGTAAAGCTTATAAGTATTTAAATACTAACACTAACAAAGTTGTGGAAAGTGCAAATGTGAAATTTGATGAATATACAAAAGTACATGAGGCTGAACCTATAAAGGAACCGGAAGAATAAAAATCAGTTGTATACATTTATAAAAGTATGCTTGTTGATGAAGATGCTATAAATGAAGTTGTAAACCAAAAACAAGTTTCAGTGACTCCCGAGTCACATACTATGAATGCTGAGTTGAATTAAAGATCAGAGCTACATTTAGGTGCCGAGTTATAGAATGAAGTTGAGATACATTCTAATTATGAGATTAGTGTACATGAAAGAGATGTTGAACTACCTGAAAAAGATGTACATGGTGATTTAGAAGTTGAGAGACCAAGTGAAGAAACTATAGCAGAACCAAGATTGTCCAAGCATGTCAAGAGACATCACCCTACTGCACAAATCATTGGAGATAAATATGTTAGACCAATGATAAGGAACAAGTTGAGAAATGATACATGTTTGTTGAATGTTAGGATAAAACCATGGACAAAAATAAAAACCTACATGCAAATATAACCAATAATAGAAAATAATAGATCACACAGAAAATGAACACAAGGCACCAAGATTTAATGTGGTTCACCCAATCCCTGGGCTACATCCACCAAACAACAAGTTTGATCTTATTACAATCCAGTGATTACAACCTGATTACAGTCTGTAATCCCTTACAACTCAACACTGCCGTAAGAAGCAATTTCACATCACACTATGAAACAATCCCTAACCCTAAGCCCTTTTATACAAGTATTAAACCACATTAGGGTTATAAAATGTCAGCCATAAATTAGCCATAACTTTAGTGGTGAATCTAGGAACAGTACCAAAATTTTTTTTTCCCCACAAAATTATGGAGTATGTACAGTACTTTCCTAATCAGTTACCACAATCTAACAATCTCCCACTTGGGGACTGATTAGGCTCCACACTAAACAACAATCTCCCACTTAGAGACTGATCCTGTAGCAATACCACTACCACATGGGGCTCCCATTGGATTAAACCACCCTGGACTCTACTATTCTTTTATTCATGTTCAGTCTAGAAGACCAACCGAAGCTGAAGAGGAATTCAGCTTCTCCCTTGTTACAACCTTTGTCAACATATTTGCTGGATTGTCATTTGTAGGTATCTTCTCTAGCTTTAACTGTCCATCCTCCAAAACTGACTGAATGAAATAATACCGCAACTATATGTGTTTGGTCTTGGAATGCAGAGCTGAATTCTTGGCAAGATGAATGGCACTTTGACTATCTATGAACAAATAATTATCCTTCTGAGGATGTCCCAATTCTTCCAAGAAGAACTAAAGCCATATCATCTCCTTGGCTGCCTCTGTAGTAGCAACATACTCTGCCTCTGTAGTGGATAAAGCATTAATCTTCTGTAACCTAGAAACCCAGCTCATGGCTACCCCACCAATAGTAAAGACATAACCTGTAGTACTTTACCTGGCATCAATATCCCCTACCAAATCTGAGTCAACATAGCCCTATAAATTAGTAGTAGAGCCCCCAAAGTGTAAACACTTATTGGATGTTCCTCTCAAATATCTGAGAATCCACTTGACAACATTCCAATGCTCAAATCCTGGATGACTCATATACCTGCTAATGACTCCCACTGCATGGGCAATATCTGGCCTAGTGCATATCATAGCATACATCAAGCTTCCTACAACTGAAGCATAGGGTATCTTGGACATCTTATCCTCCTCTTCCTATGTCTTAGGACACATCTCCTTAGTCAATTTCAAATGACCAGGTAAAGGTGTGCTGACAGCTTTAGCATTCTCCATAGAGAAATGTTGCAACACCTTCTCAACATAATCAGCTTGAGATATTGTCAATATTCTATTCTTCCTATCTCGAAAAATATTCATACCAAGGATTTTTTTTGCTGCCCCCAAATCCTTCATAGCAAATGCATATGCTAACTGGCATTTCAACCCCTTAATATGATCCATGTTAGACCTAGCTACAAGAATATCATCAACATATACACATAAAATAATGTAGCTATCATCATCTAACCTCTTAAAATAAACACAATAATCTGAATGACACTTGTTATAGCCATGCTCATGCATAAACCTGTCAAATTTCAGATACCATTGCCAAGGTGCTTGCTTCAAGCCATATAAACTTTTCTTCAATTTGCACACTAAGTTCTCCTTACCTTTGACCTCAAATCCCCGTGGCTGAGCCATATATATTTCTTCATCCAAATCACCATGAAGGAAGGCTATTTTAACATCCAAATGCTCTAAATGCAAATCTTCAGTAGCCACAAGACTTAAAATAGTACGGATAGAAGTCATTTTAACAACAAGAGAAAATATCTCATCAAAATCAATTCCCTTTTTCTATGTAGATCCTTTTACAACTAACCTAGCCTTAAATCTTTTCTTACCTCCTTCCTCTTCTTTCAACCTGTAAACCCACTTATTTTGTAAAGCCTTTTTACTTGCAGGCAACTTGCACAAATCCCATGTCTTATTCTTCAACAAAGAGTCCATTTCATCTTTCATTGTAGACTCCCACTAAATCTTAGTATCCACTTGCACAGCTTCATCATAACTTTCAGGTTCACCAGCATCAGTAAGTAAAATAGAATACAAAGAGGGAGAAAATCTTTGTGGAGGTCTAATTTTCCTCATTGACCGTCTAACATTCACTGGTGTGTGTGGTATTTTTTGTTACAGTTGTTGCACATCATGAGGAATGGTTGGAACATCAGCTTTTGGAGTATCATCCAACACCACATAATCATCTTCTTTCTTCTCATGTTGCTGCAACAGATCTTTGTACAACACTTTCTCATTGAATATGACATCCCGACTTCTAACAATTTTATGATTTTCAAAATCCCAAAGCCTATAACCAAATTCATTAATTCCATATCCAACAAAGACACATTTCTTTGATTTATCTTCTAGCTTGGTTCTATTTTTAGAGTCTATATGAGCAAAAGCTTCACAACCGAAGGTCTTGAGAAAAGAATAACTCACCTTCTTACCAGTCCATGCCTCCTCTGGAATACCACAACCCAAAGGAGTAGAGGGACCTCTATTAATCAAATATACTGTAGTATTGATAGCCTCTACCCACATGTGTAAGGGCAACCTAGCATGCAACCTCATGCTCCTTGCACACTCCATTATAGTCCTATTCATGCGTTTAGCCACTCCATTTTCCTGTGGAGTCCTTGGAACAATTTTTTGCCTATGAATACCATTAGTGGAGCAATAATATTCAAATTCATGACTGTAATACTCACCACCATTATCAGATCTGAGACATTTTAATTTCATACCAGTCTCATTTTCAACCAAGCATTTCCATTTCTTAAAAGTTTGAAATATATCAATTTCTGTTTAAGGAAATAAACCCATACTTTTCTAGTTGTGTCATCAATAAATGTAACATAATAATGAGAGCCACCAAGGGAAGATACCTGAGCTGGTCCCCATACATCTGTATGCACAAGCTCTAATTTCTCCTTTTTGTTTTCCTTCCCAGTCTTTACAAAACTCACTCTCTTTTGTTTTTCATACACACAACTTTCACAAAAATCCATATTAACACATTTCAGACCTAGTAAAACTTTCTTTGAATGAAGTACTTTCATACCTTTCTCACTCATGTGCCCAAGTCTTTTGTGCCACAGTGTTGTATCGAAATCTACAGTAGCTATTTGTTCTACTTGCTCAACTACAACAATTGTTCCTGAACATTCATTTTTCTCTGAAACAATCAAAGTAGAAGGAACAATATGACCTGTACAAAGATATAAGGTGCCTACTTTCACACCTTTTCCTCCTACAAGGGAACCTTTTGAAACCTTCCAATTTTTATCATTAAAAATAACTACACAACCCTCATTACCGAGTTGCCCTGCTGAAATTAAATTCCTACTTAGCCTTGGAACATGTCTTACCTCATGTAGTAGCCAATGATTCCCATTCTGCAACTTAATCTTAATTTTTCCCTTTCCAAGAATCTGACAGGGTTCATTATCCTCCAAATAAACAAGCCCAAAATCCCCTTGGACATAATCAATGAAATAACCTCTATGAGATGTAGCATGAAATGAAGCACCAGAATCTAAAACCCATGAATCATCAACACTTTCTAAAGACAAAAGCAAAACATCCTCTTTAGATTTGTTACTTACCACATTTGCCTCCTTTCTCCATCTGATTTATCTCCTTCATTTTCTTTTGATTCCAACAATCTTTCTTTTTATGACCTGGTTTCCCACAGTACCAACAGTCGTTCAGTCCTCTTGATTGAGACCTCTTCCCCTTTGACTTTCCTCTTTATTTCCCATGATTTCCAGAGTTACTTCCTCTCCCAGTCATTCTGCCCTTGCTTTGTGCATTCAAAACACTTCCTGATGTAGATCCACATGAGGATTTCCTACGAGTTTCCTCACTCAAAACAAGACCGATCACATCTTCACATTTTAGGGTACTAGATTCAAGAATAGAATTACTCACAGCCATTACCAAGCCATTCCAGCTTTCAAGCAAAGAACACAAAATCAAGAGAGCCCTAATTTCTTCATCAAAATTGATACCCACAGAAGATAACTGACTAATAATAGTATTAAACTCATTTAAATGATCTGCAATAGATCCACCTTCTACCATTTTCATGTTAAATAAATGCTTCATGAGAAATACCTTGTTTGAAGCGGAGGGATTTTCATATAGTGTCGCTAGGGTTTTCATCAACTCTTTTATCGTCTTTGCTTTTGTAATATTAAATGCCACTAATGGTGCCAGGCATAACCGAATGCTTCCAAGTGCCTTTCTGTCCAAAAGATCCCATTCATCATTTGACATAGATCCTTGATTCTTGGCTTCACCTTCCAACAACTTGCATAAATCTTTCTGATAAAGACAATCTTCCATTTGCATCTTCCATAACTAGAAGTTCTACCCATTAAACCTATCAACCTTCAGCTTACCCTCATTTGACATCACTCCCACTCAACTGTGAGACTCCCACTTAACTGTGAGACTTTCCTGCAAAGGATAACTAAAAGATAACCTGGCTCTGATACCACTTGTTAGGATAAAACCACAGACATAAATAAAAAACTACATGCAAATATAACCAATAACAAAAAATAATAGATCACATAAAAAATGAACACAAGGCACCAAGATTTAACGTGATTCACCCAATCCCTAGCCTACATCCACCAAACAGCAAGTCCGATTTTATTACAATCCAGTGATTACAACCTGATTACAGTCTATAATCCCTTACAACTCAACACTGCCGTAAGAACCAATTTCGCATCACACTATGAAATAATCCCTAACCCTAAGCCCTTTTATATAAGTATTAAACCACTTTAGGGTTATAACATGTCGGCCATAAATTAGCCATAACTTTAGTGGCAAATCTACGAATAGTACCATTTTTTTTTTTGAACCCCGCAAAATTATGGAGTATGTACAGTACTTTCCTGATTACTCACCACAATCTAACAATCTCCCACTTGGGGATTGATCAGGCTCCACACTAAACAACAATGAACATGCAAGAACCTAAAATTGTGAAAGATGCCTTAGAAGATGTGGACTGGAGTAAAGCCATAAAATAAGAGATTGAACAAATTGAGAAAAATAAGACATGGACTCTAGTTCCTAGACTAGAAAATAAAAACGTGATTAGTACCAAGTGGGTATACAAAAACAAGTTAGACGAAAATGGTGAAGTCACAAGGAATAAGGGAAGATTAGTTTATAAAGGATATGCACAAGAAGAAGGGATAGACTATGGAGAAACATTCACCCATGTTACAAGATTGGAAGGAGTGAGAACTCTACTTGCTTACTCTGCATATAAAGGTTTCAAAGTTTACCAAATGGATGTTAAGTCTACATTTTTGAATGGCATATTAGAGGAAGAGGCTTATGTAGAACAAACAAAAGGATTTGTTGATGCTGACAACAAAAACATCATATGTAGGCTACAAAAAGATTTAAATGGTTTAAAGCAAACACTAAGAGCATGGTATGAAAGGGTTCATAATTATCTTTTGAAGATTGTATTTGAGAGGATTGAAAATAAGAGTAATCTATACTTGAATATAGAGAAAGGCAACTTGGTATTTTACTATTTGTTGATGCTGACAACAAAAACATCATATCTAGGCTACACAAAGATTTATATGGTTTGAAGCAAGCACTAAGAGCATGGTATGAAAGGGTTCATAATTATCTTTTGAAGATTGTATTTGAGAGGACTGATAATAAGAGTAATCTATACTTGAATATAGAGAAAGACAACTTGGATTTTTACTATCTAAATTTTTTTGTTGATGATATCATATTTGGAGGTCAAGATACTTTATGTAAGACTTTTGTAAATGAAATGAAGAAATAATTTGAGATGTCTATGTTTGGAGAGATCAAATTCTTGTGGGTTTTCAAGTACATCAGATGAAATATGGTATATACATCACTTAGTTAAAGTATGTAAAGGAGATATTGAAAACTTTTGGATTGGAGGATTCCAAGCTAGTAAGAACAGCTATGGTGATAGGACATAAATTGTCAAAGAATGATGATTCAGCTGAGGTGAATCAAACATTATATAAGTCTATGATTGGCAAATTATATATGTAGCACATAGAAAACATAATATTGCATTATCTATTGGGATAGTTACAAGATTCTTTGCTAATTCCAGGAAGAATCATTTGATGGAAGTTAAGAGAATAATGAGATATTTGAAAGCAACGGAAGACTATGATCTATACTATAAGAAAAATGAGAAATTTGAATTGAGATCCTACACTAATGCTGATTGGGCTAGAAATATTGATGACAAAAAGAGCACTAGTGGAGGAACATTTTTGTTAGGCAAAAGGCTAGTTACATGGACTAGCAAGAAACAAAACTGCATCTCTCAATCTACTGTTGAAGCTAACTATGTTGCTGTTGGAGTAAATTGTACAAACATTGTATGGATCAAACAACTACTCAAAGGTATGAAGGAGGAAATCATTGAACTTGTGATACTTTATTGTGATAATACAAGTGCTATAAATGTATCAAAGAATCTTGTGATGCATACAAAGACTAAGCACATTGCAATCAAGTATCATTACTTGAGAGAGTTAGTTTAAGATAAAGATGTGAAGATGGAATATGTTAACACAAAAGATAAAATAGCTAATATCTTCACAAAAGCATTACCTAAGGATGCTCATGAGTATCTAAGAGGTAAACTAGGGGTGATACCCCTATCAAAGACTATCTAAGAAACATGAGAATTTCCCTACATCAAACAAGTTGACTGACATATGTTGCATATTGATGTAGTAGATCTCACTTTAGGAGCTACCTAAAGTCATCAAAGAGCTAGAGTTACAAATTAGTCACAAGCTATGTGACCGAGGGAGAAATTGAAAATGCTCATAGCTACATATTAAGATGAGAAGTCTTTGGAATTGTTGTCAAAGAGGGAGAAATCCTGTCAAGGGAGAAATGAGGGAGAAATCCTGATCTGCCTAATCTTGTTGAGGGAGAAGTTTTGACTACAGAGGGAGATGAAAGAAAACACAAAAGAAACATGAATACCTAGTAAAGTGGGAGTTAATGTCAAAGGAGATATACAAAGTGATCAAGAGGGATTCATAAGGATGAGTTGATTAATTATCTATTGTTCAGAACATAATTTTGTAACATATTCAGAAGATGCAAGTTGCTGATAGAGGGAGAGATTTCAATACAAGGAATTATTTTCTTTTTGGTATTTTTTTGGTTGAACTAATTAAGTTCAGTCAGTTTGGTTTGCCATCAATGCCAAAGAGGGAGATTTTTGAAAACAAATTGATACAAGTATGAATATGTGTTTCAATCATTGTTTTGTCACTGCTATCAAACCTGCTACTTTCTGGTAAGACAACTACTTAGATGATTTGAGTAGTATCATTTGTTTGATTGATGAAGATGATTGATCAAATGAGGTAACAATAGTACCTAGAGGAAAGATTGAGTTATGATATGGAAAAGGAGTACAAGGATCTGTTAAGACAATGATATTATAGTGCATACATAATCTACTTAAGGTTGCAAAGGATGGATACATTGATTAAGTTCAAAAGAACAAGTTAAATGAAATATGTATGCTAAGCTTAACAATCTGCATAGTAGGTTCCAAGAAAAGTTAGTGTAAGTTGAGAAAAAAATTAGTTGGAGCCAAGCAAAGTCAATTTTAGTGTAATTCAAGTAAAGTTTAGTTGATGCCAACCACCAGTAAAGTTTAGTTCATGCCGAGTGTTTTGATAGTGGATGCCGAGCAATGCAGCATGTGCCAAGCATCAAAAGCAAGTTAATGCTGAGTGTCAGCATTATGAGAAAGATCAAGAATTTGATGAATTTGAGTTGATAAGTTTTATTTCTTAGATTGTGTGAACCGTGTGGAAGATAAGTTTGATGAGCTGGTGGTACTGAATTCATGGTGAATCATTTTGAAGCAAATTCAAAGAGGATTGAAGGAGAAGTTTCTAGAAAGGAATGAACTGAAATGATGGGTAGATTCATTGAATCCTACCTAATCTAACCTAACCTTAAAATGGACAAAGGAGGATGAACAATAAAATATCTTAATTTTCTTTTCATAGAGATGGCTAGTCAGAAGCAAAGGTTGTCATGTGCAAGAACCTAAGGAAGACAAGGATTCTAGGGTATTGCTTCATTCAATGACCTAAGAGAGGAGACTGCATTGGCAAGCAAAGCAAGAAGGCTTAAGGGTATGGATGTTTGAAGGGTGAACAAGCTATCCGAGCTAAAGTGTGTGCAAGCTAAGCAAAATGGAGGACTAAAACAAAGATTTGTTATTTGCAAGTGCGTTGTAAGTTATTATTAGATCAGGCCTTACTGTTACTTTCTAATCATTGTACCAGTCTAGGGTGAATCCTTTTGACCTTATAGTCGTTTGTAAATCCTTTAATCTGGTGACATTCCAAGTGAATGATCTAAAGTCCTCTAACAAGGCTCACTCCTAATAGGGTGATTGAAATCCTTTAACCAGGTCACATTTAATAATGTGCATTGTAACCTTTAACAGGGTTGGTCTTTCATAGGACATCACTTTAGAAGAGTGAGAATGAGTAACATGTTACTAGTAGTTTTTCCCAAATTGGGTTTCATGTTAAATCATTGTGTCAAATATGTTATTGAATCTATTGTGTTTAGTGCTTACATTTCTACAAAGTTGATTTGATAGTAACCTACAAGTTTAAGTGATTGTATGACCTAATGGATGTATGCGTGATGAAAATGTTTTATGGATATGGGTTCCCTAAGTTGTAAAAAGTTTGAATGTACATTTGGGCCTTGGATAACTATTTCACCCCCCCTCTCAATTATTCTAAAGAACTCCAACAGTCATTGCATGACTTAAAAACAAGTTACAAAGAAGAAAAAAAACCATTTACAAATATTCTATGCAACTAGACTAATTTGGGAATTAGCTCAAAATTTGATGGCTAGTATCTTCATGTTCAAGTATAGTCTTTGTTTGTAGGGCAGGTGTATCTAGAAAAAGTGAATGCAAAGGTAAGATACCTTGATATGATTCTTATTCTTCCTCTATTTTGTCTTTATCTATCTTCATTAGTTGTCTTCTAACTACTTCCCATGGGCAAGGCCTTGATTTCACCAACTGGGTCCTAGACATAAACTTCCCTCTTAGTCACTTAGTGCCCCTGACAACTTCTAGATCATTCAAAAATTTGTTCCACCTAGAATCTATGGTGGTCTTTGATTCTATTACAAATTTGTTCATATCTACTTCTATTTTAAATAAAGAATCAATCATATCATAAATTGAGTTGTCATCAACATCCTCATCAAAGATTGTTGCAACCTTTTCCAATGTCATGATGTGATCAAAGGATGTTGACCACTCTTGCCAATCCTACAACTTGTTTTCATTATCAACAATGGGGGAAATAAAAAGATCAATGCCTTCATTCATTATCTTCATTTTACCCTAGATTACCTATGATTTGGTTGTAAAGAAACCAATCAATTCTTCACCATTTCTAAAGCCTCCTTTACTATGAAAATCTTGTCAAGCAATTCTAGTTTCTTAGCCATCAAAACAATCAACCTATCAAAGAATTAAATGTATGGGCCCCATTTATTAAATTAAATATGATAAATTGGAAACTTGGCTTGTACAAAAACAAATCTCGATAGTGTTAATGCTACAAAGGCTCTTAAGAAACTTGTTAATAATAACATTAATAACATTTCTATCTTGCATGGTATATCTCACCTTATTAATGCTCATGCTAAATCTTTGATGGAATGTTCTCAAGAGTTAGGATATCCTCCTCCTTCCACAATCGTTGAACCTTCTATTTTGATTTACACCACTCTTTCTAGCACACCTACATATTCTCCACCTCTTATGACCACTTCTACACAAGTGTCAACTCCCTTAAGTGTTTGTAGTCCCAACCTTTCACTTCATATGAGTGTTCCTCCTACTTCCGTACCTTCTTCATTACCTTCATATATATAATGCAATTCATTTTACTTATTCAAACCCTTTACTCATTCCTTCTAATCCTCTGCACACATCCTTACATCTTCTTTCTACTTCTTATAACTTTTCTAATACATGTAGCATACCTATGCCTACTATTGTATCTTCTAATCCTACCGTTAGTAGTTTGGTTTAAGTCCACATTGCGTTGCAACAACAAGTGGCTCAATTCACTCAATCTAAGTACAAGTTTCTACATGTAACATTGTTAATCCCCTTTCCTTAGATATGCTTCATGCTATTATAATACAACATGTTGAGGTAGCTCTTCTTGAGACTTATATTGGTAAGGGAGATCCTGTGATTCATGTTAAAACTTTCTGGACTATATGTAGTGATTTTTCTCACGACTACAGGCTCACGAGTGCATTGTTTCCACACACTTTTAGGGATGGAGTCTTGCAATGGTATTTCTCTCTACATTTCATTCTATTGATTCCTTTCAAACTCTTGCTAATGCTTTCAGTCAACAATTTCAGAATAATATTTGTCCACAAATTTTTTAAACCAATTTAATGCATTATAAGAAAAATGTTAAACAAAGAGTTACTGATTTTTTTGGTAGATTTGAACATTTGTATGCTCATATTTCTTATCATGTTCCTGATCATTATATTCAATGTATCTTTATTTATAATTTACATAAAGACATTAGAGATAATATTGTCCTTATTGATTATACCTCATTTTTACATCTATGTGCAATGCTTCACCATTACTACTTACAAGTGACTCAACCTGAGAGATAAACTGCCATGGCTCCTATTTATAATAATAAGGTGATGTCATTGTAAATTCAAACAATTTCTCTAAATGCAACCATTTCATCAAAATCAAGTCAACAAATACAATTGTTGATCAAGTGGCTACTACATCTAAAGGTACGACTACTTTTTTCTCTCTAAATATCATCCTAATCATAAGTACACTTAATTATATGAACCTTTATTTGGGGCGATGACTAAATTCATTCATGCTAGAATTATTGAACTTCCTCCTATTCATCTTATTGATACTAGTAAATTGATGCTTAAATCTTTTGATTCAAAAGTTTTTTCCAATACCATCATCAACTTGCTCATGATAGTCAAAGGTGTTATGCTTTGAAGAATGCTACTTAGAATCTTATTGACTCTAATGCTACATCTATTAATGCTTGAGTTAATAATGTGAATAAATTTATAGCACCTCCTAATCAGAATTTGTAGATTTACACTGATCCTTTACCTTCACACTCAATGAATGTTACTAATCAACCTTTTTCTCCTAACCAACATATTGATTATGATGATAAGATAGAAGAAGCATATCATGTGGTTATTCATGTTGAGTTAGAACCTCAACCTTTGGTTTCTTTTCCACCCGAACCTAAATAGACTTCTCTTATTGGCTTTAGTCAGTCTGATATGTTCAAGACACCTAATGGTCCTCTTTACATCATTGCTAGAGTTGCTCATATTCCTTCTCATGGTAATTTGGTTGATCATTCTTATATTGGGAATGTTATTATAGAAGAACAACTTTTTAATAAAGTGTTGCATAGAGATATCTATGATACAACTCATATATGAATTCAAACTTGTATTGTTCTTTATCATCCTCAAGGTTCTATCACTTTACTTGTCACTCTTTCAAGGAAGGTTGTTTATACTAACTTTGTTGTTATTCCTTGTAATTCATGTTGGTGTTTTAAAAGGCTTAAAACCACTAAGCAACAAAATACTTAATACCAAGATGATAATACTCATACAATCTAAAGGTTAGCCAATTCTTATTAACAATTGCATGTGTAAAACATTTGGACCCAACTTCAACAAAACCAAAGGTGGTTTTCTACTCTTTTGGCTCTGCAAAACCAGGGTGGGTATATCCAGGGATGATTCAAGACTGGGAAAACTGTATGAGGATTATTTTTAGTTTCATTCTGATTCTCATCTCAAAATCCTCAAACACATACATAATTCTTAATAATTTGATAAACACATCCCATATAATAGATATGGCCAAAATTTCTTCTATAGATCTGTAGATGTTTTCAACAATAGTGGCTAATTGAAGCTAAAACATTTCATGCAGACAAGTATTGGCCAACCTTTGAAGATCTACAAGAAATAAAAGTAAAGTTTGATTTGATGCTACATTTTGATAATCATTTATGATATATTTCTCCTTCAGCTGAATCAATTTGATCAGTGCCTAATCCATTGGGGTTCAGAGTCTATAGCAAATTCTCAGATCTAATTTGTTGCCTTACAACAAATTCTATCAGCAATTCTTATCAGAATTCATCATTCAAAACCCTTTCCACTACTGAAGAAACCTTACCACATTTACCAAAGCTTTTATTTAATCCATTGAATTAACAGTAATGATAAACAGATATACAACCTGACTGGATTGCATTCAATTACACAAGCCTTTACTTATACAATATCAAGATAACCTAGTAATAAAAAGGAGACAAGATTCAAAAAAGAATGATATGGGGATAGTTCAAAATTTGTATTTATTTTCTTTGAAAATTGTATACCATTTACAATAGACTTAGAATGACCTTCAGAAAGAAATACAACTCACTCTATATTCATGTATCCTCAGAGAATTGATAGAGAAAATACATCATGAATTTGCTTTCAAAAATTTGGACCAAAGACAAACTAAGCATATTACTTAGAAAAATAGAATTCGAACCATTCTTTAGCCTTGGAATCTCACTTAAATAGTGTGAGATGCAACAAGCTTCAGGCTAAAAGAAAGTGACAGGTGTCTTCTAAAAGATACTGACATACATCTATCATAAAAGACAAAAGAAAATAACAGAAAGGCTATTACATCAAACATTCCTTGGTGGGTCCCTTTCTATTATGCTTCTCAATTGTTGAGACAAGAAAATATGATCTGATTCTTCATTTATTCTTCATCCTCAGAGTAAGTGGCCATAAGGTTAAAAAGTGATGTATCATCTTCAACTACCTACAAACTTACTTTGATTTGGGGATTTTCCATGTCTTCATTACTAACTATGAGGGTAACTTTTACCTTTAGTCTTTTCCAGCGTGGCATGACTCGATGTATTTCTTAAAGCTTTGTCCAAGTCCCACCATGCCTTCTTGCTCGCATTATTTAAAGACCGCGCACTTTGATAATGCAAGAATGCAGAATCCGTTGATCTTACTTTAATCAATGGTGATTAGAAACTTGTGATGACTGTGCACTCATTCAATCTAAATGGACCAATGAAATGCTTTCTCTTCATTCCATGTCATTTGACAACTGCCACGAAGGACATACCGTAATTACCTTTTTGCAAAAGGCAGGCCCATGATGTCACCATTGCCATGTGTCGTGAGCCCACTTCCTCGCATTATTTAAAGACTGCGCACTTTGAAAATGCGGGAACTGTAGATCTAAACAAGATCCATGGTTGATGAATATTGCTCATAAGGTGAAGTTTCATTGATTTAGACAACCAATGACAGCACAGGAAAATAAAACGTGTCTTGACAAATCTGACAAATCTGCAAAAGTGTCTTGACCCATGCTGACATACCAGACCTTTTGCGGCGAACTGAATCTCAAAAACCATCAGGGGCTACGTGTCACAAATCTGTTTCCCCACATTATTTAAAGACCTCGCAACTTGAAAATGTGAGAATGCGGGAATCCGTTGATCTTGAGAAAATGAATGGTGTTGAAAAACATTTCAGCTTGGTGTCCTTTTTGAAATAAAATATTCAATTAGAGCGCATGAATCCTTTGGAAATCTGTTGACACAATAAAGGAAAAAGAAAAGTGGAAAAAAGAGTTAGATGAAATATTTTATGAAAGGATCAAGAACATCATGAGTGAAATTGGTCACTGGTTTTGGGCAAGGACAAACGAAGAGTTGGTAAAGATACAGTTATTTTATAATGCCATTAGAAAAGAGCTTGATGATTTAGAGGAATTGGCAAATTCTTTAGTGATTATACAAAGAGAGGCTCTAAATTTTGATTGGCTAGATGCTGCTGCTTATAATGAATGGAAAAATTAGTTCTTAGTACAAATGTCAGAAGATGATGAGGAGGAAGATGCAAAGGTAAAAGTTACCCTCATAGTTAGTAATGAAGACATGGAAAATCCCCAAATCAAAGTAAGTTTGCAGGTAGTTGAAGACGATACATCACTTTTTAACCTTATGGCCACTTACTCCGAGGATGAAGAATAAATGAAGAATCAGATCATATTTTCTTGTCTCAACAATTGAGAAGCATAACAGAAAGGGACCCACCAAGGAATGTTTGATGCAATAGCCTTTCTGTTATTTGCTTTTGTCTTTTATGATAGATGTATGTCAGTATCTTTGAGAAGACACCTGTCACTTTCTTTTAGCCTGAAGCTTGCTGCATCTCACACTATTTAAGTGAGATTCCAAGGCTAAAGAATGGTCCAAATTCTATTTTTCTAAGTAATATGCTTAGTCTATCTTTGGTCCAAATTTTTGAAAGTAAATTCATGATGTATTTTCTCTGTCAATTCTCTGAGGATACATGAATATAGAGTGAGCTGTATTTCTTTCTGAAGGTCATTCTTAGTCTATTGTAAATGGTATACAATTTTCAAAGAAAATAAATACAAATTGTGAACTGTCCCCATATCATTCTTTTCTGAATCTTGTCTCCTTTTTATTATTGGGTTATCTTGATATTGTATAAGTAAAGGCTTGTGCAATTGAATGCAATCTAGTTAGGTTGTATATCTGTTTATCATTGCTATTAATTCAATGGATTAAATAAAAGCTTTGGTAAATGTGGTAAGGTTTCTTCAGTAGTGGAAAGGGTTTTAAATGATGAATTCTGATAAGAATTGCTGATAGAATTTTTTGTAAGGCAACAAATTAGATCTGAGAATTTGCTATAGACTCTGAACCCCAATGGATTAGGCACTGATCAAATTGATTCAGCTGAAGGAGAAATATATCATAAATGATTATCAAAATGTAACATCAAATCAAACTTTACTTTTATTTCCTGTAGATCTCCAAAGGTTGGCCAATACTTGTCTGCATGGAATGTTTTAGTTTTAGTTAGCCACTATTGTTGAAAACATTTGTAGATCTATAGAAGAAATTTTGGCCATATCTGTTATATGGGATGTGTTTATCAAGTTATTAAGAATTATTGAAAACAGGGAAATAAAACTTGGGATTCATCTTTTTGAATCAAAGGACAAATCCTTTGGAAATCTGGAATTCATCTAAGGGGCAGCTAACTCCCAAGCTATCTTATGGGGATAGCCTCTACCCACTTTGTGAAGTTGTCAATATTTTCCTTCTGAATAATATTATCTCTAGATTTGGTTTCCCTCAGAGAATTGTAACAAATAATGCAATGTGTTTCAGGCCTAAGGAGTTCATTAAATTCTGTGATAAATATGGAATAACAAGGTCATCATCTTCTCCTTATCATCCACAAGGAAATGGACAAGCTGAATCCACAAATAAGAGCTTGTTGAAGGTTATTAAAAGAACCTTAGATGATAACAAAAAGGCATGGGATTCCAAGTTACAATTAGCAGTATGGGCTGATAGGGTAACTGTGAAAAAAGCCATTGGTGTAGCTCCATTTGATTTAGTGTATGGAATTCAAGCCAGAATGCCTCAGAACAACTTGATGGGACTCTACAATTACATCCAGTTGTATGATGAAGATACCACAGATGAAATGCAAGAAAGAATGGATGAATTGGTAGGACTGACATAAACCAGAAGAGAAGCATCTCTAAAGAACCAAAAGTTGCAACTGCAAGTTAAGACACTTTATGATAAAAGAACGGTAAGCAGAAAGTTTGAAGATGGAGATTTAGTCTTAATGTGGAATGCCAGAATTGAGGATAAAGGAAAACATGGCAAATTTGATCCTATTTGGTTAGGCCCATATCTAATTGAAAATACTTGGGGTGAGGATTCTTATATACTCAAAGATGTATTTGACAGTATTCTTGAATTTCCAGTTCATGGACAGTTCTTGAAGAGGTATTTTTCTTGAAAAATACTTATTTTCTCCATGAACAGTAGTTTTAGGGTTTCCTGATGTTTTGTACATTCTGTATATTTTGTAAATCTTTGTCAGTATCCTTGTGCAGTCTGTTTCCTTGTTTCTGTGTGTTTCTTAGTGCTCTCTGAAGAAGTCATCATCTTTACCAATTATGTGGTCTACTCTCCCAGAGATTTTGAATCCTTGCCATGCCCACAAGGGACATGCATCCCCAGACATAGCCACATTTTGTTAGTGTTTGAAAACGTTACCGATTTTCAATTACCCTGATGAGAACAAAACACATCTAGGGGCAGCTAACTCCCATTTTCAACATGCCCATTCAGACACCAGGCCAACTATAAGGCATGATCCTTCTTCTTCTTCAGGCTCTGCAAAAGCTAGGCGGGTGGACCTACAGATTATTTATATGGTACCAGTTATCAAAGCATACACTAAATCTAATATGAAGTAGATAAAACCCTTATTTCTCCTGAAGACTTATGAAAAGACACAAACCTACGATAGCTAGACGCAGATCTATGAACCTCATAAACTGAGTGAGGACATTCTATTATAGCTCTTCAACATGAAAGGGAAAAGCATTTAATTATTGATGTTGATTTCAGCAAGACCCAAGTATGAGAAACATAACTTAATGATCCTATTTCTGATCAGTGCCTGATCCATTGGGCAATTACATGAATTATAACCATACATCCTTTGGAAATCTGTGACATAATTCCTACATCAAGATCCTTGATCTATCCTTCACCTTGTGAATAGACATTTGCTACAGAATGAATCTCATACTCACATCATCCTATCATGAAATCTGCAAACCCTGTGATAAAAACCAAACAATTACATGGTTCTTTGCCCCACCATCTAGACATTTTAATCACATACATTCCTAAATGAAATGCAACCTAATCTATGCTCTTTGATCATAAATTAGAAGAAATAACAGATCCATAATCAAGAGACAAGATTTAGACTGAACTTAAAAATTTTGCTACTCTTTATTTGCTTTCCTTGAAATCAAATACATGGAATGTACATAAATTACTCATAGATCACCCAACAAAATAGAACTATCTACATAAAACATAAAATGCTACTCCATACAACAGAGAAAATGCCGGGTGTGGTTTCACAATATGGGAACACATCAAAACTGGATCCAAAACTTGGTATCACAGTAGTGAGTGGTTTTTCTCCAAAGACTGGAACCTTTACAATGAATGAAAGATAGAATGATATAGCAAGAAGTGAATTCCTGGATCTGATATGCAAATGCCACTTGTCCACTTGAAATTCAATCTTTGGCAACTAAAAAACCTCTTTCTTCTTTCCATCTCCCATTCTGATATGATCTTGTTTCATCATTTCTGTTACTGACTTGCAAACTATCTCTACCTAATGATGAAATTTGATAACTAAATTCGAACACATGCTAATTGATCAAATTTTAGCCAAACCACCATGAAGACACAAAATAATCAGATACAAAAGTTACTTAATGTATTTTAAGCATCTTTTCACTGAATCCTACAACTGGTGATTCAAAACACTTGATAAAACATGCCAACCAACCTCTGATAGAAATCCCCCTATAGCAAGAATAGATTATGTTCTATGTAAAAACTGGCTCCAAAATTGGAAAGTTCATCTTCTCCTGATTTCGGCAATATATAATATCGTCTATCTAGCCTTCAGGAGACCCCCTGAATCTCATTTTGAAAAATGTCCTCTAGCTAGGAAATCATCTTAGGTCTGCATCCTAATTTTCAAAAATTTTAAATTTTTTTCTAAAGTACAGACTTTAGAAATATAAATCCTTTTGAACTTAAAATATCTTGAACGTGACTTCACTTTTGAAAAATAATTTTAAAATGACATTTAAAATCATTTTTCTTTTTCCATATGCTTCTCATTCGGGTCAACCCAAGTTTGACCAAGCCACGTGTTGCCCTGTGATTAGCCCGTATGACTGCCTTGAAATTCATGCCATGTAGCACCTTGTGATTTGCTGAGCCCTCTGCATCATCTGACACGTCAGCGCCACCGGGACCCGTGCCATGTGTCGCAATCCCGCTTTCTCGCATTTTAAAAATCCCTCGCATCTCCATAATGCGGGATTGCGCCGTCTGTCAGATCATGACACGTGTCATGATCTAGTGCATCCTTTCAAGTTGCTCCTAATCTTTGCCAACTCATCGCCTACTGGGACCCATCACCATGCGGGCTTCCATGTGGCATTATTCTACTGGCCGCCTGACTGCTTGATCACAACTGTCACGTCAGCACCATTTCACCATCAGTTTGGGCCCCGCTGCCACATGGCAAAAATCTGTATTCTCACTTTATTTAACGTCCCCGCAACTTGATATTACGGGAATGCGATTACCGTCAATCCTGGCCATGTGTCAAAATCTTGGAACTCCTTGTCCTTTGGCACCACATCAGCTCCTGCGCGAGTTTGATCAAAATTATGCTTGTGTCACATTGACATTATCAAGTCGGGTCCCACCTCCATTGTCTAGCGCTTCCACAAGCGCTTGTCTTTGTAGACATTTCACATTACATGAAGAATTGCATTTAAACATTAAAAAAATCACCACATATACAATGTGAAATATATCACTGAAGCACTTTTCCTGTGCTTCCCTCTTCAACTGCGAATTACCTCTTGTTCTTTGTCAAAATGGTGCGTTACGTCTTTCATCTGTCTACTATTTTAAATTGCTAAGCCTCTTTGGTTAACACCCTCTTCAATGGCATGGGCTCTTTAATTTTCTTTGAGAAATTATGTATCCAAGAAGGCGATATGGTAGAAAACAACATACTTTGATGCTTTTTGGGCAATTTCTACATAATCACCTCAACATCCTCGGTTCATGAGATTAATAATGCAACCAGGAGCTCCAATAATCACATCTAGACCCCTTCTGATAACATCAATTTGGTTGCGTATTGGTACCCAACCGCAACAACAAAGACTATCAAGACATGGTGCAGCTTCCACAAATTCTTTTTCAACTTTCCGTGCAAGCTCATAGGTAGGAGCCAAAACTAAAACCAAAGGATTGTAGCCATGCCCTTTTTTTTGATTGTTTTGAATGATCTCATCTAGAATGGGAGTTCCAAAAGCTAAAGTCTTTCCACATTTCCCTGCGCCTTTGCTTTATTCTTCTCTCGGCAGCTTCTTTCATGTCCCTGTGTGGGCTACTTTAGAATGCTGAGTCTCTTTTTATGGTTGTGGGCTTGCGCGGATCATTCTGCTTTTTGACTGCTCTGCGTGAGTTTTCCTTGCTGGTAGGTTGTTTCTGACATTTTATGCTGAGTTCTTGTCTGCACTTTACATGCGTTGGTTTTGCTCCAAGCTTGGTGCTTTCAATGCATGGACTGTCTATTCATATGTGATCTTTCTTATTTAAAATGTGAAGTGTCAATTTGCCTCCCCTACTCATTTTGAAATGTGAATCCTTGCTTAGAACTGGTGGCTTCCTTTCAATGAGAAGACTTAACAATGATACTTCCGTCGCTGCCCTGCATGGGTTCTTCTAATCTCATGCGGGTCTACTTTGACTGCGACCTCCTCTACAAATTCATCGTGGGTTTTCAAATGTGTATGCTCTTCCTTTACTATGTTATGGGCGTGAGATGCTCCTTCTTGTTACAATTTTCATGGGCTGCGCTTTACATGGTGTCTTCCTTGACTGGCTGCGGATTTCAAGTGTATAGTATTGCCACTTTCCCTTGGCATTAAAAAGCTGCCTTTTCCCCCTTTTTGTTTTGTTTTGTGTGGACGTTTCAACAACCTTGGCGTCTTGTTCTATATTCAAATGGATGTTCACAGTATAGTCCTTGATTGTTAGTAGCAAGTGCAACCTCTTAATCTGCTATTTAATTCCCATACCTTTAGGCCACTCCATCCTTGAGAAGAGACGTCATTCATTCCTTGCTTTTGTAACAATTCTGCAGGTATCATAATACTCTCTTAAACCTTTTGACGGTAAATCATGGATGACTACATCATAAAGATCTTGCATGGCTGTCACAACCCCCTTTGCTAGAGTAGGTATTTCATCATGTATAAGGAGTCCAGTCAGTGCAGTAATTTTGGACAACAGAAGAGGCCGTTTGTTCAATTGAAAATTGGCTACTAAAGATAGCTCTTCTATACTCTCCTTTGCATCGCGAAATAACCTATCAACCCATAATCTTCCCTCATTATTTAACAATGATTTTAGTATCCTCTCCACACAATTACCAAACTCAACTGATGACAATGCTTCTGAGGAACACCATGATTAATTAAAATCATTATCATTTCTTCCTCAAAGTCCTCAACTCACACATAACCTTTATTAGTCTGATGAAATCAGTCGAACCCCAAAGTGGGTCTGACAAAAAAAAAATTCATTTACGAACAATTGATTTGGAAAACTAATTCATCGACCATCTTGAACTGACTAGAAACTGAAATGATCACTGAATCAACACTGAAAACTCATTTTAAAACATTTCCGCATCACTGTGAAAACATTGTCAGGAGGCCTATTGCCTGGCTTTAAAAACTGACATAAACACTTGGCCGGGCTCTGAAACTCAGGATATCTGTTCTCTTTGACACATTTCATAGGCTTGCCAAATCTTGTTATATGATGACATCGGGGTCAAAAGGTATCGACCTCCAAACATGCCTACTTAAAATCACCTACAGATAAACATGTCAGAATGCAAGAAATTGCATTTGGTTTTGGCCTTGAAAACTAGGCAAACGGGCACTTGAGATTCTGGAAATTGGGGTACTGGTACATTATCATGAGGAGAATATGGTTCTATGATTTGGGCTCTTGAAAAATCACGAGGCGTATTTGGCGAAGGTCTGAAGCTGGCTACTTGGATTAACAGGATAGAAAACACTGACAAGATAACAATTTTTATGAATGGATTGACCTTGGAAAAGTGTGAAGACGGATTTGTAAAAACATGAAAATTGACACACTTGTAGTATTTTTAGGGTAGAATATAGGGGAACAAACGATTTGATCCTACCAATCACAGGCACAAAGATATGACATCTCGAACAGGGCTCTCGATCAATTTGCAGTTCTGACTACCAGTGAAACTTTAAAAATTGCAAATGGAATCACGTTTGAAAACTGATCAAACAGATTCGTCATAAGCTCAAATCTGGAACACATAAAGTTTTTGACCCCTAGAGTATGATGCAAAAGTAATTTTCTCACTTAGGTTAACTGGTCGAATGTTATAGTCTATCAAACAGGGCTTCCCAGAATTAGGAATTAATTGCAAAAGTATGAAAACAGTAATTGACCAACTTTGAGGGATTCAAAACCTAGTCAAACGGACTCAAAACGAATCAAAATCTAAAACATAGGTTCTTAGGTATGGACACTAGACACTCCCAAAGTGAAAATTCATAAAAAATTTATGGATGTGAGATATTCAGATGCAAACAAGGCCTCCTATCGTTGTTTGACACTCGGTGAAAAAATGCAAATTTGACAATAGCTCAAAATAGGACTTCGCCAAACAGCTCAGAATGATGTCTTAACTTCATGGAACAGGTAGACAAGCTAAATGAAAGGTTTTAGAAACATTGAACACCTCTGGGACTTCAATGGTACAGTCGAGTACAACCAGGTACATATGCATTTTAAAAGTGTTTAAGGGCTTGATTTTTTCAATGGTATTAAAAATTGACCATGCAATTTTTAGTCCCAACAATTCCCCCCCTAGAGATCCTTGGAATAAGGATAAATAAAAACAAATATATATTTTTAGAATGGAATTAAATAACATCAACATGCAACCGATCATAAGATCGCAACAGAAGACTTAACCAATGAACCTAGGCTTCCAACGAAACTCCAAGCGACAAAAAAACCAAAAAATGACAAAGCTACCGAGGTCACAAAATGCATTCGACTCCAAGAGACCTTGAATTTGAAAGGTCAAACACTAGAGTTCGAGAACTCCGAAAAAAGGCTAGCCAAGTCAACTCTCAAAAAGTTTCAGTCAAGTAAAAAGGTGTCCGTACTCACCTTACAAGGTTTTCTCATAGACCCATGTGATACTTTGCACTATAGCCGTGTGATATTTCTCACAATAGCCAGGCGATACTTTTAAATAGCCATGCAATACTTGTATAATATCATACACCATTTCTCACCACTACCATGCGACACTTTCAAGGGTAGCATGATAGAGTGGCTATAGTCATGCGATACTATTCTAGTATCGTACGATATAACTCAACACTGTCATGTGATACTTTCTAGTATCATGTGACATTTATCCTTAAGGCATGCGATACTTTATCAATATTGCCCAATGCCAAAGTACAGTCACCTAGGAATGCAAGGAAACATTTTGATGAACATTCAGAGGGAAAGAAAATATTTAGAACCTCTACACTGGGCACTACCAGATCCACAAACTTGAGGCATGGACACTCAAAAAAAAGAAACAAAAAATGGAAACACAACTATCCATCTAACTCATAGCAACATATGAAAAGCATGTGTGAAAAGAAACATCGCAATGTACATAAACAACTAAACTCGTGTGTAGTTCCTCCCAACCGTAATAGCATCATGAGACCTCAAAGGCCCTAGCCAACCCTCACCTGTAACATCCCAAACTACCAACTAGATAGTTAGAGGTGTCTTATGAGGGTGTCACTACTACATCGTAATAACATCATAAGAATAGGAAGATCTAACATGTTGATCCAATAAAACATAAATAATCCAACTAATAGTGAATCACATCATCTAACCATATGCTAAAATATCATAATAAAAGAATGCACCAATGAAACTAACATCATATAAAAATGATATCCAAGCATTCCAATGAAAACATAAATCACAAGGAAACATACTCTGGAAACTCGAATATACCAAGTGAAAAATCAAGCATTAGTCTCAACTGGAATAGACCGTCTTTGTAAACTAGTCCTTAGTAGTGGTATAGGTAGCTATGCCTCCCAACCACATGGAACCTATAATTCCACTCCTATCATACTGATGGAGATAATGATCCAACCACAAACTCACACAAAGCAAACTTCCATGGATAACACTCACGCAAGATAGTAAAGAAGACTGAAACCAAGATCATGAGACAATACAGTTACAATAGGTCCTAGTCAGACGTTCTATGGGTCAACTATGTAGGGACTATAGAGGAGAGTAATATGCTTAGTAATCACAAGCTAAACCTAGTGTGGAAAAACTCTCAAGGTACTCCCTTGGAGGCCATCGCTGAGTGTCTCGGAGTCAAATCGTAAGATACTCACCCTTGGATAAACCATAAAATCATCACATTTTAATTATCTTAGTTTTATTACCTAGTTTATTTCTTTAGTTATCACTAGAAAATTCCTTCATACTAACTTGGGAAATAATCACTAAGGTTGCGAGAGAAGTCCCTCCACTACCTACCCTACATACCCATGATCATCACATGATGAGTGCCCGTAGGTAATGCATATTCCCAATCCAATCCAAATGAACATAACTCTACTAGAATCACCTAAGAGTTTGGGTCTCATAAGAACTGACAAATGCATGCACATGTGCTCATGTGTGGGTGCACCAACATCACGAAGATCATAAAAATAAGGGCTAGATGAGAACACAAGCAAAATAACATTGAACATAAAAGAAGCTTGGGAGTATAGACACACATCCCAATATAACATAAAAATGCAAACATCCTACAAATAATCCAAATCCATGACCAACACCATGCCAAGAAAACCTGAGAAAATTAGGCAGCATGCAAATTGAGGTGAAAACCTCAAAAACCCAACATTGACAAAAACTCACGAAAACAAAACCCATTCAACCTAAGGATGAATGAGCCACATAAATCCAATAAAAATTAGGTTCAAAAATCATATGTAAAAATGACCAACAAAACCCCAAACCCCCATCCTAAAAATAAGGCAAATGTTCATACTTGACCAACTGGGTAGAGCTAGCAATAAAAAATAGAGGGGAACACTAGTTCTTAACCTCCTAACATACAACAATAAAAAATGGAAGTAGAACAAGAGCTGAAACAAAAAAAAAAAAGGTGTCATGCAAAAACACACCAACAATTTAAAAAAAAAAATCATATTATCACTTAAAAAAAAAAAAAAAAAAAATTGTTGGTGTGTTTTTTCCCATGATATTTTGGGCATGACATAAGGAGAGCCCTACCTAATAGCAAAAAGGGAAAAAATGAGAATTTGAACAATAAAATAAAACTCCTGCAGAAGTTGTCGAAAATTGTGAAAATTGAAGGTGTCCCTGAGCTAGATCCAACGAGACCAATCTCGTGACAATCCCACACCCGTAGGTCCTATAGTGAATAGAAACACAATCCTATAGAAGAGGATTTGGAAATTGCTCTCAAATTTCTTATTTTAGAAAGTGAGAAGTGAGGAATAAAATCCTCTTTAGATACTTATTCACTTTTTGAGTAAATAATGGATTAGGGCAAATAACTAGGTCACCTAGTTAGACCCTAATTCAACCCAAATGAAAATAGGCTATTCCCAAGTAATTGGAATTCATCTTCGACAAAGCTGCTATGAATTAAATTAAATTATCTAA
Organism: Cupressus sempervirens; assembly: GCA_028749045.1. NCBI lineage: Eukaryota > Viridiplantae > Streptophyta > Pinopsida > Cupressales > Cupressaceae > Cupressus > Cupressus sempervirens. The sequence goes on along the minus strand of CM053789.1, from coordinate 805,856,127 downwards.
AGCCCGAAGATCCCTTAAACCAAAGTCATAAAATTCCTTAATAAATTTTGTGACAAATGTGAACCTCTAAATGTATAGACATGCTCACTAGACCCTTACCTGCTCTATGCCTCAAACTCTCAGGTTCAACCTATGATGCTGAAGGGTACATATGGGCTCCAAATAAAGCTACACGTCCTCTACCTACAAAGAATCCCAATCAAGTACATGGGTCACATTGGGAATATACTGCCTCAAAATAGAAACATGGAAAAACATCATGGATGCGTGATAGGCTAGGTGACAATGCTAATTGATAAGAAATAGGACTAATCCTCTCGAGGATCTCAAATAGTTTGAAAAAATGTGGCAGCAACTTAGAGCCCTTCCCATAATGGATGGGGCTCTTCCTCAGACACACTCTCAAAAATACGCTTTCACTAATAGAAAAGTGACGATCCATCCTATGGGCATCTACATACTTCTTCTACCTGTCCTTAGTAGTAACCAAATGCCCTCTAATATGAACCACCTATTGCTCCATATCCTAAAGCATCTCTAGACCTAAAAGTACTCGATCCACCAAGTGATCCCAACTCAAAGGGGTATGACATGGTCTACTATACAAGGCCTAAAAATATGACATGCCAAGAGAACTATGATACTCATTGTTAGAAGAAAATTGAAAAAAAGGTATAAATAATCCTCCAAATTCACCTATCTATCTATTACATACATGCAAAGCATGTCTTCTAGAACCTGGTTCACTCTCTCTATCTAACCATCGATCTTTGGGTGGTAAGCCAAACTAAAATTGAGCTGTACACCTAAAGCATGTTGGAGAGACATCCATAGTGCTGAAGTAAACATTAGATATCTATTCAATATAATCCAACAAGGGAGCCCATGCAATCGAACGATATCCTCCAAGAAAACATGCGCCACAAAATAAGCTATGTAGGATGTCTGCATGAGTGAAAATGTGCTACCTTGGACAACTTATCCACTATCACCGTGATACAATCATGTTGTCATGATGATATAGGCATCCCTATGATAAAATCAATAGATATGGTATCCCATTTCCACTCTAGAATGGTATGCGGCTGCAAAAGACCTATCATATGATGATGCTCTACCTTTACTCTTTAACACTAGAGACATTGAGCAACGAAATCAGCAACATCGTGCCTCAGCCCTACCTAATAGTACAACTATCTAAGATTGACATGTATCTTCTTGACACTATGATGTGTGAAATACGGTGCATAATGTGCTTCCAACAAAATTGAGGTACAAAGATCACCAGACATTGGTACATAGATATGCCCCAAGTGTCATAGCAATCCATTAGACTCAAGAAAATAACCTAAAAAAATCCCCTTAAGGGTACGTCCAGACTCAATCTTCGCCCTCAACTTCTAATATCATGTGTCACTAGGCAAAGCCTCCAAGATACAACCTCAAAAATCCACTCCTAATGACAAGACTAATATCTCATGTAGCCTCCTACTCAAGGCATCCACCATGACATTTTCTTTTCCTTTAATGTAGTGAACATTAAAGTCGTACTCACATAGGAAATCCATCCAATGACATTGTCGTGCATTCAAGTTTGGTTGAGTAAAGATATATTGCAAGCTATGATGATTGCTATGTAGATCAAATCTTTGTCCCAAAAGGAAATGCCTCCAACACACAAGAGCATGCACCATGGCCACAAGTTCCAAATCATAAGTGGGGTAGTTAAGGTCATGGTCCTTGAGTTTTCTAGACTCATGCAATCACACGACCATCTAGATCAATAGTGCACCTACACCTTCCAACAAAGCATTCATGCAAACTATAAAATTGCCTATAGGATTAGGCATTACAAGGATTATTGTACTAGTCAAACACTCCTTAAGAGCATTAAATGCTACCTCATACTAGTCTGACCAACATACTTCTTCCCTTTTTGTTGAAGAGAAGTGATGGGATGAGCCACACATGAAAATTCCTACACAAAACGACGGTAGTAACCCACCAATCCCATGAAACTATGAACCTTAGAAATATTAGTGGGTATCAAGGAATCCATGATAGCTCAAATCTTCTCCAAAATGTAAGGAAACTTGCAAGAAAGAATATAACTGTTTCCACATAGCCCATAATAGATCTGAAATAAACATGTAATTGAAATCCACATGCAAGAGAATAGACAACATACCCAAAAAAATTGTGACACAAGATATACCCTAGGAAACCCTCATTGAGGAAAAAACCTAGCCTCCAAAAGAATCCATCACCATGTATTATTCAGCAAAAACACCATTGCAATACAACCATGGAAGCCTTCAAAGCTATAGCCACAATCGAGCAATCTATGTGAACAGGCATGAATCCACACATCCCATGCCATGCTTCCAACCTTTATGAATGCTCCCTTGGCTAACCTATCAAGCCTTGTCCTGCTCGACTCTTGCCTTTTTCCCTTCTATCTTGTCACTTCAACAACTACCCTTGTGGCTGCTTATATAGTAGCAAGTCCCACAAAACCACCAAGTGGTATTACATAAACCATGTGCTAAAACCATGCACTACCTAACCCATTGACCCCACATTTAATATTGGAAATTTAATTCTTTTCCTCAATATTAAATAATTACATAAAATATTATCACAATGTTATAGTACAACTCATCAAGTATATCTCATGGGAATCTTTATATGTTGCACATCCATCTAGGTGTAACATTACATAATAAAATAAAAGAATACAATATAACAATATTATGCAATGTGTGCAACACCCATTATCTCAACAATCTCCCACTTGTTGTATACATTGCATAGGGTCAATTTGTAGCCACATAAATGAACAAGGGAACAATCCCTCCCAACACATCCACCATCATGGGTCAAAGTACATCGTGTGCTCCATCCTAGTACTTGAACAAAATCAAAGTATCTAGCATCTCAAACATGAATGAAGCCACCTCCTATTATGCCATTGCCACTGGACATACATAGAAACCATCCAAAGATAAAGCCACCCAACCTGTCGCATTAGAAGATCATTAAATCTTGTACCAACTGAAATTCCAAGCACAAAAAACTTGATCCAAAGGTAATAACATGTATTCTTAGTTGTCAAATATCCATAGTTGAAATAGCACCCACAACAAGTGCCAAACCCATCCAACTATCCATACTTCCAAAGGTATACAAAGTGAGTCTCACATCATCAACACATCCAATCTATAACTTGCAATTACAAACCTCAAGAGCAATACTTGCCACATATATACCAAGAAGCTCCCATTACAAAAAATGTTAAATCTATAACCAATTCACTCACAAAATCTCAAAGAAGTGAATCCATGTAGTCTCAAGGATGTCCACAATACATAAACCAATAACCTATAAGAACAACTCTCATAACCAATCTCCAATAGTCTCCCAAGATCTCCACAACCAACAGAGGAAAGAGATAAAGGAATAACCATGTCATCTTTCACATGACATACATGAACACAAACCAGTGATCACAATCTCTTACCAATCTTCAAATCCAATGTAAGTGAAACTGAACATCTAGGAAGATAACCAAGACCAAAGAGAAACCATGTAAATCATAACCTGTATCATGTCATTCTACACACACCTCTAGATGTAAACTGTGCAAGTATGATCTCATCCATAAAACTCCAACAAGGAGCTACAACAACACCCAAACCATACCATATAACTAATCATGGATGTAAGCCTCTCATAAGAAGATCAAACTCATACACCATTCCTAAACCAAGGAATAACCATTCCTAATCCAAGGAATATGCCTAATATAAAACCATCTCCAAAACTCTACCATCGTAACAACATATGTAAATGGAGATAACCAATGCTAAATCATCTATCAAATAAACCCTCCATAACTAACCCATGTACCATAGCTCAAGATCCATATCCACGAAAGACAAGCATAAACATAATGTGCTTGAGAGAAACAATGGGCTATACCTCTCAAGTAGAAAACTGCCGAGTAGAAAGAGTGGGGAATGAGAATGCTCATCAAGATATCCAAGTCTCCAACCAAGACTCATATAATAAAAATCTCCTCCCAAGTCCATATCAGGTGAATGCCCCTCAGACTTCTTTCTGAAACCATCAATTGTCCTAACAAATACTTCTCTAATCCAAGAGAGATCAACATCACCACTGTCTATAAGTATCCATGAGCACTTGTAACTAATCAATCCATGCCAACTCCAAATGCAACACAACAATATCATGATGTATCCAACTTATGATCATGTACTTAATACCAAGAAACTAAACCAAGATCAATGTCAAAGTTCCAACCATTGCCTTAGGAACATAAACATGATAACATGATCTAACCATCTCAATCAAAAAGATAACATGCTCCATATGAAAAAAATATAGCATGCCAAAAATCTAAATGCATATCAAGAGTATATCATGACATAATAATGAAACCATCCTAACACCAAGGATAACATGTCAAATGAAAGTATTAACCACACCTTTACCAATAACCCTATGAATCCTCAAGATGCAACCATCTCCATACACCATGAAGAAAACTATCTCCACATACCATGAAGAACCTTCTCCACACACCATGAAGATAACCAAGAACTCCATGAGTTCTCAAGATCTGACCATCTTCACACACCATGAAAATAATAAGTGCACCATGCAAATGTCAAGGACACTTTTTTAGCAACAAGATCTAAGACAAACCTCCAACATCTACAAAAACTCAATAAATATACATCAATGCCAAAAAACTCCCACTCAACCATGGTACCAAGGCATCATAAAATCCATCTCCTACATAAAGATCCTCCAGGTCTACACTCACATAACCAATATGTCAGTACCAAGTGAAACCAAGATCTCCAAACCAAGAAGATACAAACCAAATCATGAACTAATCCTACACTATCACTCCATCACTATCACCAGCTCCCACTAAACTATGTATCCAAGCTATCCATGACATCATGATGAAAAAAAAACTATCCTCTAACCATGAGAATCAACCAAAGCATCGAACCATCAAAGAACTCAAAGTGCACATCATGAGCTCCTTAAAAGAAACTAGATAACCATGACCCTCAACCAAGAAGATATACCACCATAACCAAATTAGGAATCCAAACAAAATAAACATCAAGGATGTACTTGTATATCCAATCATGTCATGCCAAAATCCATGGCACCATGATCACATCCATGAATCAAGCATCTGACTCTCAAAGTGTCCAACCTATCAGCATAAAATAGTCAAGCATAATCCTTAACCATGACTATACCTGGTAACAACATCTCATCCCTTCTACATGAAGAAAAACTAAGCAAATCATGTGACTTAGGGCATAGACAACCCAAATATAAGACACCAATCTAAATATGCATCAATAATGAAAGATCAATGGGCAAAGACAACCCATATCCAAACTATAAATCCAACCTATAAGTATAGATCACTTACAACATTGCACAACTTGTAGACCCAACAAGTCATCATACATATCCAAACCAAACACTAATAACCATATCATCATGAGACCAATCTAAAATATGAATTGAGTATACAATGACATCAAATCTTAAATCTCCAAACATATAATGTCATAAACTCACAATGTTACCATAGTCAATTTATAACATAAACTATTCAGATCAATATATCACCAAATAAACCATGTCAAACCTATACCAAATCTAAATCAATGTGTAGAGCTCTTTAAGAGATTTTCATTGACTACTTGAAGTCCAAAATTTGATTCCATATGCTTAAGCTATGCCCTAATCTGTGTTAAAAAAATAAACATCTAACTTTTGAGCTCTTAAAACCTGACAAAATGTCAAAATCACAGAATCAAACCTACACCAAGTTGTAGTGCTCTAAATTAGCTTTCCAACACTTGTAAGAAGTCTAAAATCTGATATCCTAAGAGAAAGTTATGGCCATTTTACAAAGATACTCTTTTTACCATTTTCACTACAATTTTTTTTGCGATGAAAATTTTGACGGGATTAAATTTGATTGCCATCACGGGCTGAAACTGAAAACCTCTTTCATTTCCTCTGAACATGGCAAAACTAGGGCATATTATATATCAAAATTTATGGAAATGTCGACCCAGATCCAATGGTGAGGTCTGTTATTACTCAAGAGGTCATTTCTGCAAGCTCCCCCTAAAAGCCCTCATTTAAATGAAACATCCGAAAAACTCTTTTGTCCAAAAATTTCACATGCCCAAAATCTACCAACATCCTATCATAACAACAAACCCAAAACCCTCAGATCTGTAATAAACAACTCATATATCTTGCCCTTTCTTTTATCCTCTCATGCATTCCCATGGATTCAATCTAGGATTACAATAATAAACCCATAGCTTTGATACCACCTATAAGGAAACTTGTAAGAAAGAATAAAACCATTTCCACATAACCCATAATAGATTTGAAATAAACATGTAATTGAAATCCATATGCAAGAGAATAGACAACATACCCACAAAAATTGTGACACAAGATATACCCTAGGAAACCCTCATTGAGGGAAAAAACCAGCCTCAAAAAGCATCCATCACCATGTATTATTCAACAAAAACACCATGCAATACAACCATGGAAGCCTTCAAAGCCATAGCCACAACTGAGCAATCTATGTGAACAAGCATGAATCCACACATCCCATGTCATGCTTTCAACCTTCACAAATGCTCCCTTGGCTAATCTGTCAAGCCTTGCCCTGCTCAACTGTTGCCTTTTTTCCTTCTGTCTTGTCACTTCAATAACTACCCTTGTGGCTTCTTATATAGTAGCAGGTCCCACAAAACCACCAAGTGGTATTACATAAACCATGTGCTACCTAACCCATTGACCCCACATTTAATATTGTAAATTTAATTCTTTTCCCAATATTAAATAATTCATGAAATATTATCACAATTTTATAATACAACTCATCAAGTATATCTCATGGGAATCTTTACATGTTGCATGTCCATCTAGGTACAACATTACATAATAAAATAGAATAATACAATATAACAATATTATGTAATGTGTGCAACACCCATTATCTCAACACAGATCCATCGCAATACCATCACCAATGATGATATGCCCTAAATACTTCACCTTTGACAGGAAGAATTCACATTTACCAAAGTTTTCGTACAACTGATGATCTTGCAAGCACTAAAACACTTGGTGTAAATGGACCTCATGCTCCTCTATAGTCTTAGAATAGATAAATATGTCATCCAAGAATACAATGACACATCGATGAAATACTCCATTCATTAGACTCATGAACATTGATGGCACATTGGTTAATCCAAAGGGTACAACTGTGAACTTATAATTCCCATAATGTGTACAAAAAGTTATCTGATGAATATCAACCTCCTAAATATGAAGTTGATGGTATCTCGACTTAAGATCAATCTTCAAGAACACTCACGCTCCCTTTATTTGACCAAACAAGTCATCTATCCTCAAAAAAGGATACCAGTTCTTCACTATCACCTTATTCAACAACCTATAGTCAATGCATAAATAGAATGATCCATCTTTCTTCTTCACAAAAATGACTAGTGCACCCCATGGGGATACACTAGGATGACTATGGCCTTTGGCCAATAATTCCTCAATTGCAATCTAAGCTCACTCAGCTCTTGATTAGTCATGCAGTAAGGAGCTCATGAAATTGACATTGCTCCTGGTATGAGATCAATCCAGAAATCAATGTCATGCTATGGTGACATACCTGGTATCTCATCAGGAAACACATCTGCATACTCACAAAGGAGTGGGCGATCATAAAGTGTCATTGTACGACTCTCAACCTCCTCAAGATCGCTGACAGAGACTACAAACATTTGACATCCCTTCTACACACTCTTCTTCAACTAATTAGTTGAGATCATCTGAAGTGAGACTGGTCTCTAGACCCTTAAAAGCTCCACTTGCCCACCTGTGTCATCAACATATTGTACTGACTTACACCGACAATCTATATCTGCTTGATGGGAAACTAACCAATCCATGCCCAAAAAAAATCATATGATCCTAGAGGTAGGATATGAAGATCCACTGTGGTGGTGAAGGTACCCATGTCCAAAACACAACCATTGACCAAGGAGTCTACAACTACTTTGGATCCTATGGCTAACTCAACTTGCCACCTATCAACTTGATGTATTACCACTAGCCCACATTGCTAAACAAGAGATGGAAAAATATAAGAATCTAAAGCACTTGAGTCAAATATTACTAAAGATGAAATACCATGCAATGTATCTATAGCCTCCACTATGGTACCTTGTTACTTGGCTTGATGGTTATCAATCACCACAAAATATTGACAGTTCCTATCGACATCTCCCATGGTAGGCTTTGATATGGCCACACCTATGCTAGGTCCTAAAGATGTCTTTGAAGGACACTTCATTGATCTATGGCCAAGTTGACCACAAGAGAAACATGCTACTCCAAAATTTGTACTAAAACCATGTCCATCCTGGGGAGCATTAGAGTAGGGTGCACTCCCTTTGCTAGAACCTTGCTGACTATTCTGAGGTGGGTGACTTTGTTGAGACTAATGTCCTTGGCTCTAGTCACCCCCTTTCTTCCCTAAGGCACCTAAATTCTATCCACCCTTAGGCCAATTCCATCATTGTCGATCCTCGTGATGATAACCAGTTTGTGAAGTGCTAACTGGTTTTGGCCCTTTCTTAAGGGTTGCGTCTGAGGGGATTGTACATTTTTCCCTGAAGGTCATAAATTCTGGTCTTGAGAGCCTAACTTACCAGTGAAACCCCTAGCTACATTGCTCTCAAAAATTCTTTCCTTCTCCACAACAAGTGCAAGAGTGCTCAGTTGGTGCACATGGAAATCCCCAATGATAGAGTCCCTAAGACCCCTAACAAAATTTTGTGTGAGGAGTGCCTCATCATGACAGTAACTTGAGTACTGCCTTAAACCAAGAAACTACCTCTCATATTGATCCACCATCATATTCCCTTGTTTCAACTCATGAAACTCATCACTATGGGCCTCACAATATTATGGAGAATTGAATTTCTATTTGAATCTCTCCTCAAAGATCTCCCAAGTGAGATCTACCACATCAATACGGAGCTTCTAGCTCTCCATATCCCACCATATAGATTCATGGTCTCTCAACTGCATGATAGCACAATGGGCCTTCATGTTGCTTCCATAGGGTAGTAAGGAGAAGCAACACCCCATATCCAGTAACCAGGTCTCAGCCTTGAGTCATGTCCCTTGGCCATCAAATAGTGGTGGTTTAGACCTTTGAAGCTCTCACATCATCTCCACTTGGGTGAGGTCATCATTATCTTGACCACAATCTCTCCAATGCTTCCCTCTCCCACCAGGTGGTGTATGAGAACATTCCCACTCTTGGCTATGTTCCTCTTCTTCTCTATGATATGATATATGGGAATCTCCATGATGAGATCCCTCTTCTTGGCCATGATCCCATTGGTTTTCCTCAAAACGAGATCCTAACTGAGAAATAATCTCTTGTAGAAAAGACATTAATGCCTCAATGCTACCATGATCATTGTTACCCTATTCTTCCCTACCATCCTGATGTTCCTTATCATGGTGTTCTTCTTCATTAACATTTTGTTAGTTATTACCCCAATTGCCAAGTCTACGTGCAAGAGGAATCACTAAGGAAGCAACAAGACAAGGGTTAGAATCATACGTTACAATCATAAGAGTCACAAACATAAGCTAGAATATGATAACAATGTGTGCAAAGAAAAAAATATTATAATGGGAGCATAGCATAGAGATCCCAATGTTGCAACATGGGCTCTAATACTAAATGTAATGCCCCACCCAGAGATCCTTGGAATAAGGATAAATAAAAGCCAATATATATATTTTTCCCATGGAATTAAACAACATCAACATGCAGCCAATCATAAGATCACAATGATAGAATTAACCAACCAATCCAAGCTTCTAATGAATCTCCAAGTGAAACAAAAACCAAAAAAAGACAAAGCTACCGAGGTCACAAAATGCATTCAAATCTGAGAGACCCCAAATTTAAAAGGTCAAATACTAGAGTTCAAGAAATCTAAAAAGGGTAGCCAAGTAAACTCTCAAAAAGTTTTGGTCAAGGGAAAAAGTGTTCATTGGTCGCTTGAGTAGGTTTTGTCACAGACCCATGTGATACTTTGCACTATAGCTGTACGATATTTCTGACAATAGCTAGGTGATACTTTCAAATAGCCATGCGATACTTGTCCAATATTGTATGCCATTTATCACCACTATTCTATGATACTTTCAGGGGTTGCATGATCACGTGGCTATAGTTGTGCGATACTCTTCCAATATCATACGATAGAACTCAACACTATCGTGTGATACTTTCCAATATCATACAATATTTATCCTTAAGACATGCAATACTTTATCAATATCGCCCAATGCTAAAGCATTGTCAATCAAGAATGTAGGGAAACATTCTGATGAACATTCAAAGGGAAATAAAAGAGTTAGAACCTTCACATTAGGGAGTACCATATCCACAAACTTAAGGCATGGACACTTGAAAGCAAGAAACACCAAATGGAAACACAACTATCCATCTAATCCATAACATCATATGAAAAACATGTAGAAAGCAATATCACAATATACATAAATAACTAAACTTGTGTGTGGTTCCTCCCAACTGTAATAGCATCATGAGACCTCAAAGGCCCTAGCCATCCCTTGTGCATAACATCCCAAACTACCAACTAGATAGTCAAAGTTGTCTTGTGAGGGTCTCACTACTACATTGTACTAACATCATAAGAACAAGAAGATCTAACATGCTAATCCAAAAAAGCATAGATACTCCAACTAATATTGAATCACATCATCTAACTATATGTTAAAACATCATAATGAAGGAATGCATCAATGAAAGTGGCATCATCTAAACATGATATCCAAGAATTCCAATGAAAACATAAATCACAAGGGAACATACTCTGGAAACTTGAATATATGAAGTGAAACATTAAGCATCAGTCTCAACTAGAATAGACCATCTCTGTATAATGATCCCCAGTAGTGGTATAGTTAGCTATGCCTCCCAACCACATGGAGCCTATAGGTCCACTCCTATCATGCTGATGGAGGTAATCATCCAACACAAACTCACATAAAGCAAACCCCCATGGCTAACACTCATGCCAAACAATAAAGAGGATTGAAACCAAGATCATCAGACAATTTAGTTATAATAGGTCATGGTTAGACACTCTATGGGTCAGCTATGTAGGGACTATAGTGGAGAGTAATATGCTTGGTACTCCCAAGCTAAACCTAGTGCAAAAACACTCTCACCTTGGATGCCATTACACTAGTGTAGAAATATTGTCAAGGTACTCCCTTGGAGGCCATTACTGAGCGTTCTCAAACTCAAATTGTAAGACACTCACCCTCAGATAAACTATACATGCATCACATTTTAATTATCTTAGTTTTATTACCTGGTTTTTTTCTTTAGTTATCACTTACTTAGAAAAATCCTTCATTCCAACCTAGAAAATAGTCACTGAGGTTGCAAGAGAAGCCCCTCCACTACCTACCCTACATACCCATGCTCATCACATGATGAGTTCCCGTAGGCAATGCATATTATCAATCCAACACTAATGAACATAACTCTACAAGAATCACCCAAGAGTTTGGGTCTTGCAAGAATTGACAAATGCACATGCTCATGCTTGTGTATGGGTTGACCAACATCACAAAGATCATAAAAACAAGGGGTGGATGAGAACACAAGCAAAATAACACTCAAGTGAAAACAAGCTCAAGAGTAGGAATGAAACACACATCCCAATGCACCATATAAATGCAATAGTGGTTGGATTGAAATCCTATAGATAATCCAAATCCACGACCAACAGCATGCCAAGAAAACCCAAGAAAACTAGGTGGCACAAAATTGAGGCAAAAACCTCAAAAACCCAACATTGACGAAAATCAACAAAAATAAAACCCATTGAACCTAAGGATGAATGAGACATATAAATCCAATAAAAATTGGGTTTGAACATTTTATGCAAAAACAACTAGCATAACGGTGCGAAACCCCAAACCCCCATCCTGAAAATTAGGGAAATGTTCATACCCGACCAACCAGGTAGAGCTAACAATCATAAATGGAAGGGAACATGAGTTCTCAACCTCCTAACATAAAACTACCAAAAATGAAAGTAGAAATGGAGCTGAAACAATGAAAAATGAGAGCCCAAATTGATAGCCAAAAGGGCAAAAACAAGAATCTGAACAATAATTTTTTTTTTTTTTGCAGAAGTTGTCAAAAATCGCGACAATCCAAGGTCTCCCTGAGTTGTTTCCAACGAGACTGATCTCGTGACAATCCCATGCCCATAGCTCCTACAATGATAAAAAACACAATCCTATAGAAGGGGATTTGGAAATTTCTCTCAAATTTCTTATTTCAGAAAGTGAGAAGTGAGGAATACAATTCTTCTTTGGATACTTATTCACTTTTCGAGTGAATAATGGATTAGGGAAAATAACCAGGTCACCTAGTTAGACCCTAATTCAACCCAAACAAAAACATGCTATTCCAAGTAATTGGAATTGATCTACGATAAAGCTACCAAGAATTAAATAAATCCCAAAAATCCCTTAAACCAAAATCATAGAATTCCTTAATAACTTTCACGAAAAATGCAAACCTCTAAATGCAAAAACACGCTCATAGGTAAAATTACATAATGCAAATGAGTCCATATTTAGTAAATTACCAGAGAGTTTAATTTAAGCAATTTAAATAGGATACATTGACCATATAGGGACACCATTGGTTAAATATGAACAACTGAATCACTAACTCTATGTGCCATTCTAGGGACATAAATCCTACACACCAAAATATATGATCAAATAAATGCATTAAATAACCTAATTTAACCATTCATTTAATTGTACTAAAATAATCCATTTACATCACTCACTTTCACATAAAGCATCACAAAGCATGTATGAAGTAAATAACCATAGCCTCAAATCCAACATATAAACATAATTAGAGGATATGTCCAAATACCAGATAACCATATATCATCATAAAACATACTGTCATCTCAAAAAAGGCATCAACATGCATATATGATCAACTGAACATCATAGTAGTCTAACATCTATGATACTAGAAATCAAAGTATAACATCTGACCATTAGGTCATCTCAAATGTAAAAATAACATAAGTAATAAGTATCTCTCGGATCAAAATACAACAAGGTATAGACTGTAAATACAAGAGGCACTACTTGAACCTAAATAGACATCTCCTATTAGCTTTAGTTAGTCTAATATGTTCAAGATGCCTACTGGTCCTCTTTACATCACAGCTAGAGTTGCTCATATTCATTCTCGTGATACTTTAGTTGATCATTCTTTTGTTGTGAATATTATTATAGAAGAGCAACTTTTTAATTAAGGGTTGCATAGAGATACCTATGATCAACTCCTTTATGAATTGAAACTTGTAATGGTTTTGTTTATCATCCTTAAGGTTCTATTAGTTTGCTTGTCACTCTTTCAAGGAAGTTTGTTTATACTAACTTTGTTGTTATTCCTACTTCTTATCAATTTCAAGTTAAGATTGGTATTCCATGGATTTCTTCCATGCAAATTGTAGCTTCTCCCATCCATAAGTACCTTAAATTTCCTCGCAATGGAGAAATTTTCACCATTAACCATTCCCTTTATAAGTTGTTGCATCCTTGAGATTGTGCTGAGATTTATTTTTATTGGCCATCTCATCCTGAAAAATTGCCTGCTAATCCTAATCATCTTTATAGAAACTATCAACAATATAACGTAGCTAAGATCGTGGATCTTAGTATTCCTACGGGTTATTCCCCTATGTGTATCTTGCTTACTCCATCTATTTTTTCTAATTCTGTATCTATTTTACCTTCTACATCTATTCCTTTAGCTACTATACCTAAAACTGTTATTGTTCCTTCTTTGGAACGTATAGTATTTGATCCTAATCCTTATAGTTTATCTCATAAAACTATTCGTAATCAACATGTGCGTTAGTGTCACAAGAATGATCAAGCTAAAGCTAAGGCTAAAGCTTGTTCTCTTGCTTCTAAACCCACATCTTCACCTCAACCTTTACTTTAATTTGATCAAACCATGCATGAGTCTTTGGAGGAAGCTAAACAAGGTAACACTATGCATATGGATAAACATGATGCTTCTGTTTGTATTTTAGATTCTATTAATCTTGATATGGAAGATACTTTAGATGATGCATGTGTTGGTAGTGATGAAGAATTAATTTATATAGATAATGATTTATCTAACATGCTTTCTATGTAGCTTACAATCACTTCCAGTAATGAGCATAGTGACTCTCAAAGTCCTTGCTTAGAGTGGCTATGATTTCTATTGGGTTGGATGTCATTCCTCTCATGATTAGCCATCCTTCCCCTAACATTTTTGATCGAGACATGGGGGCATGTAGAACGCTTGATGTGGACTTCATTTAACATGGTAGTCTTTATGTTCTATTTTTTTCCTCCCGTATTGGGCTTTTGTTATATGTTTCAATTTGATTGGTTAAGACAATCCTTGTTGCTTTGTTGAGCACAAGAGGATAAAATGATCACATGATCGCCTTAACATATATACATACTTCAATTTGTATCTCTTTTATTCTATATGTTGTTACATGTTACATCTAACATGTGCTATTGTTCGTACTAGCGATCTTGCATAGTCTTCTTGGTTTTTTATGATATGGTACCATCGATTCCTTTTGGTCTCCATGTTATTGGCCCAAAAAGACTCTTACATGTCTTTTCCTCCATTGTATTGTAGTTCGACTTCCTTTGGGGAATGATAATATTTCATACTTGATATAATATTAAATATTATTATATGATCATATTGAACTTAAAATTAGTAAATTCCTCCATGTTCTGTCTTTTGACATGTGCTCATTTATATTGATATGTTTCTCTTCTTGGGGGCATCTCATAGTGGAAACATTCTTTAGTGGATGCATGTACACTTCCATTAAAGTTATTGCTCTTGTTAAGGTGTTTGCAAGCACTTTAATGTGGGGGCATATACTCCACTCATCTTTTCACCATGAAGTTACAAATACAAATTATGTGTATAGCTTGGAATAATTCAACCTAAAGTGCTTGGTATGATTTCTAAGTTTTTGCCAAATCTATGCATTATCACTTCATGTTTGCTTGTTTCTCTCTCCCTCACTCTTTCCTTTTGGTTTCTTGGATCTATTGAAAATTCTTGGGAGCTTGGTCTCTTTGGATATCTCTCTAAACTATTAATAGTTTGGGAGGCCCAATTCTTCTTTTTGACCCTTCTTTTGACTATTGACAATCTAAGAAGCCTATTCTTATTTTGATCCCTTAAGGACACATACATTCTTATACCTAGGTTGCTTTTTCAATTCATCTTTTTGGGACACAAAGTTCCTTTGATAGACTAACTAGCATTCCACACACACTTGCTAGATCATTTGGTTCATCTTTGATGGATTGACTAGCACGCCGCACACACTTACTAGACCATTCAATGCCATTCCCTTTTACAGAGACCTTTCCCCCCCTTTTTATTTGTACAAAAACCTTCTTGAGAAAGTAATTAAATCCATTAATAGTGCTTACCTCTCTTATTGTAATTTTGGATGTGACGAAGACACAAGTATATTGGGGGCTTGATGATTTCTTTGTTTCCTAGATCGTGATAAGATCGACTCTTTACTCTTGATTTACTTTACCTTGAGTTTGAGGAAACTCATACTATTGCTAAAGTGGGGGATAAATTTACCATCTTAAAATGGGCATACTTGACTTTTAAGACCTTTTAGCACCCTTTCCATAATGTCTTCCTTGGAACATGGATGGACCTGTGCTTGGTGCTCTCTTTTCCCTATTTCCTTCTACTTTCTTCTCTATTCCTTCTAGAAATTACCTAAGCTCTCAATGGCTCTCCTATCCTCCCATCTTGGACCAGGTTGACCAAGGTTGACTTGGACTATTTAGAGTTGACCTAAGTCAACCTTGACCCTAGGGTTTGTGGGGCCCAGATCTTGAAAAGCCTCTGGGGTTTAATTATAATTCCACTCTCTAGTAAGCTTGTATTGTTTTCCCACCCACAAGTTCATAGAAGGAGGCTTGGAGGCTTTATTTTCATAACATAACATGAAATCCAATTCCATCTCTCAATCTCAAGCATTGATATCCTTTCAAAGATAAACAAGCTATTCAAGAAGTTCAAGCATTCAAGCAAGGGATATTTCTATAAGCATTGAAGGATCCTTTGTGGGCACTTCCTCTTCAAGATCTAGTTTATTGTTAACCTTCAAGGGAGGAGATCTACATTGAAGCATTCATCATATTTTATATTGATGAACACTGACATCAATGGCACCATGAAGGGATTATGGTAGATTTGCTACAAATTGTGGAGATACCCTACATTCATATACCTAATTCAAGATCTACAACACACTACAAAAAAAAATCCTTATTGACAATAGTTTTAAGCAAGGTGAATCCTAACATTTATCTTGTTTTTAGTCATTTACATTTACATTTATCATTTACAACATTGAATCCTCAATGTAGGGCTTGACCAAGGAAATACCTCATCCAACAAACAATAAAAACCCTTCATTTTTTGTGTGTAGGAGTAGGATAGTAGAATTTTGCATGTGGAACCAAAAATAACCCCTTGAGAAATTCTTGGAGAAGTTGGTTCAAATTTGTTTCAGTGCCCTTAGTACACATCAACCTCATAGGAATATGACCCTCTAGGTTGACCTAGACTATGCTACTTTTCTAGACAAATGATTTATGGGTTTCAATCCTTTTGTCATTTCATCTAGGAATCCATAGCTAGATATTTAGAAAAAGACCTAGATCCATGATTTTTGGAGCTAAAATACATCTTCTTCTACATATTTCAAGGTGAGTCTTATATTTTATTTCCTTTCATATTTTAACCCTAGATTTATATCTTAATTCGGCTAATTGTATATACTTAGCATCTAGGTCTAAATTATTTAAGAAATTGGTTCAATTTTGCATACACATTATCCTACAAGGGCCATAGAGTGTATTTCCTTGTATTGCATTCTCATTTATAATTCAAATTTGGAATTGGATCTCTTTCTCGTATGGGTCTTAGCAAATATAATTTAGGTTATAAAGAGGAATCATATTTGGACATTCCCTCTTTCCCTCACATACATATTTTAAAGGCTTAGTGGACCAAAAATGTGGGGATCTATAATCCTATAAAACTATCTCTATTTTCCCCTGAAAACCAACTGTAAAAAATCCTAAATATGACATTTTGAGTTAAAGTTATGGCCATTTTAACAGGATAACATTTTTACCACTTTAAAAGCAATTTCTTTTTTGGGGTGATGGAAATTTAGACAGGATTAAATTTTATGGCTCTCATGACCTACAACTAATAACCTTTTGTATTTTATTTCAATACATCCAAATTAGAGCATATTATATATCAAAATTTATGGAAAGGCTAGCATGGATCCAATGGCGAGGTCTATTTTTTCTAGGAGGTCATTTTTGCAAGCTCCCCCCTAAAACACTCATTTAAATGAAACATCGAAAAAACCCTTTTGACGAATAATTTCACATGCCCAAACTCTGCCAAGATCCCAACATACTAGCAAACAAAAAACCCTCAGATGTGCAATAAACAACCTACAAAACCCATATATCTTTCCATATCTTTATTCTTCATGTATTCCCTTGGATTCAATCTAGGGTTACAATAACAAAATCATAGCTCTGATACCATTTGTAAGGATAATTGCAACAAAAAATATTAATGGTTCCACATTACCCATAATATATTTAAAATAAATAAGCACTTAAAATCCACATGCGAGAGAATATACAACATACCCAAAAAATATGATAGAAGATATATTCTGGGAAACCCTTATTGAGGGAAAAAAACCCAGCCTCCAAAAGCATTCATCACCATGTATTGTTGAACAAAACACCATTGCAATACAACCATGAAAGATTTCAAATCTATAGCCACAACCAAGCAATCTATTTGAAGAGGTATGAATCCACACATCCCATGCCATGTGTCCACCTTCCACAAATGCTCCCTTGGCTAACCTATCACATTTTGTCTTTCTTTGTCTTGCATCAACAACTACCCTTGTGGTTACTTGTATGGTAGTAAGCTCCCACAAAACCACCAAGTGGTATTACATAAATCATGTTCTAAAATCATGTGCTACCAAATTGGTATTGGCTCACATTTAATATTAGGTATTTAATTTATTTTCCCCAACATTAAATAATTACATAAAATATTATCACAATATTACAGTACACCTCATCAAGAATATTCCATGAGAATCTCTACATGTTGCTCATCCATCTAGGTGCAACATTACATAATAAAATAAAATAATACAATTTAAACAAATATTATGCAATGTGTGTAGCACACATAATCTCAAAAATTCTATGAGTATGAGCTCCTTTGCTCCAGAGGATCATTCTTTGTGTGATATCCATGGCAGTGGGACCCAATACAAATGGTATCATGTTCTTGATCCCTCTGGCACATACTATCTAACATATGGAGTGAGATTCAATGGTCTATGTGTGAGGATGTAGCATGATGGCACACATTTACTATGAGCTTGGGAGGTTCTTGAGATATTAGAGGCAAAGCCTAACCATGTGCACACTCTTATAGGTATGAACCTTTGAGAACTTCACTTACACAAGGTCTATGAGATGTCTAAAAGACATACTTGTTGAGTCACCTATAGTATTTTCATGCACATTAGGTTAAACTTGACATTTTGGAGATATACTATATTGGAGAGTTAGATCCGACCAACTACCAAATACAAATGTTATATGGAGACCTTGCCATCATATGGTAGCATGTCTTGACTCAGAAATATAACTAAGGTGGATGTAGAGATGGAGATTTCTAGAGGGTAGACAAAAGTATATAGTGGTTTCCTACTATTATGATAGGTTAATGAGATAGTTTGGTCTTCAACATGGTCCTCCAATATCTGTACCCCAATATTCCCATAAGAGGAGCTATAAGGAGAGCCTTGGGAGCAAACCCCAACTCATAGTGAATGATATTGAGTTGAAAAATATAGAGACTCTTGATGACATAGAGGTGCTCCCTATAGTAGAGAACATAGGAGAATTGATGGACTATCTTTGGTATGTTAGTCTACAGGGTGTGAGACCCTTGTTCTCGAATAACTATCCTATCAATGATCCAAGTCCATATTTCAAAGCACAACACGTAGAAGAGGAGATTGATGAGGGGGATGATTAGGAACCTCTACCAGGTTAAGATGTGATGGAGGTAGATGAAATGGATGATATAATAGTAGTAGTTAGGGGAGAAGATGAGAGACCACCATCCCCAATAGCAGCTATGCTACTATGGTCCCATACAAAATGAGCTCAGATCGAGATACCCCCACCCCAGACTAGACATGTAGAGAATATAGAGTTTACTTGCCCACCACCCACAAAAAATCTCTAAGACATATTTCTCAAGTTCTGGGTGGGAGATCCTTGTATGAAAATAATGTGAAATGTTAATTGATTAATACATAATTATGAATAGTATATGATTGTAAAAAATGAGTACTATTAGAAAGTAAAATCCACCAATATAACTAAGAGGGGGAGGGGGTGAATTATTTATGTTCTTAAAACAACTTATAATAGCTTTGTCAAATCCAAAACATGTAATCAAAATATGCAACAACCACAAAAAAGATAATTATACACAATAACACAAGATTTTTTAATAAGGGAAACCCTTGATCAGAGGGAAAACCTTGGTGGAAATGATTCCCACTAGACAATATACTAATATAGAAGTTCCTTGTGAAAGGATAAACTCTGTTAGGAGCCAATAAAATATAATATGTACATATGAGTACCTATTAGAAGAATTTCAATCCTTGTCATGAGATTCCAACACTGTCAGGATTTGTCCCAACCTTGTTAGGAGTTGAGAGGAAGTAAACTAAACCCCCCATCCAAATTGCTTCAAGACTATCTTCACTAAAAAATCTTCACAATAATATATCCAAGTACATGAACTAACTATCCAAAAAATCCTTTGCCAATACAATCCCTTCGAAGGTCATAGTATCCAATCTATGCTTTGATCTTAGCCAAATTCAAAATAAGCCTTCATAAATAATAAACATCCACACTAGACACTCAACCATAAGAAAAGTATCCTTCCTTTATACCAAGTCCTAAAATAAATATTGAGTTGACCTTGAGGCTTTCTCAATTTACAATGAATAGTATATGACCACACTAAGATATTAAATTAGATGTTACATTACAAATAACACTTCCCATTATGATATTAACAATAGTTAGCCTCTTGGAAACAATATGTTGAACAAACATCACAAAACTTCACATAATAAACATATGATTCCACCACATTAAAAATAGCATCTTGGACATGTCTTCTACCATAATCCAAGCTCGTTCAATGATTTTTTAGCCTTGCCAAAGAGGATACAACATAATTACTAGTACTCACTTTTTACAAACTCACTTTGAGAGTAGTATCCACAAAATTTTCTATAACTCACACCAATTTGCATATCTCTTTCTATGAACATAGTCACAACATTAGAAAAAACTCCTAAATTCTCCTCTGAGTGTGCAAAACATAACTCTTTGACCACAAACTTTGCTGAAAGAATCTTCTTCTGCAACTCTAACTAAAATTTCCAAAAAAGTGATATATTGATAGCAATGACAAACAAAATGATGAATTCAACACATGAGCACTCAGTCATTTCTCTGACATACTGAGAGTCCCCCCCATACAGTCATACCTTTGTCAAGATCAAGCATTCATGCTAACAAATAAGGAGGAGTCAAGATCCTTTGTGAGAGATGTCTTGACAAACATGGCCACAAAGGTGAGGATTCCTTTCACTTCCCAAATCCATTATGTAAGGAAGCAAGAGCCTATAAGACACCTAGACATCTTCACCTTTGTAGAAATGGAGCTATAATAGATGAGAGAGAGGCTAAAGAAGCAAGATTGTGAGCTATGAGAGTATCATTGTAAATCTCATAGTTGGTCAAAGAGGAGTACTTCTAGGAGCCATACATATCTATGGACTACATAGAAAGAAGCTCCATCATCTCACTTGAGATAAGGGAGATTTGGATCTCACCATCTTATGGACGAGGCGTGATACACTATTTTTCTATAGGAAACATTTTGTACTTAGTGCCTACTTTATATACCAAAATATATTTTTATGATATATATATATATATATACATATATATATATATATATGTATATATACATATATATATATACATATACATATATATGTATATGTATATATATATATATATATATGCATATATATATATGTATATGCATATATATATATATATGTATATGCATATATATATATGTATATGCATATATATATATGTATATATATATATGTATATGCATATATATATGTATATGCATATATATATGTATATGCATATACATATATATATATATGCATATACATATATGTATATGCATATACATATATGTATATGCATATACATATATGTATATGCATATACATATATGTATATGCATATACATATATGTATATGCATATACATATATGTATATGCATATACATATATATATGCATATACATATATGTATATGCATATACATATATATATATATATATATATATGTATATATATATATATGTGTATACATATATATATATATATATATATATATATATATATATATATATATGTATATATATATATATATATGTATACACATATATATATATATACATATATATATATATATATGTGTATACATATACATATATATATATATATATATATATACATATATATATATATATATACATATATATATATATATATATATATATATATATATATATATATATATATATGATGGATATTACATGTTTACTATTCTTTCTATGATTAATTAATTTACATAAAAAAGAATGAAACATGAGAATGTTGTGATAAAAAAAAGAAAATGCATTTAACATTCTATATCACATTTTGAGACAAGATAAAGATAAAACTAAAAAGGAAAAATATAAAAACATATGATGAAATGAATAATTAAACATACTACTCATGTAAATGTATAATTAGAGCTATCAGATTTCCACAATCCATCAATAAACAAAATTGATTTTTGGGCATGATTGTGTGAATATTTTTGTCATCAATATTTTGGATCATACTACATGATCCATCATCATGCCCAGAAATCAATTTTGTTTGTAAATGTATAATATTAATAGGTTCCTTAAAAGGCACACCATTCATATCAACAATTTTATATGCACTAGGAACATATACTTTTGCAATAGTATAAGGACCTAACTAGTTAGGACTAAATTTCTCTTTTTTATGTAGTAAGGTATTTATATTCTTCTAATTCTCATAAAGGACTAAATCACCTACCAAAAAAGGAGTGTTCAATCACTTTACCATTATATCTTTTATTGATAGTTTTTTGATAAGTCATAATATGTTCTAAAGCTTTGATCTATTGTTTATCCAACATTTCAAGCTCTTGAAAACATTGTTCTCAAAATATGTCTTTGTCAATTATACCCTTGAAAGAAACTCTTAAAGAAGGAATCTCTAATTCTAAAGGCATAACTACATCTGCAACATAAACTAAATTATAAGGGTATGCTTAAGTCACTATTCAAATAATAGTTGTATAAGGCCATAAAACATAGAATAATTGAGTGGTCGAATCATTATCATGTTCATCAATTATCTTTTGAAGGATCTATTCAATAATCATATTATAAGTTTCAAATTGACCATTAGATTAACGAAACTAAGGGGTTTAGGAATGATTGATGAATATGATTTTTTGCCAAAAAAGCTTTGACTTATTTTTTTAAAATTGAGATTCATTATCACAAATAATTTTCATATGAATACCAAATCAAGTGATGATATTTTGAAGAATGAATTCACAAATAACATCTGTAGTAGTTGAAAGAAGAGGAACTGTATGCACATAAAGTAGCATACTTCTATAAGCCCTTATTTTCAAAGAATACCATGGAAAGAGGGACTTGAGAAGTTTCTTATAGATTCCTATTTATGATGTGGAAAAATCAAAAGAATGTAATTTTTTGGCTCTCAAATGAACGTAGCAGTGACCCTTGCAAGGTGCACCATAGAATGGTAGATTCAAAGACAAAAGTAATGATGCCAGTATCCAAGAATCAAGTGAAAAAAAATTGAATGCAAAGTAACTAAGACAAGAATGCAAGCTAATATAAATGATGTGCAAGTGCAAGAAAGGAAATCTAATCTGAGTACAATGAAAGTAAAAGACTAAGCTATGATGAAAGAACTAAGCTATCATGATCACTAAGCTAATATGAGGACAAAAGTACTTTCAACAATGTAAGATTGCCAAGAGTGTTGTGAGTGCTCCAAGTTCTCTAGAGAAAAACCTACAACATAACAATGAAATGGGTGTCTAAGATCATGAGAGATTGGGGAGAAAGGCTCTTATAAAGAAAAATGGAAAATAGAGATCAAGAGGCAAAGTCTACAGTGGAGAATAAGTCTCATGTTGACTTTGGTGGACAAGAATCTTGAAAGGCAAGATCAAAGATTATGTTTAAGAGGAAAAATATGTATGGAGGAGAATAAGAAGCAAAAAAGATTCCATTGCCTTGGAAAGTATGCATTTAATGTGTAGACAAAAAATGCCTTTTTCTTTCATTTTTAAATTAGGAAATTCCTTTTATGTGAACATATAGGAATAAAGGGGATTTATTTAATTAAAAGGGGACAAGTTCTTCTAATTTAATAGAGAATTAGGATTAGGTGGTCAAACCATAGGTTATAATAGAATAAATATTTTTTTATGATTTGATCAAAGACAAGTGATTGAATAAATATGCAAGCTCAATTAAGCATAGGATGTGATCATAAAAAGGGGGTTTTTGTTCTAAAGGACCATTTTTGAGTGATTAGATTTTCCTCTCTTTGACTAATGTGTTAGTGATCTAGGAACACATTAAGTCAAAGAATGAAGATGTCAAGATTGATAGAGATCTGACTCTGAACCTGATTGAATGAAGCATAGAGAGATAGATGATCGTAAATGCTCAATTTATAAGTAGTAGAACTAAACATTAGGATAGAAATAGATAAGACAATATCAACACCCATAATGATAAGATGAACACTAATATGTCCAAGATAGATAGATCAAGATGAATCAGAACCCATTACGATAAGATGATACCTGATGCATCAAAATAGATAGATAGGATCGAGAATCTACCTTAGGCAAAATGGAGAGTAGACAAATATAATAGAATTAATTTATAGATAGATAGAGTATTCCTTCTATTGGCTCCTGATTTAATAGTGTTTGAATAACTAAGTAACTAAGAAAAAATAAATCTAAGGGTAGCTAATTCCTATGATGGATGCAATTGAATAGAACCTGGGCCAACTATAAGACAACTATCCTTTTTCTCTTTAGGCTCTGCAAAACCTAGGTGGGTAAACCTTAGATTCATTCATGTTACTAGTGCAAGAACATAAATCTAAATCTAGACAAAGTAGATAAAACCCCTTGATCTTCTACACTTATGAAATACAATAGGTATGCAGTAGCTAATTGCATAACCTATGCATTCACAAGTTAAGTGGGGGTTATATTTTCAACTCCTAAACAAAAATGGATATGAGTATTTTGATATTTGATAAATTTCAACAAACACTATGAACCAAAAAACAAGAAAATATAGATCATGTAGCTATTATCAATGCCTTTTCCATTGGGTGTTACACAAACTAAAACACGGGTAAGTGCACCAAGTTGTGGTGCCAAAAGGGGGTTATAAGTGGACACCTTTTTTCCTAAAATAACCAAATTTCTGAACTTCAACAAGAATTTGAAGATAGTTACGCTCAAAATTTTAAGATATGATAAAAACAAAAGTAGTAGTCCTTTGAATCTAGTTTCTAAACTACTAATTTTTTTTCAAAATGGTTTAATTTTAGGTCCTCAAAAAATGGGGCCATAGAAAGTGGTACTATTTATTCCAAAAAAACATAACATAGTACAAAGTGTTGGCCCCCTAAAATTTTAACTTTTTTTTGAAATTCACTATGTAGTTTATCCTAGATTTTTCAGGTAATTTTATAATGTGTATTTTTTTTTAATGAATTTTTAATTAGACACATCCCAAAAATGTGAAATATCTATGTGCTCCCCCTAGAAATGATTGAAACTAATCTAAAATCGAGACTTCTTTTTTTTTAGAGTGTGTAGAATGGAGTCTAGTTTCTAAAAAACTAAGTTGTTACAAAATTTGCTGAACAAGCTAAAATCTACAGCGCAATTACTACATGTTGGTTTTTGACAAGAAATGGAAATAAATTCAAAAGAAATTATAGATGAAAGGCTTGAAATAGTTCAAATAAAAAATAAATTATATGGTTATATAGCTAACACAAAGACCTACAATGTCATGTAACTTGATTTTATCAATGCTCAACCATGAGGAAACTTGAAGGAGAGCACACAAGAAAAATCAATCATTTTTGTATGTTTGTAGAAAAACACGTCTTAGATCAGTTTACAGACTCCAAACCTTTGGGTTGGATCCCCAAGGGAAAACTAAACCTTAGGCTTGGTAGAATGCAAAGCTTTAAATAGGGCATGCACACACTATTTAAAGCTTTTTGCGCTTTATAAAAAAAAATTGTTTTGAAAAGTGCATATGCGCTATAGTGCGTACACACTATAGTGCGTGCGCACTATAGCACATACACACTTTTCAAAACTAGAAAAAAAAAGTGTCATCTTTTTGGCACCACAACTTGGTGCACTTACCCACATACATCAAGATACTTATGATCTATCTATTTACTTTGTAAATAAGACACTGACTTTCAATATGAATCTTCTACTTGTCAAAATCATTCCATGAGACCTACAATTTTATCAAATTATGCTAAGGCAATAGCTAATTACATAACCTATGAATTCACAAGTTAAGTGAGGGTTATCTTTTTCAGCTCCTAGACAGAAAGGGATATGAGTATTTTGATATTGGACAAATTTCAACAAACTCTAGGAACCAAACAACAAGAAAATATAGATCATGTAGCTATTATCGGTGCCTTTTCCATTGGGTGTTACACAAACTAAAACATACATCAAGATACTTATGATCTATCCATTTACTTTGTAAATAAGACACCTACTTTCAATATGAATATTCTAGTTATCAAAATCCTTCCATGAGACCTACAATTTTGTCAAAGTATGCTATGCATTTACTTGATTCTTTGAATCAATAACAAAAATTATTGTGGCATACAAATTCAGAATAGGTTGCAAATGAGATACATGTTCTTTGTCTACATGTCACAAAAAATTGTAAAACCTAGAGACATGAGAAAAGATTCAAAATGAAAATGTTCTCAATGTTGCTTTGTATTCATTTCTTTGGAACAAAATACATCAAGATGCATGTAATAACTCAAGAAAAACACCAAATAGACCAAAAATATGACTATGAACTCATTATTTGTTGTTCATACAAAGAGAAGTACCAAAGAATGGTGGAATCATAGCTTGCAAACTTGCTCAATATGCCAGAACTAACCTTGTATAATAATAAGAGAGAAGAAGATATATGAAAATGAATTAGGTCGGATTTGATCTTTGGATGCCAAATGTCATCTCCATATTTCATCTATTGCTCATGCAAAGCCTCTCTCATCTTCCCCCAACTGAAAACCAAATAAAATCTCATCATTCTTCACAACAAACTTGCAAATATATTTCCAAAAATGACAACGAAAACCCCTTTGAAGAGAAGATCAATATGCTGATAAAAATTGCCCACCAAAAGGCTAAGGAAGAAAAATAACACTAATGATAATGCCCTCCATGTTTAGAAAGAACCTACACCATCAAATGCCCAAAAATTGAATCTGAACTACCAAACACGAAATACAGTTGAGAAAATGTCCTTGGTATACAAATTTGGGAATACCTTTCACCCATCAACACATGCACTTGATTTGATTGCAAAACTGGAAATTTGGCTTTGAGACTTTTTTGTTGATATATGACATTCCTATACTTGAGTCAAACATATGTCTTGGGAACTTGTTTGAAGTTGCATACCCTTGCACTATGGATAGGCTTCTTAAATTTTGAGGATATTTCAATTTATTATAAAGTTTCAACTTTATAATAAAGAAAAACCCCTTTATTTAAAAGTTTAGGCCTGCCGACATATAGGAAACTCAAATTTTAATTATTTAATTTCAACTTTGAAATTGCATTTTCCGTCCAAGCTCATGATCAAACCTATTTGACCTCTAATTGACAACATGGTGACCTATGATTTGTTCATAGAATCCTACTTATTGCACATTCAACACCCTATCACCTTCAACCTAAGTACTTGCTACATTAGTACCATTTGGCACCTTTTGAGTAGTCGATGCATCCTAAGCCCACATGCATCACATGGTGTGTTGTCACGATGCCACCTTAGGAGTTTCCATGTTGATCATGACATAGTAACATTTTGACACCTGACAACTCTTCCATTTTAGCTACCTCAATTCACATGCCATGTGGGTGCTCCCTATTGATTCTCAAGGTTTTCCATGTCATCTCCACATTACCACCCTCTGCCACGTGTCAATCTATCACAATTTTGTGAATGATGTGGTGATTTACCACATGTATCATGGCATCACAACCTTTTGACATGTGACACCTTCATCCATATCATTGCCTCAATATGCATGCCAAATGTTCGCTTTCCATTAATCCACCTAGTTTACACATGCCATCCTACATAGCAGTCAAAACTTCATTCTAAGCTCTATGTGTGGCCTGGTGGGCCCCTAACATCACAAGTATCTTTGAGTGTCTCAAGAAAAAAATGCTTAGACACTTCAAACATTGGCGGTCAGTCACAATGTCATGAATAATGTGGCAATCTATCATGTGTATCATGAAATCATTACCTTTTGACATGTGGGACCTTCATCCAATCATTGCCTTGATATGTGTGCCAAATGTATACTTTCCATTAATCCACTTGGTTTGCACACACCATCCTACATTAGTGGTCACAATTTCCTTCTAAGCTCTATGTGCAGCCTGATGAGGCCCTGACATCACAGGTATCTTTGCGTATCTCAAGCACAAAATGATTAGGCACTTCAAACATTGGCGGTTGGGCTTATAAACATATGAGGAAACCAATTCCCCACCAATGTGCGACAAAAAAAAAAAATGCCCTTCCTTGAATGAATGTGATATCCACCTTCCACTTTGAATAATTTTTTTAACTCTACATCCATCTCTATGGCAATACAAGCACCATAAGGTTTTTGAACACATCTTCACTAAAATAGGATCCTCTGTATTCATCCTTGATTAGGGTTGATAATGACACCACTTGTGACTGGTCAACAAATTCACTTAAATTTATCATTGGCTTATCAAGTATGCATTGATAAAACTTTAGCCCCACCATTCTTACATATGCATACATTGATAAATTTAATCAAGAGATCTTCCCACATAACCTGAAATGTGTTGGCATCCATTCCACTCCATCATTTTCCTTCTAAAATTCTCATCCATTTGTGTTGAGAAATTTTAAGCACATAGATTTGAATTGGGATCAACACATGAGTAGAATGGGTAGATAATTCAACATTCAAGTTTTTTGATTTGGAAAATTTGGGCAAAGCTATCAAAGAGTAGTTGAAATAATCAAATTCCTTTCTTGTGTTGGTATTTGTGAATTGGAAAAGAGTTCAATAGAGTGGAGGCTCCATCTATTTAGTGAAAAGTTCAAGACACCAAAAAAAATGTTTAAATCAAACCTTGGGATAGGTATGCCTTTTCCAATGCATACTCACATTCCTTTTAAGAAGTCAATATGACATTTCCCACAATGGAAAGTCAAGCTCTCACACTGGCTAAGTAAGGGATCCTACAAGCCATGTAAGTTCCATCAAATTCCCCCTCCATGTATTCCATTGGTCCTTCATACTCATGGAAATACAAAAAACATCATCCTCTTTGGCTCAATTCCTAGAGTATTCCCCAAAAACATTTATTCTACCATTTTGTGCATGAAAAGAGTTTATCATATTTGACGAAAATGAAGACAATTATTTGCTCAATCAGGCCTTTTTTATGCATGATAGTCACTACCCAAACCATTCTATGTTGAAGTCTCTATTACAAAAACATTCCTAGAAAAAATATATATTTTAGATTGGAATAAGAGTCACTGAATTTCATCTTTGAGCTTGCACCTCTCTTATGGATACATGCATTTAGAATTTAGATAGACATCTTCGTTATTTTCATGAGACACTTTTATACCTCTGTGAATAAAAAATCAAATTTCCTTCATCTCAAAGCCTCAATCTTTGTAAATCCCCTATAATAAGGCATTCAACAATTATACTCCTTTGCACTAGGAGAGATTTATGCCACTAGACAATAAAATAGCTCTTGGATTAGTGGAAGAAACTTCCTACTGTATATGCTACTTTAGTATGTTAGAAACACTAAATTAAAACAATAAAAAAGCATTTGCATACTAATTTAACATAACTTCATGAGAGACAAAGTGAAGTCCTCAAATGAGAATATGAGCCATGGATAGGCTCTCTCAATGAGGATGATCACTTGATATAGAGGTATGTCTAATAGCTAAGATGACTTGATTATGTATGTATGCTCAAATGCTCAAATGGGCTTCAATGGAGGATTTTTGATAGATTTTGGTGAATGGATTTGATGTAAAAATGGCTTCTCAAAATGGCATTATGGCTTTACTTTCTAAATTGTGTTAAAATGGATTGGGAGAGGATTTTTTAAATAGGAAAAGGGCTTGAGGGATCAAGGGCTAGGATGAAAGGATGGGAGAAAGCTTATGGAAGGTTTAGATTGAATGAGAGGAGAGCACATGGATTGTGCTTCCTTATAGCCAATCAAGGAGTGACACATGTCACAGGGTCATTGGTTAGAGCAAGAGGGGTCAACAAAGGAGGCTCAAAGTTCATAAAGACCCTCATAATGGCTTGTAAGAGCAATGAATGGGCTTGTAAGAGTCATTTATGGCTTTGTGGGCTTCATAAAGTTTTATGGTTGGGATATTTGTGAGAGAGTTGAGATATTTTGACTTGGGTTGGATTAAAAAAGTATTAAGCTTGAATTAGGAATGTGCAAATGATTAAGGCTTGGATTAAGCTTGGGTTAAGATTAGATTAGGCTTGTTAGAGATAGACAAGTGGATGGCATTTAATGAGGGTGGGTGAAGGAGGAGATATTTGTTAACTTTGGCTTGGGTTAGCAAGTCTTAACCCATGTTTAAGAAATGTGACAAGGTTTGGGGGGGGGGGGGATTACAATTAGGGTCAAAGATAAGGATTGACATCTTCTAGAAGAGTCTAGGCTTTGGATGAGGATGAAGACTTTCTAGAAGAGTCTAGAACTTCCTAAGACGAGGATAAATAAAGTTTTTAGGAAATAAATAAAGTTTTATTTATTTCAAGGGTTTGGGTTGAGGAGATATTTATTAAAATATTTTTAATAAACATGAGGATTAATATTTAATCTTAATTAAATATTTTGAGTTGGGATTAGGGGTAGAAAATGATGGGATTAGCCTTTAATCAAAATTAAAGAAGGATTAAAAGATTTTGGAAGAGGTTAGTGGTCTTAAGGAAATTGGCCAAGTTTTGGGCAAAAAATAAATAAATAATTTATTTTGGAATTTTTGGGCAATTTATTAATTAAATAATTAATAAATAAGGAAATAATGTTTAAATAAGATTTAAATATTTTTGGGAGGGATTCCTTAATTAAATATTTTTAATTAAGAGAAAGGGATTTAATGGCATAAAAATAAATAAATTAATTAAATAATTAATTAATAAATAAATGATGATGTCATCAAGGACTTTTTCAGAAAATAAAAATACTTTATTTTCTAAAGGATTTTTAGGTGTCTACACCTACATGCAAAATAACATCTGCAAGGAGGTATTTATCTTTGTTATTCACCTTTATGCACATAGTAGTTGCTGAATCCATTCTCTATATTAATTCTTATACAAGGAATCAATGCAACATTTCTAAACTTCCCATAGGATATGTAAGCTTCATGCAAATCAGTGGGACTACTTTAGGTTAGCAAATGGAAAATAGCTGGAAAAATCCATTTATGAACTGCTGTCCTTTTATAAATTTGGTGATAAACTCAATAATAAATGCTCTCCACTTTGATTACAATCATGTTAAGGTGATGGATGATGTCTTCTAGTTTGGGTTTTAAAGATAAATGTGACCATTCATCTGTATCTAGGCTTCCAACTTCAAGGCCAACCAAACCATTATTTTGAGTATACATGCTTACAACTTCACTCCAAAATTTTAATCCCAACTCATGATAAAAGACTTATCAAATATAAACCTCTTTCATATAGACACGACTTCATTTCATCATTTGGATAATTAATGTCAAAGTACGCTTCTCAAAGCCTCAACAAGTGTGAGCCTTAGAACCTTCCAGTTATGTTTATTTTCATTCTCTTATCATTTCCAATGTGTATAGAACCTTACATAACAATCTAACCTCAAATGATAATATTTGAATGCCATATCACTTCATTTCCTAATCCACTTCACTATCCAGATTTGTCTTTAAAAATTGCATTAAGATTGACCACAATGATTTTCCATTTCAATCTTTGCATTAAACATATATACAATTCATGTATGAAAACAACATGGTGGTCAACTTATAGGAATTTAAAGTTTATACTTGACATGGGAAGGCATAAATTGCTTAGCAAGTTGGGTCACATGGTGGCCTGCCTAAAAATATTTCAAACTCAAACACCTGAACTACCAAACCGATCCATTTAGCTTATTGCATTGATTAGAATGAGAATTGACCACTTGGTTAACTATTTAAATTCATATTTAACTTGTTTGAAAACTGTCACCTTTGTGTTTGGAGGCCTCAAAACTGATCAAAACACTTGACCAAGCTATAAAACTTTACATTCATCGTCTGGCATATACTCTTTTAGTCCACAATCTATTTTCTAATGATGGAAAATAAGTCAAAAGATTTTAATCCATGAAGTTTCTCATTGAAAACTTTCCTACACATGACATGTTAGAAAACAACAAATTGCATTTGGAATTGACTTCAGAATCCAATCAAACAGTCACTTAGTGAAAATAAATCTAAAGTATGTGTTTTTACCTATATGGAGAGTATATGGTTAAATTTTGGGTTCATGACATCAAATCAAATGAATTTGGAAAATCTCAGAAGTTGGGTATTTGGAATTGTAGAGCTAGATACCTTGACAAAATAATGATTTTTGCTTATGAAACAGATATGGGAATGGGAAGACTTAAGAATTGGCACACTTGAAGTATTTTTAGAGTAGAACATAGTAGTACAATAATTTTTGGCTCATTGGTCATGGTTTAAAAATTATAGCATCATTGACATGACTTCCAATCAATCTGTGAAATAGATTTGCATAAAAATGTTAGAAATTGCATTTAACATTGAGTTTGAAAACTAGTCAAACAGATTTGTCATAAGCTTAAATTTGGAACATAACATGTTTATGACCTTAGGAATGCAATGTTTTTTTTTCTTAAATAGGGTCAAATTGGTTAGAGTCATGGTTAGTCAAACAGGGCTACTGATTAACTGTCATAAAAGACAACTAGGCAACTTTAAGTTTTTGTAAATGGAATCAGCTGGGAAAACTTATTAGATGGATTCATTAGGACTTCAAATTGAAAAAATAGGATGTAATTTATGAATAAAATTTAGTAGTATGACCATTTCTTCAAAATAATCAATTGTTCCTAAAATATTCATTGTCAAACAAGGCTTCCTAGATTAATGCAAAAGTGCATTAGCATGATAAAGATGAACAACTAACTTTGGGGAGCTACAAAACCTATTAAAATATGTCATAATGACCCGATAATTGAAACATTGGCTCTCTAATATGCATAATAAACACTCTCAAAGTGGAAATTCATGAAAATTAACTAAGTGTAATCTATTCAATTGCAAAGTAGGCTTCTAAGCACTGTTTGACACTTGGAAGGAAAATGCAGATTTGACAAGTGCTCAAAATAACACCTCACCAAATGACTTTAAACTTCAAAATAATGAATTGAGGTAGATGAATATATCAAATGAAATATGTGGAACACTTGAAACACATCATAGGTCTCAAAATGACAATCAGACACATAAGCATGAAAAACACTTATAGGGGTTTCTTTTGGCAAAGTTTTCAAATAGGAACTCAAAATCCTGATGCAATTTTGGGTCCCAACACCTTCCCCCTTAGGACCAAAATCAAAATGATATAGAGGAGATGAAAAAATGAGATAGATATGATCAAATTGAGATAAGATAAAGCCCATACTGACATACAAGTGATTAAGAAAAAAGGTCAACCACTAAGCATTGATAATATGCCCTAGTTTGATTAAGTTTGACCAGAATGATAAATCATAAGAATTAGGTCAAATCAAGAAGAAAAGTGATAAAATGATAAAGATAAGAAGGTGAAGAGAGTAGAAATGATGAAGAAATGGAAGAATGATGATTGCCTCAAAATGATCAAAAGATTTTCCTCAAAAGGGTCAGTCAATTCTGTATAGAAGAAAGAAAATTTAAATCATGATTTTGACAATCAAGATGAATGTAGATTTGAATTTCAATCTTGAAAAATGGATCCATGTCATCAAAATTAGGCAAGGGTGCAATTTTTTCAAAAATTTGAGACTTTGAAAAATTAGGTCAAAATGCTATATAAGATAAGAAGACATGATTAACTCTATTTAATGATAGGAAAATAAAAATATGATGAGCGAAAGATAGAAAATATGATGAAAGCATGATCGAGAAGAATAAAGGGGATGAATTTAGTTGATTGACATGTCCATGAAAGATGAAGGAGACTCTTTGAACTCATTAATAAACTAAATTAAAATTAAACCCTAAAGATGCAAACTAATATGAAAATACAAAGTGCAATTGCAAAGGTCAATTAACAAGGTCCTTGTTTTTATCATCAATCCAAAATGTGGGAAGTTATTATAAGCATTAAAGCCATAAAGGTCAAGATGAATTGATGGTAGATTCCCTAAGTTGAATATTGCAATATTACACTTGTATCAAGGCATAAGTGCCAGGGTAACCCCTGAGTGTGGTCTTGCATAAGAAAACACAATATAATAGTCAAAGATGATGTCCCAAATCTCCAAAGTGTCCAAAGTGTCAAAGTGAGAGACACTTAGGATCATAAAAGTGATGCCCACAAGTAGAAGACAAAAGAAAACATGTCTCATGTCCCCAATCCTTTAGTTCAGTGACATCCTTGAGAGACTAAGGAGGAAACACTCATTGAAAATTAGCACAAGTAGCATACGAAGAATAAGTCAAGAACATCTCAATTAGTTTTAGTTTGAGTGTGATGTGAAAGAGAAAAAGAAAGAGAAAATGTTGATTCTCTAGGACTCATGTTTGTAAGTGAGAAATATCATGATTTACAACAAGGTGCAAACTCAAAGACATTAAGTGTCAAGGGGAGTGTTGAGAAACACTATTTGCATGGTAAAACCATAGAGAACTAATGAATTCTAGAGACCCAATAAATGACAAAATTTGTGCCCCCCCTAGACTTAGAAAAAAGATAAATTCCAAACTAGGAGACAAGTAGATGAGATAGAGTGAGATGATTCTGTGTCAAAGTCACAAGATAATAGAAAGAGATGTGTGGGCTTCAAGTAGCACCTGTTCCTAGGTTTTCACCACTTGGAATAGTTTTTGTTTTTCCAGGAATTTTTTTTTTTTTTTTTTTTGTATTTTTGAGATATTTGATTTTTTTGGTGATACATGAAAGTGCCTATAGCTAGGCTTTCACTATGATGATAATTTTTTCAGCACATTTTATGCTTTTTAGGATTTTCTTGGAGGACCATATTTTTTTTTTTTGGATTTTTTTCAAGATCATAAAGTATGTACAAAGATTTGAATAGTGCAAGTATCAAACATATAATCTCTTGAGATGGATGGCATTGATGGGATTCAAGAGTTGTTCCCCCTCAACTGTCGAAGGAAAGTAAGCACCAGAGCCAAAAACTATAGGAATGATGTAGGGACCTAGCCAATTAGGTTCAAACTTTCCCTTCTAAACTTTATTATTTTTACTCTGAGGATTCTCTTGTAGGACTAGGTCTCCAACTTTAAATTCTCTAGGATGAAATTTCTTATTATAACTTTGTGACATCTATTTTTGATATACTTATGTGATAAAAAATTTCCTTCCTATATTCATCCAAATGTTCAAGTTCTTGTAGTTGTATGATTCTATAGTCTTCATCTATCACAAGATCTCTAAGAGCTACCCTAAGTGAAGGAATCTCAACTTCAAGAGGTAAAAAAAATTCTAAATCATAGACAAGTAAAAGAGTTGTAGCTCTAGTAGGTGTATGAATACTTGTATTATAGGCCCACGATGCAAGATTGATTTGCAGATGCCAATCTCTCCCATATTTATTAACAATTCTATGCAATATTTTTAATATTTTTTTATTATAAGCCTCATCTTGACCATTCCCTTAAGGGAAGTATATAGAGGATAATATTGTATAATCTTGAACTTCTTGCATAGTTGTTTTAGGTCCTTATTCTTCAATTGACCTTCATTATCAACCATTGTGGAGGATTGTATACCATATTGACAAATGGTGTAATTGAGGATAAATAGGGAAATTTTCTTCCCCGTAGTAGTAAATAAAGGAAAAAATTTAACCTATTTAGTGAAATACTCAGTGACAGTGATGATGAACTTGTGACCTCTTGACGAGTTTGGATAAATCTGTCCCACTAAGTCAAAGGCCAACTATTGAAAAGGCCAATGTGTAATGGATAGTATGACTTCCCTTCTTGTCACATGATATTTCTTACAAGACTTAGCATAACTTATGGCATCTATTTTCATAGTGGGCCAATAGTAACCAATTGTTAGCAGTTTCTGAGCTAACAAAAGACCATTAGAGTAAGACCCATAAATGCCCTCATGGACTTCATCTAGCTGTTAGAATGATTTAGAATAACTGGGGGGGGGGGTGGTGGTGAATCAGTTATCCTTAGGTCTAGATGTACCAAATGTACTTTTGAATACTTGAAACAACTTACATCTATTCTTTAAATATCTCGCTCTCCATAACAACTTATCAGTAATGTAAACTTGCAGTCTACTATCCCAATAGTAACTAACTTGCAGAATATAAAACATTAAATAGGTAAAACATATAAAATAGAATCCACACAATTATAACACTAGGATTTGATGTGGAAACCCAATTTGGAAAAAACCACCAGTAACATGCTACCAATTTTTTACTCTTCTAAAGTGAGCTCTATTAGGAGCCAACCTAATTAAAGGATAACACACAGTGTTAGGTGTCAATTTATTAAAGGATTTAATCACCCTATTAGGAGTGGTATTGTTAGAGGACTTAAGAACATCACATTAGAATCTCACCTTGATTAAAGGATAATTTGCAAATGGTTGTTAGGTCAACCTTGATTAAAGGATTTTAACCGATACAATGGTTAGAAAGTAATAACTAGTTGATGTGATAAACACAACTCACTTTGAAAATACAAATTGCAATGTAGCTCATTTGTTGATCTATTGACTAACATTCATTAATATCTCCATCATTGCTTTGCTTGGAAACCCTTCAAGTAATCACACTTCACCTCTGTTAAGCTCTTCAAGCCTTTTGCTCAAGTTTTTCAATCAATAGAATCAAAAACTGCTACAACCTCCCTAGGTTATCCTTATGTTTCCTTAAATAGGTAGCTTTTATCTTTTTCCACTTAAACATCACCATTGATCTTTGGGTTAGGTCAGATTTATTGAATCCTTCCATAAATTAGGTTCCTCCTTCTCCTTCTAGATACTTCTCAAAACTTCTCTTTAAATCCATGTCTAGAAACACTCAAACATGGTTTATCATGAATTAAATTCTCCAAATCATCAATACTTATCCTTCATGCACTTTGAACAATCCAAAAATTTAATTGTCTCAGCTAGGAATCTCAATTCCTTCACAAACTATTAAATGCTGACACTCAAAAATGCTACATTTCTTGGCCTTGGTCATCACTAGATAACTTAGTCAATACTAACTATCTTGCTCAGTTTATATTGCCTTCAATCAATCTAACTTTTTTGACACTTTGTCTTTACTGAAGCTTGATAAACACTATATTTTCTTGACTTCTATTGTTCACTTGGTCGATACTAGCACAAATCAATTTCAACTATAAGTTCCTTAATCTTCTTCTCTGTTTCTTGATTTAGCTTATAGATTTGTTCCTTAATTAATCATCTCAACTAGGCTTCAACTTCAACTATCTTCTCCACTTAGTCTAATGATTAGAAAAATATAATCTTGTCAAAGTCCAAATGATCAAGTGCCCATTGTAATTCCACATAGCTCAACCTTTCCACTGGTTCTTCTTGTTATCTCTTCTTCCCAAATCCTCTTCATCAATAAAATGATATGGCACTCTAATTAGGTAGCATCTATGTCACTAGTAAGGTTTGACATCAATGGCAACATAACAATTGTTCCAATTGTAGCTTCCAACAATCTCCCTCTTTGGCATTCATGGTAACACCTCTAGTTACCATGCAATCCAAAACACTTTAATTGCTTCAATCAACTCCTTCTCTATTCTATAAAAAAACTTCATTAATATTATCATTTTCAAATTGATTCTCATCTCATGATCTAACAATATTCTTTATTTCATCTTTTAGTTTCATTACAATTCTCATCTCTTCAGCTCTGATAGGCAACACTTTTAGACATCAATTGTAACAAATATCAACTTTGTCTATCATGGTAGAACATGATCTTCCTCTTTGATAGTTATCTTTAACATGTGAACTATTTGACATCTCTCTCATGTTGTATGGTAACTATACACACTCTCTTTTCTCATTATTGATGGTAATTACTTGACTTATCTCCCTCTTTAACAACAATGCTAAAGACACTTCAATATTTCTCATACATATTCAACATGTAGATATCTCTTTGTTAGTTATCTAAACTAGATTCTCCCTTGGTCATCTTTCTTATAACTTTAATTTTGTTTGCTTTGCATCTCAATCTCCTCACAATCTTCTCACAAACTTTAGGTAGATCCTAAAGTGTGACCTTCTGCATCAATTTGTAAGATATTCCAATTAAAACATTTGATGGAGAGATTCATCTCAGCTTAGGTAGCTTAAGCTAAGGGAATAACCCCCAATTAACCTCTTAGATATTCATGTGCATCCTTAGGTAAAGCTTTAGTAAAAATATTAGCTATCTATTCCTTTGTATCCACATACTCCAATCTCACTTCTTTGTCTTGTACCAACTCTCTCAAGTAATGATACTTGCTAGAAATGTTCTTGGTCTTGGTGTGCATCACAAGATTCTTAGATATTTTTATAGCACTTGTGTTATCACAGAATATAAGAATAGGTTTAATGATATCTTCCTCCATTCCTTTCAACAATTACTTGATCCACACTATGCTAGAATAATTAACTACTATTGCTACTGTATGGTATGATATCTTAGTGTAAAGAGCATTAAAATTAATCTAACACTCACAAAATAAAGAAATACAACATACGCCATGGGAGGAGAAAAAAAACATGTAAGGAGAAAATAGAGCAAGTATGGTGAGCTCCCCAAGTGTGACCTTGATACTTAGATGTATCCATATGATGGTGGATGTGTGCTTAAGCTTGCTTCAAGCCTTCAATTGATGAGAGATTTCAATGGATGAGAACATGGTGTGTGGGGTGAGTGAGGATTATTGCATGGTAAGAGTATGATTCAACGATTTTTTCTCCAAAAGGGCATTATAAGTTTGTATATGAGTTTGATGATAATTGTGAAAGGGGAAGGGTCCAATTTATAGGCCAAGGGGTGGTGAGATGATAGGATGCAAGAATGGATGAAAGGTGAGGGAAGGGGAAGCACATAGATTGTGATTTCTCAAATCCATATCCTTGTGATAAGTGTCACAAAGGGATTGGATGTGGAGGGTAGTCAAAGTGAAGGGTCAAAGGGAATTATGAGGGGGAAGGAGTGTTGAAGAGGGATTTAAGAGGCTTTAAAGAGCCATTAATGCCTTTGGTAGGGGTGTAAGAGGGTTGGGATAGAAGTTTGAATTTGGTTTGGGTTAGGAAGTCTTAACCTTTGGTTAAAGTTGTGTACATGTTTAGAAAGGGGATTAGGCTTTAACTTATGAGGGGATTAAGATGCAAGTGGCATGTTAGAGGGCTGCAAGTGGGTTAGCATTAATGAGGCAGGTTAGTTGGCTAAGTGAGGTTAGCATGGGTGATTGGGTTGGATTTGGATAATGATAAGAATTTAGGGATAGTTAGGGGTTGGGGGTTGATTTATTTAATAAAATTGGATGTGGGATTATAATTAATAGGTATAGTGCAATTTTTTTAGTTTAATAGGAGAATAGAGATTTAATTGATAATTTAGGCTCTGGCTTATAATTTGATTTTATCAATTGGATTGTAGTTTATTAAATAAATAAATAAACTAGGGGATGATAAGTAATTAATTAAATATTAAATACTTAATCAATAATATCCTAGGAGATGACTAAATAAGATTACTTAATGATGTAATCAGATTTAAGTGTCTACATTTTCCCCTCTTTGACTTCAAAGAAAATTTGAACATAAATGACACAAGGAAGATTTTTAAAGAAAAAAAGTTTCCCCAGTCTCAAATAGAAAGAGGAGAGACTTGACTGTGTGATGCCCCCTCAAGAAGGCAATGGGGAGAGAAGATGAAGCTCAATGATTTCTTGAAAAGGATCAAGAAGCCGAGGTGAGTAGGAGGAGGTAGATGGACTAAAATAAGGTTAAAAGGGAATTAAAATTAAAAAAATAATAGGGTCAAGGTGAAAGGGGGTCAGCACAAGTGAAGGACAGGAAAATAATTCAACACAAGGGGCCTATAAGAGGGTTCATGAGGGCCATAAATGAGTAGGTGCTCTCATATTCATAGCGATATATTGTCATTTTTGAGCTCTGGATTAGACAACACAATGGTTGCATAGGGATGATTAGAACATTGAATGGATGTGGTACAACGTGTGTGGGCACATCAAACACCAGACCATTTGGTAGGCACTAACTTTTGCCTTTTGGATTTGTGAATTTTTAGTTAGAGTGTTCCCAAAATTTCAAAAATGTGTTTTCATGGGCATGGGTCTAATAGAAATATTATAGGGATTGACGAGAATGTGATCACACAAAAGGATTAAGGGAAAGGGCTAAAAAAAGGGATCCCAAGCGGCTTTCATGAGAAAGAATTTCTACGAGGATCTTATTGTGGGATAACAGTTTTGGAAGTGGGAAAGCATTCTTATTAGTGGGAATAAAATCCTATGGGTTAAGAGAAAGTTAGGGGAAGGTCAATGTGGGAATGATAGTTGGGTTTGACTAGGGGGAGGGGGTAAAAGGCTAGATGCATTCCCATTGTAATCTATAGCTACAAGAATGTGGGGTTATGAATGAATCATGGAAATACGAACCTATTTGTGGGAATGTGATCATAGGGGTAGCTAGATGGGTAAAGGGGGATCATGAAACATAGGAAGAAGGGGTCTAGTGGAATATTTAACACACATGGGTGTTTAGTTTTGTGGATACAATGGTCACTAGATACATTGGGGTCATGTGAGCGATGCATCATAGTGCTATGTGCCAAAGAAAAGTTCACATTAGTCGACTGGGAGAGGATAGATGTGATCAGGCTAGGTTACTTGGCAAGGTTTCCACATACATAGACTTATATAGTGATGGTGACAATAGTGTACAAGCATTGGTAGAATGAGATGGGGACATTTCAGTTGTCGACTAGGGAGATGACTGTTACTATGGAGGACATCTACAAGATCTTTAGATTGCTAGTGTGAGGCATGCTTATAATGGTAGCAGGAGGAGTTATAGGAGAGAGAGTGGTGTTGAGACTAGTGGGGCCTAGGGTCTAGTTCCAGATCTAGAGGGGCCATTTTCATTAGATAGACACTTGGATCGGGTGGCACCAGACATGCAGATATATTTTTATGCTTACAAATTAGTGTTAGGGTACATCACCCTAGATACAAGTAGGATGAAGGTGACATTGGCCTTGATCTAGAAAATCATCTAGATCATAGATGAGGGAGTCCCAATTGCATGGGGCTCACTAATGCTTGTGAATATTTATAGACTCTTACATTAGATTGTATACCAGGACATAGGGTGTCACTAGGGGAGGAGCATGGGCTTCCTAACCCTATTACAAGGTTGGGCATGGGAGCACATTATTGTATTTATACTAGTCAAATGGAGAGATAGAAAGTTAGAGGAGCCTATTGTGTACAACTGGGAAGATCCATTGACATATCACCACACAAAGGAGGTGGGCTATTGGAAAGTCTAGATAGATGAGATCAGGGTGGTGACTTGGAGACCATACATAGGTCTTGGGCCATGGGTAGAGGAGAGGCAAAAAATTCCATTAATGATCTCTCCATGCTTCATGTTTGTGTGATGGGATTACATTACTGAGTAGCATTAGTCAGACAAGGTGTTGCAATAGTTTGACTAGCCACAAGATGTGCTAGGAGACCCTGTGTGGTATCAGCGAGTGACATGAGAGTCAATGACCCTATTTGGGTCACCACTATAGAGGGAGGGATATTTAAAGCATGGAAATACATGGCACCATAGGGTTGGGATTGGTTTGGTGGGCTAGTAGATTCTAGGTCCACATAGGGGCACATAGACTAGTTTTAGTGCCCAAGGCCCATGAGGAGGGCACAAGTTACAAGGGCATCAATGGTGGAAAGGAGATTACTTGAGCAACAAGGAGGGGGATATATGAGGCAAGGGAACTAAGGAAGCAAGTAGAGGTTTTGGTGTAGGGTGAGGTGCCATAGAGGAGGAGATAGAGGAAGGGAGAGGAGGAGGAGATGGGGCATGAGGAGGGGAGGCAGGATGTAGAGAGGCTACATTAGGAGAGGCCACAACAATAAGAGGTAGGAGAGGGGGCCTAGGGGCCAGTTGGAGGAGGAGGGTCATGATCGAGAGGAGGGGATCGTGGATTGGTAGGGAGGTATGCCTCCTTATAGTAGGCACACAATGCTATGAGCTAGCTACTTTAGGACACTCAACAAAAGAGAAACTAGCTTAGAGGTGAAAGAGATCAGATTTGGAGGGAGCAAGATGCTATCTAGGGACAACTAGATAGAGATGAGATTGAGCTAGGGGGACTATGGTGGAGTTAGGATGCTTGGAGGGGAGGCTGGAGGCTAAGAGGGGCAAACTGCAGGGGAGAGTGGATGTAATATAGCAAGAAAGGGATAGGATGGTGGTGGAGATGGCAACCCTTAGGGTGCAAATGGCGGTGGGGGGAGGATTGGAGGAGTTAAGATGGCTTAGGGGGGAGGTAGAGGATCTATATGAGAGAAAAGGTTTCTATAGGGATAGGTACCATGAAACCATGCCAATGGAGCATATAAAGCATTGCAAGTGTTCGACGTGATTGGGGACAATCAATATGCACACATGGATGCAGAGTGGTGGGGAGAGTAGGTGGAGCACTGGGGGATCCTAGAGGTAAAAGGATAGGGAAAAGCCATATATCAAGGTAGAGCCAAAGGTGGGATAGAGGGACATTAGGGAGGAGAG
The DNA here is from genome assembly GCA_028749045.1 of Cupressus sempervirens. NCBI lineage: Eukaryota > Viridiplantae > Streptophyta > Pinopsida > Cupressales > Cupressaceae > Cupressus > Cupressus sempervirens. Next base: position 805,813,065 of record CM053789.1, on the reverse strand, counting down.
ATGAGGGGGAGAGCTTGGGTATATGCAAAGGAGTGGATAGGAAGAGGATGAGGCCACCACCAGCTGTAAGAGTAGTGCAGGACCTAGGAAGGGATCCATATGAGTCCCACAAAGAGGAGATTATGGATAAGGGTACAAATGAGTAGTGATTTGCTACATTTTGATTACGTAGTATACATTTGTACATACATGCATTTTTGGGGGCACAAACCTATGTGTACTTATATGGATACATTTATTACATGGATTTTGGAGTGGTAGTGGATTTGGACTATGATGGACATTTGTGTATTTTTTTAGGGGTGGGTGATGTATTCTTTATTCTTTGTAGGATATGATATATATGATGAGTATTCATTAGGGTGGGATATCTGTGTTATGAGTAGTATACCCATGTGATTTTATTGTACTGTATGTAGTTCATGAGATGCATAGGATAAATGGATGAGATGGAATGACATGTGTTATGCATGATGTGATGTTTGATATATGAGATGGATGATATGCAAGATGCTACTGACTTGTGTGATTAGAATGTGATGGTTCTATATGAGATGGGCGATATGCAAGATGTTACTAACTTGTGTGAGGTAGGATGTGATGGTTCTATATGAGATGTAGGATATTATTGACTTGTGTGATGCAGGATGTGATGGTTCTATATGAGATGCAGGATATTACTAACTTGTGTGATGCAAGATGTGATGGTTCTTTATGAGATGTAGGATATTACTAACATGTGTGATGTAGGATGTAATGTTTGATATATGAGATGCAGGATATCACTGACTTGTGTGATGTAGGATGTGATGGTTCTATATGAGATGCAAGATATTACTGACTTGTGTGATGCATGATGTGATGTTATAGCTATATACGTAGGGATGTTGATTATATTTTTAGTAATGCATGCATTAATGAGACATGCTGAGTTATGTTTGATGAAAAAGATGTAATGGTAAAAAAGAAATATGTATGTAAAATGCAAAAATAGGATAAGGAAAAGGATGCCTAAAATGTATTATAAATGAAAGTTGCAAAGGATAATTAAATGATTTGTAAATTTAGATAATGAAAATGCAAATGATGATAAAATGAAATAAAGAGGATAATGATAACACACTTGATTACTAAAAATGAACCTAAGAAGAAAATGATAAGGCAAATGAAAATGAACCTAAAAAGACTATGATGATGTAAATGATAATGAACCTAAAAAAAAACTATGATGATGCAAATTATAATTAAAATGAACCTAAGAAGATAATGACAATGTGAATGAAAATGAACCTAAAAGGACTATGATTATGCAAATGATAATTAAAATGAACCTAAAAAGATGATGATATTGAGCCTAAAAAGACTATGATGATGCAAATGATAATCAAAATGAACCTGCAATACTAGGATAATGCAAATGAAAATGAACCTAAAAAGACAATGATGATGCAAAGGAAAATGAACCTAAAAAGACTATGATAATGCAAATGATAATGAACCTAAAAAGACTATGATGATGCAAATGAAAATGAACATAAAAAGACTATGATGATGCAAATGAAAATGAACCTAAAAAGACTACGATAATGCAAATGATAATTAAATGAATGGGGATGACATAAATGCAATTATAATGGTAGAAAAATGTGTGTGAGAATAGGGGGGTGGGTAGGATGAACATGTATCATATCATTGATTGACCATAACTATGGATGGTGGGGCTAAAAAATGTGCACAACTTTTAACATAGGTTGAGATAGGGGATCTAGGGAGATTTGATAAGTGAGAGGATCAAGTAGAAGGAAGAGGTGATGGTTTGAAATTGGACCCTTGCGGTTGGGTGGAATGTGGGGGAGTAGAAAAAAGAGAGCTTTGGATTCTTCAAGGGTAGGAGTTGTATAAGATTGGTAGGACCATTGTGTATGATAAGATAGGAGCTTGGAGGATTGGTAGGAAAAATGTGGTAAGGTGAGATGTGAGAGATCTCTTATATGAAAATAAAGGTAATGGGCAGATGAAAGTTTGCTTGAAGCTTGAGGGTAGGGTACTTCGTAAAGAAGAACCACCATGTACTTTTGAGCACTTAGTTTGATATAGGAATACTGGGGATATGCCAAGGCTACCAAGAACATCAAGGCTTATTCACCAATATTACATAGGACTAACTTGAAACAAAAATGCAAGGATTGCCCCAATATCACACATGAATTTGAGAGAAATTAGAGTGGAAACAATATTGGGTAATCCACAAGATAATGCTATTTTCCAAATGCATCATGTGACTACAAATGATCATATGTTTGGAACATGCAAGGGTCACATCCAATTGACACACAAGCAAAAAAAGACCTGATCAACACCTTGCTCTCAAATTGACCCATTCATAGGATACTATGATATAAAAGATCATGGGGACCTTGAGGAAGGAACAAACAAATTTCTTGGAAAAGGTAATTAAGAACCAAAAAGTGAAATTCAATATTGAAAGAAAGAATAAATTCATAAAAAAAGTAACCTTTTGCCAAAGAGATCAATAGGATTGGATGTTGACAAATCAAGATCAGACATGAGGAAGGATGCATTCTATAATGACCTATTGGTAGTATTTGGGACTATGACAATTTGGGCAACCATAAATTTTTAAGGACAAATCTTTGATGACAAGAAATCTAGCCAGAGTGTTTGAAAAATGACCCTTTTAAGAGAACCTTGGTTTTTGACAAGATACAAATTGACTTGAAAGAGAAAATAGGGTATGTACAAAGAGACTAGACAAGAAATGATTAAAACTGGGATATACAACAAATTGACCAAGATATTTACAAGGATCACTAGGGAAAAGCTCAATGTGATGGGATATTTAGTATGATAGGTAGTGGGTTTTATTTATAATGGAAAAAGCTCAAGATGAGTAGATAGTAGAAAAAAGATATGGTACATTGAATTACGATACAAGGGTATGATACACATATATGATACATGATATGATACATGAATATGATACAAGAGATAAGATACATGTGATAGGGTACATGGATATGAGATACATGGGAGATAAAACATGTGATAGGATACATGGATATGATATTATACACCACTCTGATTTGAATCCCAAGCTCAATGGGGATAGGGATAGTGATAGTGCGATGATGGGATCTTTGAAACACCTTGGGAAAATAGGGAAATGGATGACTAGATATGGGGAGAGATGGTGGGAGGATATATATTTTGATAGATAATGGGAAGGCCAAGTATACATGGCTCCTATTACTAGGTTTTCACCAAGGTACCTATCCAAGGTACTTGAATTGCCAAATTTTCACCATTGGACACTTATTTTTCTTCACTATTTTCTTTTTCTTTTTTGCATATTTTGATTTTTTTTTGGGTTCTTTTTTATGGGATTTAGTAGGATACACTAAGGGGCTTAGGCGTAAAACTTCATGAGGTGAATGATGTTGGTGGGATCATTCAGTGTTTCACCTTCAAGTGTTGATAGTTAATATGTGCTTGTGCTGAAAGATGTTGTGACAATATAGGGACCAAGCCATGTGGGCTCAAACTTGCCCTTATTTTCTCAGTCCACCTAGAATTTCATGTTAAATTTAAGTACTGTGTCACGTACTTGAAATTATCATGGGTGAACCTTCTTGTTGAAGTTGCACTTGAGCCAATTCTGATAGACCATGAGATGGTCATAGGCCTATTTCCTTTTTTATTGAGTAGATCTAGCTATGTGAGTCTAACTACTTTGTAATTGTCATTTGATATTTGTCCTCATAAATAGATGCACAAGGATGGGCGTTTAGCCTTAATAGGTAGGACTGCCTCAACACCATAGACTAGGGAGTATGGAGTTATGCCTGTGGATGTGTGGAATAAGGTGCTATGAGCCTATAGGGTTGGGTTGATTTGTAGATGCCAATCACGTCTAGACTCATTGACAACTTTCTTGAGGATTTGAGTAGGATTTTTTTAGTTGTCTTAGCTTGACCATTACCTTATGGAAAGTATGGGCTGGAAAAATAGTGATGAATGTGGAGGGAGGTGCACAATTCTTCCATATTGAGGTTTTCAAAGTTACCTCCATGGTCTATGAAAATGGTAGCAGAGCTACCCAAGCAACACATGATGTGATAAAGGATGAATTTAGATACTTGAACTCCTGTGGTAGTGACAAGTGGGACTGCCTTCACCCACTTCATGAAATAACCTATTGCAGTGATTATCCTTTTGTGGCCTTCTGCAAATAGAGGTGTAATAACACCAACAAGGTCAAACCCCCAATATGGAAATGACCATGGCGGTGCAATGAGTTGAAGATCTTGAGTTAGAGCTTGAATTAAATTTGAATGCTGCTAGCAAGGTAGACACCTTTTGAAAAAATCACAAGTATCATGTTCAATGGTAGGCCAATAGTAACCAACTCTAAGTATTTGTCTAGTTAGGACTATACTACTCATGTGAGCACCACAAAGTTTGGTGTGTACCTCTTTGAGAGCCATAGCCACCTCATTTTGGTCTAAACACTGAGAGAAAGTATCATGATAATCATGGTGATATAGGGTGTTAGCTATAATAGTGTAGTGTGATGTTTTCTGAATGAGGTTTTGGCATTGGGCTCATGTGAGATAAGGAGATATGATAAATTTTTTTAGATAAGCACGGATTTTGTGGTACCATGGGGATTGGGGACCAACTAAGATGCATACCTAAGTTGATTCATCATTCTCGTATGTGGGGTCATGTAGCTTCTTGACTAAGAACTCATATTGTGTATTTGTAAGAATTTGCCTTAGGGAAAAATCACGCCAAGATGAAGAAGCACAAGACAAGCACAATATGGACCAAATAATGTCTGATTAGAATATCGATATGAATAATGAATGATATGATCTTATATGTACAATTACACTAGGAGTTCCTGTATATAAAGGCCTCTAAGATGCATCTAGATTGTCTAGGAGTTAACAAAAAGATAAGCCTCACAAATAAGCACATGTCCAACAAATGCAGATTATCCTCCATTACACACAGGAGTTAGTGTGATGATGAGAGGATAAGCCTATAAAGATATGTCACATAAAATATGTTGTAGACACCATGTGCTTAATTAAGAGTGCAAATTATTGAATTGTCAACATGACAACTCAATTGATTATACAAACTCCAGTGCTGTAGACACCATGTGCTAAATTAGAGTTGCTTACTCCTATGTTGTCAACATGACAACTCATATGAGTATACAAACTCCTAGGTGTCTAACCTAATAAATAATAAAATAATGCATTTATCCTAAGTAAACTTAAGTAAAGTGTAAATAATAATTATTTACACTAACACCCCCCCTTAAGTGCAACTTAGGGGAATGCACTTAAGCTCACAAAAGCTATGATGAAATGCATAATGGGTCTCAAATACTATGCCACGTTAGGTACCCATGTACATAATACAATGCTATACAATGCAATAAAATCTCTCTGAAAATGGAGTAAGAGGGAAAACCTCATGGGAAAAACCCTCCCCCAAAAAGAGAGATATGTACAATAAAGAAAGATGCATGAATGGATGTAGTAATCAAGACCCCCCCCGCCACCCCACCCCACCCCCCAAAATTATGACATACATCATGCATATATAATAGAGAATCCCTTGATGAAATCCCCCCCTTAGTGAAGGATCTCATGATGATGAGTTCTTGAAGGTAGAAGAGAATCCAATGCCAACAAACAAAATTTCTCCCTTTAGGAAGAAGATACACCAAGTATAGGTGCAAGCATGTTTCGAACTATGGATAGGAATATGAAAGAGGAATCCATATGTAATATCCTATGGATGCTACCTTTGAAGTTTTCTCATATGTCGACAAGTCCTTGATGAATGTAGATGCCATGAACCAATTTGGTGAATTCCCACAAGAAGGTGGAAACCAAGGAAGCATGTCCATGTATGACATTGAATCAAGCTCCAAAGATGATGAAGCATTCTTATAAGAAGATGGAGGAAGAGAAGCAATGTTGCCTCCCCTCAATGATGAATGCACACCCATGATAGAAGCTCCTTGATGACTAAAGAAGTTGCACCATGAAAGTTGAATGATGGTCCTCCTTGTAGGAAGAAATGGTGCCATAGGTGTAGTAGAGAATGCTCCCTAACTGATAGGAACAATCCTTAGAAAATATGATGTTTGAGGAAAATGGAAGATAATCTCCAAATACTGATATAACTCCTCATAAGTGAAAGAGTCCTTCTCCATCTATTGTAAAGAAATGTCCATAATCATGTCACAACAATCAAGTGGTTGAGGGTCAGAGTGTGCCCTCACAACAAGGGAAGAAGTCTCCTCAACAAAGAGAAGATTGATGTCATTGATGATGTCTCCCACATCTTCAATGTGAGAATCCACGAACAACCTTGCAATGTTTGGAAGGAAGTCATCCCATGAAGCTGAAGTAGGAAGACATGGCATATCCTACTACACTAAATCAGGAGCATCTATGGTTGGAACTGAATTAGTAGAATCAACATGAGTGTCAGGAGGTGTGATCTCATCTAGAGTTGGAGGTAGCATAACTAGAGTGATTGAAGATAGAATGTCTTCTGGAAATGGAGGAATTGTGGGATCTCCATATGCTTCCCAAAGAGCCATCCAAATGTCATAAGGATACCATAATTTGTCGATGAAATCATAGCAATAATGAATGCCACTAAAATAAATGATGTCCAAAAGTCTTTTAATAGGTGGCTATTCAATGGAAGAGATCAGTTCGTTGGAACAAAAATAAGGAAATACTTCCTTATGCTCCCTTCTTAGATGATCAATGAGTAAGACACTCCATTTCCAATAGTTTCTCTTTGTCAACCTTGGCCTAAGACCACCCTAACATGTGAAATAAAACTCCATGAGATCAATGAATGTATGCACCCCCCTAAATGCAAAAATAGTCAATCAACCCCCCCATAATGTATGATTTGGCACTTTTATAGGTAGTGCATTTACAATAGGCCACTTGCCAATTTAGGCCTTCATGAACTTCTGATTTTTCTATTTACGACCTCCTTTTGGAGTACAAATCTAGAACTTTACAATGTACAACAATTTTGAAGCAATACAATGCAAAGAAATGACCTATTTTTGAAAGTGATATTTCTATCCACACAAGCCTATAATATAATTTTAGATTTGGAAAGTAGAAAAAAAATTACACACTTTAAAAAAAAAAATGGATCTTGATTTGGAGTCCACATGAGCCTGTACAGAGCAATTGAAGTTGCAAAATGTAAGATTGGACAGGTACAGTCACCAAAAACTACAATTTTTGACAAATTTGTGCACCAAAACTAGAAAGTAATAACACCACTAAAAAATTAGGAAATTCTAGCCAAAATCAAAAAAATTGCACCTGATTTGGAGTTCAAATGACTGAGATATGGCTCGCAAAGTTGGACTATCAAATCAAAACTAAATTTGGAGAGGGGTCTGATTAGCAAACTACGAGGTTAAATTTGATGTCTAAATGATTGTTGCGGTAGTTCAATTTGGCTTGATAATGATAGTCAAATGGTCATCAAATTTAAGAGAGTGTTTTGATGACATAAAAAAAAAATCCTCCCCAAATGATGTGGCAAGTATGGTTTGCTGATGTTAGTAATACAAAATTGTACAAAATTGATGACATCAACATGCATGTTAGGGCTGATTGGGCAAGTATGAATCTAATGTGTTTGTTGTATGATCAAGTGAGGTAGTGTTGAGGTGTCTCCTCACTATTAATGCTGATTTGGATAAGGGGGTCTATGTGGGCAGGTCTACATGTGTAGGGAGGCCTACGTGGCCACTAACGAGAATTGTGGTGTGACAAATAGGCACAACGTTGGCATACTGGGCTAGAATTTTCAACGGCTAGTAGATCTCAATCGGGGCCTGGTCAGCGTAGGTACCAAAGTTTTCTTCACACCAAAAAGGGCTTTAAAGCCCTTGTGAAGGTTGATACTACCAAAAAATTTGATATCGCCAGTGGGTGTGGGTTTAGTCCCACAACCATGGTGTAGGCGAGTTGTGGGTGTTTTAAAAACCAATGACTGGCCTTGTTTAAAGCAGATGTATGAGCCGCTAGGAGTTTGTGTATCAGCTGGTGGTTATGAATGTGCTAGAATTATTATTGAAGCTAGTCAAATTATGAATGGAATATTTTGTGATGTAATAGAATATTCCTTACAGGGGTTGAGATTTGACCACCTGATTCCTGCAATTTTTTTTCTCTACAGGCCTAATGGCCTAAATTTTTTTTCAAACAAAATGCTCTAAAAAATATAGAGAAAATAAAATTAACAGATATGAAAATAAATTAAGTAGATCTGAAAATGATAATACCAGATTTGCAAATCAGGCCTTCGGGTGCCAATTTGCAAAAAAAATTTGCCTCAATTTTGACTATGGCCCAACATAGGTGAATTTATAGTCAAAATTCACTGAATCAATGCTCCAAACACATTGGTGAGGTCTGCTTTGGCTTTAGACACTCCCAATAGCTACGAATACTGTAGATCTAAATTGAGGTGTCCTCAGAGAGGTGAAGCAAGAACAATCTCCAATGGCTATGAAATGACATTCCTATGGCTTTGATACCATGTAAGAATTTTCTTTAGGGAAAAATCACACCAAGATTAAGAAGCACAAGACTAGCACAATATGGACCAAATAATGTATGATTAGAATATCGATATGAATAATGAATGATATGATCTCAAATGTACAAGTAAACTAGGAGTGCCTGCATATAAAGGTCTCTAAGATGCATCTAGAATGTCTAGGAGTTAGCAATAAGATAATCCTCACAACTAAGCACATGTCCACCAAGAGTGGATTATCCTCCATTACGCACATGAGTTAGTGCGATGATGAGAGGATAAGCCTATAAAGTTAGTGTAACGATGAAAGGATAAGCCTATAAAGGTATGTCACATAAAATTATGTTGTAGACACCGCATGCTTAATTAAGAGTGCAAACAACTGTGTTGTCAACATGACAACTCAGTTGATTATGAAAACTCTAGTGTTGTAGACACCATATGCTAAATTAAAGTTTCTTACTCTTGTGTTGTCAACATGACAACTCATATGCAAACTCCTAAGTGTCTAACCTAATAAATAATAAAATAATGTATTTATCCTAAGTAAACTTAAGTAAAGTGTAGATAATAATGATTTACACTAACACTATCTTCTTGATGAATCTCTAAGAGCGAACCAATAATGGTCATGAAATCTACAACTTTGTTTTGTAACCTTGGCACCTCCATGAATTGGATTTGAGTGAAATATTTCTTTAACTAATCAACCAATTCTTTGTAAGGTTGGATTTTGTCATCCTTTGTTTGGCACTCATCAAGGACTTGCTTGATAATCAGTTGTGAGTCTCCAAAGACCTGTAACTCTATGATATTCCATTCATCTGCTATCTTGAGCCCTGTAGTAAGAGCTTCATATTCTGATATGTTATTTGTGCACTAGAATCAAAGTTTGAAAGACTTAGGTATGTAGTCACCTTGAGGGGTGACCAACAATATTCCTACTCTAGAAAATGGGGAGTATAAGATCCACCAAAATATAGCTTCCATGATGGTTGCTTTTCTATCATGTAGAGATGTTCATTTGGAAACTCCATAACTATAAGATGATTACCCATGAAGGGTGCATCAGCCAAGTGATCTTCTATATATTTTCCTTTGATTACCTTTCTATCAACATATTGGATGTCAAATTCACTAAGTAGTATGATCCATTTCACTAGGCAACCTCTAAGTACTATGTGTGATAGCATGTATTTCAAAGAATAGATCTTGGAGATAAGTTGCACAATATGACTCAACATGTAATGGTGGAGCTTCTAAGTGGTGAAAACCACAACTAAATGAGCTTTTTCCATAGGTGTATAATTAAGCTCATAACCAACTAGAGTGCAATTGATGTAGTAGATAGCTATGTCTTTCCTTTTGTCATCAAGTTGTGCTAGCAGTGTGCCTAATGCTATTGGGGTAGTTGTTATGTATAATATTAATGGTCTCCTGACAATTGGCAGAACCAAGTTAGGTAGGTTAGCCAAATATTTCTTGTTTTCTCAAAGTTGCACTGACATATAGGATCCCATCTGAAACTATGATCCTTTTTGAGAAAATGTGTAAATGGTTGGCATTTATTTGCTAGCTATGAGATGAAAAATCTTATTGATTGCAACTTTCCTTGGAGGGAGAAAAGCTATTACAGTATTTTGGGAGGGGGAATATCCATGATGGCTTTGACCTTCTAGGGGTCAATCTCAATGTCGTGCCTTCATACAATAAAACTAAGTAGCTTTCCAGATGTGATGCCGAAGACACATTTCTTAGGGTTAAGCATGAGGCAATACTTGGCTAGTTAATCAAACACTTCTTCAAGGTGAGATAGATGATCCAAGGTATTAATAGTTTTGACCAAGATTTCATCTACATAATCTTCAAGGGTTTTATGGATGAGGTCATGGCAGATGACCATTATAGCCCATTAATAGGTTGCCTCTACATTCTTTAACCAAAATGGCATCATGTTATAACAAAAGGTTCCTCAAGGGGTGGTAAATGCTATTTTATGTTGGTCCTATATTGCTATTTGTACCTAATTATACCCAAAGAAACCATTCATGAGAGATAAAAACTCGTGGCTTGCTGTGAGATCAACAATAATGTTGATATTTGGTAAAGGGGAATCATCTTTGGGAAAAGCTTTATTGAGATCTCTAAAATATGTGCAAATTCTCATATCACTAGAGGGCTTGGTGAGAGGTACAATGTTAGAGATCTAATCTAAATAATAAATTGGGTGAATGATCTTCACATCTAGCATATTTTCTAACTTCTCTTTGACCAGTAAATCAACTTGGGGAGGTATCTTTCAAAATTTCTATTTGACCAGTTTGACCTTTGCATCTACTACCAAATGGTGCACCCCTAATTTAAAATCTAGTCCTGGCATGTCTTGATAAAACCATGCAAATTGACCAATATTTTCTTAAAGTACCTTAATGAGAAGATCTACTTGCTCTAATGGTAATGATGCTACAATGTATGCAATCCTTGGTGTCCTTGTTAGATTGAAGTTGATTGGTCTGGTGTCCTTTGTCAGGATTGATGATACTGTAGGCCTGCAATCTTGTGGGGGAAGGATGAAATCTCCATCCTTAGGTACCTTAAAGAGGTTTTCACCATCAAAGACATCCTTTATCTTGATTTCATTTTTTGAATGATCCAATGGTTCTCTAGAAGAGTTTTCACTAGGGGATACCTTTGCTTTTCTTTTTTGATTTTGATTTTCTTTAGTTTGATCATTTTTGCAACTAGAGATCTCATCCTCCCCAAAGTAACCCTTTGGGTCCAATTTTTAGATCTAAGCTAATTATGGTGGTGAATTTTTGTGTGGTATTTTAGCTTTGATGAATTGGAGGAGCGCATGCTCTGTATAGAACTTGTCAATATGGATAACACTTGGTTGGTCCCAATCAATGAGTTCAAGATGAGTGAGGGGAAAGTCTATGAGGTTTATGGATAGTTCATAGAGCACTTAGGCTCCTAAGATGAGTTCATCAAGTAAAATATCATTGTAGGATTACTTTTCAACTTCCTCAAGGATGTATTCAACTTCTATGAGATTGCTTTAAATATTTAAAAAGGCATGACCATCTTTAGTAGTGCCCCCAGTTACGGGGAGTCCATAGCTTAGACCTTTCTTCTTCTCCTCTTTGTATGCCTCTACTAGTTGTTTGATGCTCGACTCTTCACATCCTAGGGCACATCCTTGATAATTTCATAGTTTGATAGAAAGGCGGTGTGAGTGTGGATATTTCTGTTTGAAATAGTCAAGGAGTTATTTACCTTTTAGAGGTGGATCTTTGTATAAACATGTACTAATGTCAAGGTTTGTTTCTTCTCCATTGAGGATTCCATTGGCAATAAATGTGGTGGACCTAAGTTGTTCAAGTTGAGGAGTTATGTTTGGCTTTGGCCCTTGATAGGTGGGGTACCCTCGAGTATGTGGGTCAAGAGGTAGAGCATTAATAGAAAAGGCATCTGAGAGACTGTATTCACCACAACCTTGGTAGTTAATCTTAATGGTGGAGAGTTTGGAGGCTAAAGATGGTGTCAAGATCATGGCAAGTACCAAAAGAACTAGCCATGGTGGTGCCAATCTCAATTCTAGAGCAATGGTTATCATAGGATGCTTCTACCATATCACAATATGCAAAGGGTTTAGGATTAGCATGGATGCTTATCTGAGTGCAATGATATAAAAATTTGATGTGCTGATGATAAGTGGAGGAGATGACCTTCATAGCATGAATCCATGGTCAGCCAAGGAGGATGTTGAAGGGTAGGTTAAGATCAATTACATGAAAAACTATTTCTTGAGTAGCAAGGCCAACTCTGATAGGCATCAAGATGGTTCCTTAGGTGGTCTGCTCCAAGTTTTCATAGGCTTTAATAGTGATGACTTCATTTATGATATCTACTTTAGTGTGTCCTACTTTTTTGATGAACTTTAATGTACATAGGTTTAAAGCCGATCTATTATCTATTATGACCCCCTTGACAAAAAAGTTAGAAACCATAATGGCTATACAGAGTGGAAGGATATGACCTAGCTCAATAGCTAGTATGTTAGAGGTTTTGAAGGACAATGTGCATGATGTAGAGAGATGGCCTACCAAGTTTTGAAATTTTGTGGCATTTATATCAATAGGGATGTGAGACTCATGAAGGGAACTCTCAAGGATTTCCTTGTAAAGTGGACTAATGCACTGAAGATCTAGAATAAAGAATTGAGCTAGCATGTTCCCAAGGTGTTTCAAGATATTACACTATAGTCCTGATGGGGTAGGCACTAATGAATTGATGATATTGAGTTGGGTTCTTCTTGTGGTAACTCCACATTGGTTATTTGGGCCTTTGATATTTATTACATTGATAGAAGGTTCTATTTGAGATATGAAACCGATAAGATTACCATAGTCTAAGTATGTTGATGTATAATTCTATGATTTATTGTGGTTATCACCTTGTTTTTTTTGAACATTATTCAGTGGTTATCACCTTATTTGTTCTAAACATTATTCAGTTTGTTGGTGTTCTTGATAGTGGTATTGTTTGTAGGGGCCTTGTCTGTAATTTTGTTGTGGGGGAAATGCATTTTGGTAGATCAATAACCCTATATTTAGAGAAGTTTGTGCCCCCACTGTGATCTCCTTTTGGTCTATGAGCTCTTGCACATATTCTTTGAGTTGTATACACTCAAGGGTGGGAAGTCCTTTAACATAGTAAAATTTGCAAAACTCACTTTCTCAATACCATGATGTCCTTGATTGATTGTGATCTAATGGTCACATCTGTGGATGTTAGATAAGATTGTCTTTGGCCAATTTTAAAAAAATGACATCAAGTGGCTCCCCCAAAGGGGTATATACTTGGGACTACCTTTGGACTTGCGGCTTTGGCCCAACTGTGATATTGATGGCATTAGTCTGATTCTGAGGATTGGGTGCTTGTGTATTGTGCTGATTGTGCTATGGTGGAGGTTGTTGGTGGTTTTTGGTATGTACTATGTTGATAGGCCAATCATTTTTGTTGTTGGGGTATTTGTTGATAAGGAGTATTTGGAGCACTAGGTGTTTCTTCAGCTACATAAACTTGGTGGGTGTTTGTGGCACCATCAGTGACTATGTTTTTTTTTCTTATTCCAATACCACAATTTTTCATGGTATTGTCCCCATTCCTGGGTGTTTTCTTTGTAAATATTGATAATTCCATATTTGATAAGTCCTTTCTCAAGGCCCATGCACTTTTCTTTGATGTCTTCATATGTTTGTAGGCAATTTAATGTCATGGGATGGGTGAGAGTGGGATGAGCATTGCCAATACTTTTTTTGACAAGGTGATGCTGTAGGATAGTACAAGAGATCTAAGTTGTGAGGGTTTTCCATCTTTGAAAGTAATCAATAAGGCTTTCTCCCCCTTTTTTTTAGTGTGGAATAAATCAACCACAGATAACTTAGTCTCAACTAGGTGAGAATATTAGACCATAAAGGCTTCTGAAAGTTCAACAAAGGTTTTAATTGTTCCATAGGGTATCCTATAGAACCATTCAAAAGTGCCCCCGTAAGCTTTGAGGAAAGAAGCGCATGAGAAACACATCACTATAAGCCACTTCTTGGAAGTGCATGGAAAATTCTTTGAAATGTATGATTGGATCTCCTTTTCCCTTGAATTTATCAAATTTAGGGACCTCAAAATGTTTCGAAAAGGGTGTCATTATCATTGCTCTATCAAATGGATATGGACAAATAGTTTCAAATTTGAAAGTCTTGAATTATGTTCCATCTTTGAGTGATTTTAGGGACCTTTTCATTTCTTCCCACTCAGGGTTGATAGGGGTTATTGTTGGTGCCCCTAGTCCTGATACCCATGGTGTAGGGTATTTATCAGATTGGGCAAGTGGATATGGATAGTTTTCATGGGTGGATTGTGGATTGAACTGCTATTTGAATGAGATTTATTAGTTCTTGGAGTCGTAGTTGGATGTACTGCTGCATCTATTGGATAACTTGTTGGTACTACAGTTGCTACTGGGGTGGATAGGTATGAGATTGTTGTCTAGATGGATTATTCTATATGGGTACTTGGACATAGTGCTGTTGTGGTGGTTTCTACTAGAGAGGTGGTGGTGGAAATGTTGGTGCTATGTTTTGAAATTGCACACTCTTCCCAACATATGTTGGTTGCAATTAATCCTGCTTGAGAAGGAAACTAGGTGCTGATGGGTTCCAAATAGTAGGTGTAGGGACTTATCCCTATTGGTGGTTGTTGTTGTTGTGGGATTTTTTGGCTACTTCCCAAGGTTGGCATAGAAAATTATTTGGTGATGGATGGTAATGGTAGTGGTTGATGTGCTTGGAAAGTTGGCATGAACGAAGTACTAAGTGGGAAGCTTGTGGTCGACCCTTGTGATTGTCCAAAACTCTAAGGACCAAGTGGAAATGGAGTGGTGGTGTTTGAAAAATATGTAATTGGATTAGGGGTGATAAAAAGTGGGTTGGTAGATTCGACTGGTGGCATACCTAAAGTGAAATGCAATGTTGATTGGGCACTTATTTGGAATGTACTAGGTGTACCACTAGTAGCTATGTACAAATTGGAAGCAATAGTTTGGGAGATGGAAGGTCCTATAATATTGGATGGAATGGATGTGCATTATGAAGTGGTGACAACAAAAATGATGGAAGTGGTCATAGATTTGGGCTTTGTTATGGTAGGTTGTTGAGGTGTTGTGTGGACCAGTGATTATGTAATAGTGGGTTGGTTGTTTTGTGGAGTAAGAGAACCAAGCTAGGTTAATGAAATATTTGGATCCATGGGTTCTGGTTGTACTATTTGATGTCCTATTTTTGGTATTAAAAAAGGGGTCATTAGGATCATATGGACCAATGGGTGGTGGTAGTCTGCCAAATAAGGGATGGGCAAGATCAGATATGTCTAAAGGTGGTGGTCCCCCAAAGCCAAAGAAACCAACGTTGCCTCTTAGGAAGTATGCCATAATGGTTTCCCTATTCCTATATATGATAGCATTGATAATGGTTGTGTATCCTAGTTGATTCATAAAGACATCTATGTCTAGTGAGGAACCCAAATCTTCTAGGTTTTGTGATGGTGGATCATGTGTGATTGTAAATACTGTTGGGTATGGTCGTGCACTAGCTGAACTACCACTAAGACTAGGATCCTCGTCTTTCTTCTTCCTTATGTTCTTACTGAAATGTGTTGTAGGTGGCATGAAAGGATGATGTTCCTAAGGATGAAATGCAAGATGGCAAGACAGTGAGTTCAAGTATATGTCGGTGGATGGTTTCACTAAACTTTCTTAAGGATATAAAAACTACGATGTAGGGATTTTCTATGATGTAAAGATTTATGGTAGATGTGTGAGGATGATCTTACTTCTAATGATATGATGCCTAAGAGGTCTAAAGGATGAGTTATGTGATGTCAAAGTGAAAAAGGAGATGTTTTCCCTATGTGTAAGCTCGAGATGTGATTGCAATGTCAACTTTATGACAAAATTGTGACCTTGTGGAAGATGAATGATGATCAAGTGTGGAGCCTAACCTTTTGCTCAAGGTGATGAGGGACATGAATGAAAAAAATAGATCATACTAGACAATGCTTAGTCTATAGGAATAACCATGATAGTGTGATGGATGTAGGATGTAGGATGGACAATTCTAACAAAGTGACACCAGATGCTTAGGTATGATGGAGATGATGGAGGACTTTGATCTATGATTTTGATTTGGATGGAGTTGGCTTTCTCAAAGAATCACCTAAAGATGATGAATCTACAAAATACCTAAGGAGGATAAGAACCTATATGAGAACCTAAAAGGACAAATCTATAATATGATAAGTGCAAAGTGTGTGTGGAAGAAGAGCAACCTAATGAAAGTGGTTATAGCCAGTGTAGTCATTGAAGCTTTGATTGACTCCATGTATTAAGGTCATGTTTTAAATCTTTTGGCCCCACTCAGTTTGGGGGGCAACCTCAATACCTTCTTTCTCATTTTGATCTATATTAGCAAGTCTTGGATTAGGTGTGTTTTTCTTGTGTTATGCTTCTATCTCTCTATAGACTACTGTCTGTTGAAGTTTGAATTTTTTTGAACTTTTCTTTTGGTTGGTCTGACACAAGGTTTCCACTAGGTTTATCACAACTGTGGGTTAAGATAATGACTATGCTAAGTATACCCCATACTTTAATATGGATAACATGAATCTTTTGGATAATAAATGGGTCTAAGTAGACAATAAATGGTTTTTTTTATCAAAGGATGGTATAATAGATTTTTTTAAAAAAGGTAAGGAGGTGAAGAAAAACCAACTAGACTTAAGGTTGTTGTGAGTAGACTTTCTAACAACTATTTTGAAACAACAAGGATATGACTCTTTTGATAATGGATATGGTGTATTATGAGAAAACCATCTCTCAAAGGACAAACTAACTTTGATAAAGACATACAAGTGATCTCTTTAGCAAAAGGATTTGATAGTAACTAATGCATATATTTTACAAATATTTTTCACGAAGTTTTTTTCACAAATAAGACAATTCAAGAACACTTTTATCCCTAAGGTCAATTTGGCTTCAATATGTTATTCCATGACCCACAACCTAATGTCTCCTAATTCTAGTGCAATATGTCCCTCTAATCAAAGAGGTGAGTCAATACAAGAGTCAATCAACAAATGATACACATGAAAGAATGTTCAAGGCATGACAAATAGAAGTACCCCTTCTATAGGGATAATGACCCTTGGAGATGAAACCCAAGTAGCCTTATGCCTCTACCAAGAGAGCATGATGGTGAGTAATCTTGAGGGATGTTGTTTCCCTTGTATCAGAAGTAACATACCAAGGATAAAAGGGTAGCTACTAAGTTGGTTCATAATTAGATTTGTGGAGTTACCCAATTGGTTGTTATGTACATGATTCACTTAAGAATCTATTTTGGACATACTGAAATCATGGAAAAGTTTTCCCACCTTAGGCTAACTCCAGAAATACACTACTTGAATTTTCCTATGCAAAAGAAAGTTTACCTTCTTCTTATTTATATACCAACTAGAGGATTTTATTAGTTTGAGCTTCTATCCAAAGGGGATGTGCTTTGTAGAGGATGAATAACTCACTAGAGGCACTCCTAGGTTGTTGCAAATGATCTTTCTAAAATTTTTTAGTACATGTGTCACATATTTAAATGGTTCTATTTTTTAGAAATAAAAAATTGCCCAAAGATGTGCTAAAGTGCATAATCTTAAGACACAAAAGACATTTTGTTCATTCTAATTTTGAAGCTTTTAGTTGTATTTCCTATTGATGATTTGAAAATACTTATGATTAGCATGAAAGGTTTATTACAACTTGACAACAATGGTCAACATAATAAATTGAGCCAATATAAGAAATTGTGTGTGTGAAAACTTTGAAAAGGATGAGAATAAGAATGATTTGCCTTAATTCATTCAATATTGTATGAATTACTTTTAAGCACTAATTTGAAGCATTTTATTCGAAATGTTCTTTACTATCCAAAATCAAATGTTCATCACATTCATTCTTTCTTAACCTTTAACATTCAAGATGGAGTTTTTGTTCATTTTAGTGCCCGAGATGAAGTGTGATTGATTCTTTGATCCTTAGTATTTAGGATTTTGTTTGCTATCTAACCATTCATTCTATTGCAACTTTTTGAGTTTCCTTAGGGAATTAAAGATTGAATTTGTTTATTTTAAAAACCAAAGTAAAGGTGTGAGTTCATTCCCTATTTTAAACAAGTAAAATATTTGACCAAACTATTGAGGAGCCAAAAAGTAAAGCAAAAATTGCACGCTATTCCACTTATAAGAATTCAACATAAACATTTGAAAGCACCAAAAAACTTGCAAGAGTCAACCTTTGATCTCGCAACATGAGAACGCACTCAAACTAGCGAGATCATTGTCCAAAATTTGGTAAAAAAAGAAAAGGAAATAAAGCGCTGGTCCTAGATGAAATACTCATAGAGAAAACTCTCCAAATAGTGATCCGGTGACTATCATAAGCATTCCTACCAATTGATTTAATTGGGGGTTTGAGAATATAAGCTAAACTAGGTTTTTGTGACCAAGCTTTTATGCAGAGCGATCTTGCATGTATTGGAAGTGAACCTGCAAGCATATACAAGCAATCCCACAGAAAGAAGGAAGGCGAGAATGAAGCAAGTAGACCAAATGATCACATGGTAGATAAGATAAGTTCTGAAAATGGTCCCGCCTTTGCGTGTTCATGATCCTACAAAGATTTCCCTTTAAACTCGCAAACATGGGTTCACGAAAAAGGAATTCTTTTTAGGTTTTGGTGTGTGAAAATGGATGAGGTGGTTTGGAGTGTGTTGTCTGTATTGGGTCTGATAAACCTAAAAACAAGGTTAAAAACCTAACGCACAAAGCAAGAGGCACAATATGTTAATTTTTATATTAATGAACATAAGTGAAAACAATTGAGAATGAATCAAATGTGGGGTTCTACTGGGCATGTCAAAATGTATGCTGTAATATCTTGATATGTAAAGAACATTACAATTAATCTAACACTCACAGCCTAAAGAAATATAATAAACATCATGAGAGGAAAAAAGAGACACGTAATGAGAAAGAAAATCAAGTATGGTGAGCTCCCCAAGTGTGACATTAATACTTAGATGTGTCCAAATGATGGTGGATGTGTGCTCAAGCTTGATTCAAGACTTCAATGGATGAAAACATGGTGTGTGGGGTGAGTGAGGATTATTGCATGGTAAGAGTATGATTCAGTGATTTGTTATCCAAAAGGGCATTTTAATTTTGTATATGAGTTTGATGATATGTGTGAGAGGGGAAGGGTCCAATTTATGGGCCAAGGGGTGGTGAGATGGATGACTAGGATGAAGAATGGATGAAAGGTGAGGGAAGGCTAGGATTGAAGGAAGGGGAAGCACATGGATTGTTCTTTCTCAAATCCATAGCCTTGTGATAAGTATCACAAGGTGATTAGATGTGAGGGGATGGTCAATGTGAAGGGTCAAATGGAGTTGTGAGTGGGAAGGAGTGTGGAAGAGGGATGTAAGAGGCTTTAAAGAGCCATTAATGTCTCTAGATATGGATGTAAGAGGGATGTGATGGAAGTTTGACTTTGGTTTGGGTTAGGAAGTCTTAACCTTTGGTTAAAGGTGTGCACATGTTTAGAAAGGGGATTAGGCTTTAGCTTAGGAGGGGATCAAGATGCAAGTGGCATGTTAGAGGGATGAAAGTGGGTTAGCATTAATGAAATAGGTTAGTTAGTTGGCTAAGTGAGGTTAGCATGGGTGAATGAGTTGGATTTGGCTAATGATAGAGATTTAGGGATAGTATGGAATTGTGGGTTGATTTATTAAATGATTTATTTAATAAAAAGGGATGTAGGATTAAATTAAATAGGTATAGTGCAATTTTTTTAATTTAATATGAGAATAAGGATTTAATTTGTAATTTAGAATTTGGCTTGCCATTTGATTTTATCAATTGGACTATAGTTAAATAAATAAATAAATAAATAAACTAAGGGATGATGATTAATTAATTAAATATTAAATACTTAATAAATAATTTCCTAAGAGACAACTATATAAGATTACTTAATCATGTAATCAAATTTAGGTGTTTACGACTGCATATTTGGCTTCTATTGTAGATTGTGAAATATAATTTTGCTTCTTGCTTGTCCATGAAACTAGTCTTTTTCCTTTAAAGAAAGTTCCACTACTAGTACTCTTTTTTTTACCAACATTTCTAGCCCGATCTACATCAATATATACTTTTGGTTCAAACTTGTGATTCTTTTTGTAATACAATCCTCTATTTCTTTCAAATATCTCAATATTCTTTTTACAACCATCATATGATTGTCTTTAAGATTTGTAGTATATCTAGAAACAATCCCAACTACTAGTGCAATATTTGGTCTATTGTGAATAACAAATTTTAGTTTTCCAATTATTTATCTATACAAGGTTTGGTTCACATTAATATAATAATCAATCTTTGAAAGTTTATGTTGAGTAGCCATAGGTGTACTAACTAGTCTCGAGTCTTCCATTCCAAAGGTCTTTACTATCTCCTTAATATACTTTGATTGTGTAATAGATATACCCTTATTCATTTGGTACACTTGCAAAACAACAAAGAATTTGATCTCTCCAAACAAAGACATCTCAATCTCTCTCTTCATTTGATTATAAAATGATTTAAATAATAAATCTTGTCCTTTAAATATGATATCATCCACAAATATCTTAGATAACAATATCCCTTTTCTAGATTTAGCCTTCAAGTATAGATTACTATTGTCATTGGTGTTGGTAGTGGGCTAGCATCCCTCATAGTGTTCATGAAATGGCTTAACTACCTCCTGTGGTTCTATAAGACTATTGGTTGTATTAGGCATTGATAGGTTGATCTTTTAGTGCAATGAAAACTTTGGCCTTTCTAACATTTGGTATTAGAGCTTGGTCATAGGTTTAAACCTTGCAAGCCATGACAAGTGTCGCTGGGAGGGGGATTGTTGGTAGTGGGCCATCATCCCTTGTAGGGTTTGTGATATGTCTTAACCACCTCTTATGGTTCTATAAGATTATTGGTTGTATCAGGCATTGATAGGTCGATCTTTTGGTGTAATGATAGCTTTGGCCTTTCTAACAATTGATCCTTGCAAAACCTATCTTTACCATATATGTGTGAAACCTTTCATACTATTCTCTAGGGGATCATTTTAATCTATACAATAATTTTTGTATTTTGCATACCATATTCCTCTTGCTTGGATCAAAAAATCCTTTAGGTTTTTCAATGTAAACTTCTTCTTTCAGAATTTCATTCAGAAATGCTAATTTAACATCCATTTGGTACATTTTGAATTATTTTTAAGCAACATATGCAAGTAGAATGCTCACTCCTTCTAATATTGCAACTGGGGAAAATGTCTCCCCATAGTCAATTCCTTCTTCTTATTCATATCCCTTACAAAATAGTCTTGCTTTGTTTCTTATGACTTCACCTCTACCAATAAAATTCTTGTCCTTTGGTCTAGGTACCAATTCCTAGGTTTTGGTCTTCTCTATCTACTTAATCTCTTCATTCATGTCTACAATCCAATCTTCATTCTCAAGTGCATCCTTGACTATTCTAGGCTCAAATTCACATGGTAGGAATGTTTCAATCCTTAGTCTTTTTCTTGTCATAACTCTTGAATCTTCATATCTAATGATTTGATCTAGTGCATGATGTCTTCTCACATATTTTGCTAGCACAAGTTCTTGTCTTCTTACTTCGACTAGCTATTTCTCTTTAGGTTCATCTTCTATAGTCACTTCATGTATCTCACCTTTTTCTTCTGGTTGATTGGAAATTGCTTGTTGATGCTTGACATGCTCTTCTTGTCACTCAACACCAATTGTCTAATGCTCAACATTTTGCTACTGAAACTCGACATTCACTAGCTAGTATTGCTTGACAACTTTCTTCTTAGTTTCAAGTAGGGTTTTAGGCTTTCTTTCATCAATGTATATAAAATTTCTATAATCTTTAGGTTTCTTCTTATATTCAACTTCATTCTTTTCTGCATATTCATTAGCTTTCACATTTTCACTTTCTACAACTTTTATAGTGTTATAATTTAATCACTTCTATGCTTTTCTTTTAGTGGAATATCCTAGGAATATACCTTCATCACTTTTTCATCAAGTTTTCCATGTCTATTTTCCTTCAGTATATAACATCTTCTTTTGTAAAATTTGAAATATTTCACATTAGGTGCATATCCATACCATAACTCAAAAGGTGTGAAATTTGTACCTTTCTTGACTTGTACTTGTTTCAAAGTATAAATAGCTATACTTACAACTTCTCTCTGGTAATTTGGTTCAACAATCTTTTCCATTATCAATGTCCTTGCATAGTTCATAATTGATTTATTCCCCCTTTTAGCTATACCATTCTATGGTGGAGTCATCAGTGCAAATAATTGTCTCTTGTTTCCTTTATTATTGTAGAATGTGTTGAATTCCTCAGATATGAATTGACTTCCTCTATCAAAGCTTAAATACTTCAAGCTTTTACTTATTTCCTTTTCAACTCTAACTAAATATCACTTAAACATTTCAAATGCATAAGATTTATCTTTAAGAAACATCACAGTCATCATTCTAAAGTAATTATCAACAAATAGAATAAGTATTTGTCACCATAGTAGCTTTGCACTCCAATAGGTCAATAAAGGTCAATATGAACCAACTCTAAAATATCATCATATGTATAAGTATTTCTCTTGAAATTGAACTTTATGATCTTTTTGAATTGACATTGTTTAAATACCATATGATCAAGTTTCTTCAATCTTGGTAATTCTCTCGCTGTTTTTTATCTTACTAATTCTTACCAAATTATCAAATTTGACATGACATAACCTCTTATGTCATCATATTGTGAGAAGAACCATGTATCATTAGATAGGTCTAGATAGAACAAGTTACCTCTTATTTGATTTCCACTTCCAATAAGTTCTCCAGAACCATCATAGATCTTAGCCTTCTTGTGTTGAAATTCAACTTTATAACCTAAATTTTTCAATTGTGCAACACTCAAAAAATTTTAGTTAAGTCCTTCAACCCAATAAGTATTATCACATTTTATTTTATTAGTCAATCTTATTGATCCTTTACCTTTCACAAGACATCGCACATCATTACAAAACTTAACACAACTTCCTTTATAGCGTTCTAAGGTTTTAAACTTACTTTTTATCACCACCCATGTAATGTGAGCAACCACTATCAATTATCCATCTATCACCTTTACTCACATATGAAATAAGTGTAGTTTTCTCATCTTTATCATAATCATCTTTCATTGCAACAAAGAAAAACTTTTTCATCATGACTATTAGAATCACTATCAATTTCTTCTTCAACAATGTAACAAGATTTCTTATCTTTTCCCTTGTAGTCTTTGTATCCTTTGTTGTCTTTTCCATATCTTCTTCCTTTGAACTTGATGTCTTTCCTTTTATCCTTATCATTCCTTTCAGGACATCTTACAACAATATGAACAAATTTATTGCATGAAAAATAGATTATAGGAAGTTTACTTTTGAATTTTCCTTTGCCTCTTGGTAACCTTCTAGCCATTAATGCTTCAAGATCCTCAATATTTTCATCTAAAGATTCACTATCACTATCCTCATACTTTCCTTTCTTCTTCTTAGACTTATGTAAAACTAATTATGACTTGAAAGAAAATTCAATAGAAAAATTCTACCAACTAGACTATCCAAGGTTAGATCATTACCAGGAGTACATCTTGATTCTTGTATTGTAGAAAATATAATAGGATAAATAGGAAGTAAATTTTTGTCTACCTTGTTGATCATAATCTCATCATTGATGTTTCCTTTAGCTCCTCTGATTGCATTCACCAGTTCTTTGATTCGTCCAACATATTGGGCAATGTTTCCACCTTATACCATCTTCATGTCATCAAACTTTCCTCTCAAGATTTGTGATTTGGATATTAGTACATTCTTGTTTCCTCCATGGATCTTTTCTAGTTTGTTCCACATTTTCTTTGTAGTAGTGCACTCTTTTATATCATCAAACTTTGAGTAACTTAGGGTAGATGCAATCTCTAACATTGCATGATTTTGTTCTTGTTTCTCCTTTATCTACTAGGTTGTCATAGGTGGTGGTATTGCTATGTAGTCATGCTCCAGGAAGTATACTGTTGAATCTTTAGTTCCAACAATATGTAGCTTCATCAAACTTTTCCATGCACGAAAGTTATCATTGTTCAACTTGGGTACCTCTTTTCTATACAACTTGATCTTTAGCTTTAAGTCCCTTCACAATTTTCCTTGCAAGCACCACAAGCTCTGATACCAATTGTTGTGAATGATTTAGAATAATTGAGAGGTGGGGGGAGCAGGGTGAATCAGTTATCCTCAGGTCCATATGTACCAAACAAACTTTTGAATAATTCAAACAACTTAGATCTATTCTTTAAATACCTCGGTCTCTATAACAACTTATCAGTAACATAAACATGTAGTTTAATGTCCCAATAGTAACCAACTTACAAAATATAAAACATTAAACAATAAAATATCTCAAATAACATTCACACAATTATAACACTAGGATTTAACATGGAAATCCAATTTGGGGAAAACCACCAGTAACATGCTACCAAATATTCACTCTTCTAAAGTGAGCTTTGTTAGGAGCCAACCTTGTTAAAGGTTATAATACACATTGTTAGGTGTGACCATGTTAAAGGATTTAATCACCCCATTAGGAGTGGCCTTGTTATAATACTTAAGAAAATCCCATTAGAATGTCACCTTGATTAAAGGATTTACAAATGACTGTTAGATCAACCTTGATTAAAGGATTTTAATTGATACAATGGTTAGAAAGTAAAAAACAAGTTGATTTGATAAATACAAATCACTTTGAAAATATAGATCATAATCAAGATCATTTTCTGATCTAGTGATTGACCTTCATTAATATCTCTGTCATTGATTCACTTGGAAGCCCTTCAAGTAATCACCTTGGCCCCTGCTCATCTTTTCAAGCCTTTCGCTCAAGTTCACCAATCAATAGAATCAACAACTGCTTCAACTTCCCTAGGTTATCCTTATGCCTCCTTAAATAGGTAGCTTTGATCTATTGCTAATTAAACATAACTATTGATATTAGGGTTAGGTTAGATTACCCACATCCTTCCATCATTTTGTTTCTTCCTTCTCCTTCTAGATACTTGTTAAAAATTCTCTTTGAATCCATGTCTAGAAACACTCAAACATTGTTTATCATGGATCAAATGCTCCAACTCATCAATACTTATCCTTCACGTACTTTGACCAATCCAAAAATTGAACTGTATCAGCTAGGAATCTCAATTTGTTAACAAACTATTAAATGCTGACAATCAACCAGTATTGTGTTCCTCAGCCTATGTCATCACTAGATAACTCCGTCAATACTAAATTTATTTCTTGGCTTATACTATCTTCACTTAGTCTAACTTTTATCATACTCAGTCTTTATTGATGCTTGATCAACACTATATTTTCTTGGGTTGTACTATTCACTTGGCTGATACTAGCACAACTCGAATTCAACTATAAGTTCCTTAATCTTCTACTCTATTGCTCGATTTAGTTTATGCATTTGGTCCTTCATTGATCATCTCAACTAGGCTTCAACTTTAACTATCTTCTCCACTTAGTGTAATGATTAAACAACACATTATCTTGTCAAAGTCCAACTGATCAAGTGCCCATTATAATTCCACATAACTCAACCTTTCCACTAGGTCTTCTTGTTATCTCTTCTTTCCCAATCCTCTTCATTAATCAAAGGATATGGAAATATACTTAGGTAGCAATTGTCTTACCAGCAAGGTTTGAAATCAATAAAAACACAACAATTATTCCAATTGTAGCTTCCAACAATAGCATACATTCATAATCCTCTCTCTCTAAATATCTAAGATGTGTTTTGTCTAGATCCCTTTTAAAAAGTAACCAATGATGATAGTATAACTAGAGGCATTATAGATAACTTGACATTTTGGATTATGAGTTAAGCCTTCAAGAATGATTTGATCTTGAAGGTAAGAGTAGATGTTAGCATAAAAGGAAGAGTCATGACCAATAATGGTACAAATGATATGGTTTTTAGGGGATTCATATGCTACATAAGGTAGTTCTTCCACCAGGAACTCAAATATTGATTCATGGTCTTGAAGTTTTAGGATAGAAGCCAAAGTTTCCATGGCATCAAATACTTTATTTTCTTCTCTAGGTATTTGCTGAAAAGTGATGAAATTGAAATAGATCTTTAAAACATCATTCAACTTCATATAGGGGAAAAGAGTTTTGTCTTTAGTTTGATAGTCATTATTAACTTGATTGAAAATTAGTTGAGGGTCCCCAAAGATATGCAGCTCTGTAATCCTTCATTAATTAATTAATTTTATCCCATTTTTTAGAGCCTCATACTAAATAATGTTATTGGTACATGGAAACAACAACTTGTAGGATTAGTGTAGTCGTAAGGAGTGACAAACAATATCTCAACACCTGAGCCATTTTGTGTCTAAGAACTATCAAAGAATATTCTCCATGTATGCTTAATCATGTGCATGATGAAAGATTCAAGAAAATCTATCTAAATAGGAGTGTCATATTGTAAGGGAAATTCAACCACTTGATATGCAACAACCTAACCTTTTATGAACTTATGGTCGATATAATCAATGTAAAATTATGAGAGAATCATCATCCATTTAACTAATCGACAAATAAGGGTATTCTTATTTAATAGATACTTTAGATGATCAATTTTTTCTACTAGGTGTATAGAATGTGCGAGCATGTAGTGTCTTAGTTTTTGAGACACAAACACAATAGCATGAAAATACTTCTTAGTGTTACTATAATTAACCTCATAGGATACTAAAGTGTGACAGATGTAGCATATAGATCTTTCTCTCCCATTCTCATCTTGTTGTATAAGTAATGCCCCCAAGAATGTAGATGCAACTAAAACATACAATGTGAGAGGCTTCCCTAGAATAGGAGGCATCGAGATAGGAGACTTTGAAATATGTTCCTTAATTTGGTCTAGACTCTTTTGACATTCAATGTTCCAAACACATGTATCTCCCTTTGTGATGTCCCCTTCTAGCTAGAGACATAACTTTAGCTGGTGATTAGCCTATCAAAGACCCTCGTAGGCTAATAAGATTGGATAGAGGGTCACCTTGGTGTGGAGATCCTCCAAGGACCAGAGCAGAGTACTCTTTTGGGTTGCCAGAGTTTGTTTATGATGAGTTTTCCTTTGAGTTTGGCTTGGTCAGGCTATTTTTAGCAGTTTTGGAGTTATAAAGATAGACCCCTGCTATTTTTAGAAAAGGGGTATGGTCATATGCAGTTCTATCATGTTAGCTCCCAGTCCAAACGACATTAAAAAATGTTGAGTAATAATGGAGATATTAATGTTTATTTAGTTAAAATAAACATTATTGGTTTTGAGCCTATATTGTTAAGTTATAATATATAACTTAAGTGAGGGTCATGATATCATAAAAGGGGCCATCGTTTCAATTAATTGTGGGTCCAAGCTTATGGAAAAATTAAAAGGGGTTTTCTAAGTTTTAATGTAATAACATTTTTTATGTTATTATTATATCTTTTATCCCACATTGAGCGTGGAGACTCATTCTGGAGTTGAGGAGTCCTTATAAACAAACCTTGTCTTCCTTCAAGAGCAGGTTATGAGAAGTGCTTAAAAACTTTGCCTTGTGAAATTTCTTGAAGTTGTGGCAACAAGGGTTTCTACAAGTTTGAGAAGAATTCAGACTGTGGAGGACGTAGTATCTTCAGAGTTGATGCAATTTGAGGGTGTGAAATATCACTTGAATTTTTCCTGTGAGTTGACTTCATTCTGGAGTCAATATTGTGTTTAGTAGGAAAGAATTGGATGAATCTGTTACAGGTTGGAAGGGGTTATAACAAAAGCTACAGTGTTGTGAACAGTATAGTGCTACAGTGAATTAAAAATCAGAGATTTAATATTGCGGTTTTTGATAGGCGCTGCCCAAGGAGGAAGCAACCAGCAGCGTGGTTGCATATCGGAGACAAAAATCAGGTTTTTTTCAACTATTAATGATGATGTTTTTAATGTATGCTTCCAGCAATAAGTATTGTACAAACATTAGGAGCCATCTGAATAAATGAATTTGATTAGCATTATAATCAGATTTGAGTTATAATTTGAGGTAGATTAGTTTTCAATATTCGTATTTTCTTTTCATCAACTCAAAAACCCAAAAACAATTCAAAAACAAACCAAAAACAATTATTACACCCAGGGAAACAAACAGTGATCATCGTAGAGCCTTTTTGGGGTTCTTACACCCTTATGCAAATTCTTGTTAAATGATTGAGCCCTATAATTAAGTTGAGAGATAAAACTCTTAATTAATTGGAGATGCCCTTAAAGAATTCTTATTTGACTGATATTATAAGGAGGTGGCATATCCATTATGGCTTAGACTTTTAAGGAACATATTCAATTCCTTTGGCTGAAATAATATATCCTAGAAACTTTCCTAAGGCAACACCAAAAGTACATTTCTTTGGATTTAGTCTAAGCTGGAATTATGCCATGTGGTCTAGAATTACTACCAAATCTTCAATGTGTATCTCTTTTCTTAGATATAACTAGGGTATCATCTACATAATATTCCATATTCTTATGCATCATATCATGAAATATTGTAGTCATAGCTCTTTGGTAAGTTTCTTTAGCATTTTTCAATCCAAATAGCATGATGTTCCAACAAAAGGTTCCCCATGCACATGTGAAAGCTATATTTTCTTGATCCTCAAGAACTATCTTAATCTTGTTATACCTTGAGAACCCATCCATAAGAGAGTACATTTTGTAGCCCATAGTCATATCCACTATCATGTTTATATTTGGGAGTGAAAAGTCATCCTTAGGGCACACTTTGTCTAGGTCTCAAAATTTTGTACATACACAAATGGTCTTGTCATGTTTGGATACTTGTAAAATATTTAATATCCATTCAACATAATCAATAGCTCTAATAAATCAAACTTTTAATAGTTTCTCTAATTCTTCATTGACTAGGAGAGCAATTTGTGGATGCATTTTTTGAAGATTTTCTTTAACTAGTTTTACACTATAATCTATGGATAAGTGTTGCATAATGAGATAAGTATCAAGCCTTGGCATTTCAAAATAAGTCCAAGCAAAATTTGATCCTTTTTCTCTACAGAACTTGGTGAATTCCTCCCTTTCTTCTACTAATAATGATTGAGATAGATGAATAATTTGAGGGATCTCTTCTATTCCAAATTGATGAGATGAGTAGGATCAATAAAAAATGAAGATCTTTCTTGAAAATAAATGGGTAAGATACTAAGTACCTCATCCTTAGGAACCTTAAAGAGGTTTTCACTATTGGATACATCTTTATTTTTTACTTTTTTTTATGACACCACCACAATGTGATTTTCTTCATTAGAATGATTATTTTTCACTTTTCTCTTTATTTTCTTACTAATGTACTTGATATCAAACTCAGTCATATTTTTTGTTGGTTCACTAGTAGAAGAGACCATGAGATCAAGGGTATTAAGGTATCAAGAGATCTCATAGTCAATCTAGAAATTCAAAAGTTTTGGTCATTGACGTTGTTGAAACCATTTAATGAGATCAAGATTAATGAGGGGAAGTTTAGTAGAAGGTTCAAGTTTGTTAATTGAAAATGAGTCATCTCTAATGACAAGAAAATTAGAGTCTATAAGGTCCCCTTCAAAAGTACCTATATAAATTAGTCTCCTAGCATGGTTAACTTGGTCAATAAGTGCAACCTAAGAGTTCAACTCGCCAAGCCCTATGTGTGACTCATTACCCACTTTAAGGTTGATTAACATAAGAGTGAATTACATGTATACCTAATTCAATAAATGCATCTAAGAAAGAATACCATTCATACTTATGTGAATCAACCCTTTCTTTCGTGTGTAGTAGACATGCTGCATTTCTACAAATTCTTGTTTGATTAGGGTCCTCAACTTTAGATTGTTTGTTTTGGTGAGTTGTTGAAACTTTAGTAGCATAGTCAATGTGGTGTTCATCATTAGTTCCTCCCCAAATAATAGTAGTGGAAGGGGAAAAGTATTCATCACTATGTTCTTGATTCATAGTGTTGATATGTGTAGTTTATTCCTTGAAGCTAGTAGAACCATCACGTGCATGATCAAAGATAACCAAGTCATTAATAAAACCATATACCAAACCAGTTGTATCCTCAACACTCTGTCCATTAAGATGACTTAGGCATTCAATGAAAAAATTCTTTATAGCACTTAAAGGACTATAACTAGGGTATCCCATCTCGTGAAGAAATTCATAAACTTTTCCATATTTCTTAAGGGACATTTTAGTAGTAACCATGGTATCATTGGTAGTATCTTCTTACTCATGATAAATCCAGTTTTTAATGGTTGTTTCCTCATTTTCATCCTCTAATGGTACATAATATTAAGAAAGGTCCCATAAATAGTTATAGCTAAGGAAGAAGGCTTCATCTTTTTTGAAGATCGACCATATGAATGTGGAGAGACATGAAGAATAGTTGTAGAGTCAAACCTATATTCACCCATCCCTATATTCACTATTTAAAGTTTCTTTTCATATTCTACAAGGCTAACCTCTTCCACAACTCTATCTGAGGTACACATGTCTTAGTAGTGACAACATTGACTGACAAAATATTATCTCTAGGGATCAATAGATCAATGCTATTAAAAGGGAATTTTATGTATTGATGGTAGGTATATGGAAAAACTCTCACATCATGGACCCATAGTATTCCAAGTAAGATATTTTATGCAAGTGGACCTATGCCAAGAACACAACAAAGAACATCCTTCTCTACTAGTCACATGAATAGGTAAGACAACCAAGCTCTTGGAGGATCGTTCTTTCTAATAATCCTTGATAGTGATATTATTTCTTAGGTTAATGAAATTATGATAAACCCAGCTACTTTAGTATATTGAATGAACAAATATTTATCCCAATAGCACCATCTATCAACACACGCCTAACATGGGTCTTGTGGATCATGAATTCAATTATTGTACATAATTTTGATATAATATTGAAATCATCATGACACATGGACATCTTACATCATGGATTTTATCCTTACACTTGGCTAAGATATGTCATAATCCATATATTCTTATTCCTTATGCATATCTATATTTAGCCATCATTGTCATAGATTCTTGGCTTTAAGTGGCTTTGAGGTGTCACATGACACATCATAGATCCTCTTCCATTTATAGGTGTGTTGACTTCCATGCATCATTCAATATTACATTTGGCATCTTGTGTCATATGTGTAATATATTTCATAGGGAATCTCTTGCCAAGTTGCATATCCAAGGTGACAAGTTTTGTTGGTGTTTTTACATGACTAAGTAATAAGATACCTAATACCAAGATGGTGAGGATCAAAATAATCTAAGGATATGCTACTTCCCATGATTAGCTAGATGGTTTTTAGATTTGGACCCAACTTCAACAAAATCATAAAAGATTTTATACTCTTTTGGCTCTGTAAAACCAAGGCAGGTGCACTTGAGGGATAAAAAGATTCACAAATTGATACTACTTTCACAATTCATTCATTCAATGAAATTTTATTACAATTCTCATCCCATATAGTAGATTGGTCATAATTATTCTCAGATTTACAAGTAATTTAGGGCAATAGCAGCTAACTATAAGTCAAAGTTTAAATGTAAACAAGTATTGACCAACTATGACACTCTTCATACGTTTATAATAAAATTGATTTTGATTTTAAGCTTGATTCTTATCCATGATTTCTTCATACAAAATGAATTAATTGATCAATGCCTCATCCATTAGGATTAAGAGTCTATCCAATTTCTTGACCTAGTTGACTACATTACAATCAACATAATCAACAATTCTCACTAAAACTCATTCTTATGCATATCCTTGCTATTGCCTAGAAATCTTATCATATCATTGAAGTATTTACTTAACTCATTGAATTAAAAGCAATAGTGATATGATATACAACCTATCTTAGTTGCACTAAATTGAATAAACTTTGCCCATGTTGTTAAAAATAATCAAGACTAACTAGGTTACTGAGAGGGGAGGGGTGAATCAGTAACCTCAAAAAATTTAAATCAATTCAATACTTTATCCATTCATCATTCATTCATCTAATCTACTATATGCATGAGAAAGATAAACATTTATAACACATGAACACAAAATTTTGGTGACTCAGAAACCTTCCAAATAGAAAGTAAAACTGGGGTGGGGATGATACCCACAAAACTTCACTATTGTAGTAAAAAGTTAGCCTATTAGGGCTTACATTGATCACTTTTGATGATCTGCCTTGTTAAGAGAAATTTGGACTGCTAGATCAACCTTGTTAGAGGATTTACAAACATACAATGAAGTATGCACTCTTTTAGGAGATTTATACAAATACTGTTAAGTCTACTTTGTTAAAGGATTTACAAAATTGATTCACCTGTTAGGATGAAACAGTGGATCTACTTACAACTTGATTTCTGATTAGATCCTTGAAGTATAGATCACCTCTTATGACTGATGAATCTTTACTACTCCTTGTAGACCTTGCTAAATACTCTGCTCTGCTGCCGATTCACTTTTTTTCTTCTTAAAACATTACATGTCCATTCCTTAAAAACATCTTCATATCTATTGAAAATGATATAATACATTACATATATACTATTCCAATAATTACAATTGCAAGGTCGACCAAAACACAAGAGAACAAAATATTACTGAGTTGGCCAAATAGTAGAAAACTCAAGTTCTTCAAGCTGACTTGGTAACCTTCTGATACTCGGCATCCACTGCATTACTTGGCATCATCATGCACTTGGTAGAAGTAGAATCTTGATCCATACTAATCACATAACATAGCTTGGAACTTGGTAACCATTGGAGACTCGATACATATAGTATCACTTGGTAAAAATTGAATCCCTCATTTACCTTGCTTTCACTCGGTAAACACTACACTTCCATCACTTGGTAAACACTGGCTTCCATCACACAAACTGATGACTTGGTAGACACTATGAAGCTCGATGAACATTGTAGGCTTGGTAGATACTGCTGGACTGCACACTCACTTGGTAGCTTCATGAATGCTCGATATGAGCTATTGGACTGTACACTCACTCGATAGCTTCAAGAATGCTCGGTATGAACTATTGGACTGCACACTGACACGGTAGCTTCAGGAATGATTGGTATGAACTACTTAAGTGATGAACCTACAAGGTAACCACTGAATGCTCAGTATACACTATAGACTAAGTGATGAACTCAGTAATCATTCATAATTGAATAAGTGTTGTCACTAATGAAAAATACAATATAATGCCAACACATGTAATCTCAAAAAACCCAGTATATAATAATGGAGACAAGATTCATAGAGAAAAGATATGGTGACAATTCATCTTTGTATTAATTCTCTTTGAAAATTATGTAACATTGAAATAGAACTCAAAATAACTCAAGACAAGATACCATGATCCTTGAAAATTAATGTATTCTTAGATTTGTAGAGAAAATACATCATAAAACTTGCATCAAGGACTGGACTGAATTTATACAATGACTCAGACCCTTTCTCTAGCCTTGGAGTCTCACTTATATAGTGTGAGATGCAACAAGCTTCATGCATAGAGAGTACTAACAACTATCCTTAAGATAGAAAGATATTTACAATATTACTATCACAAAAGACAAAAAATAGTGCAATAGAAAGATTTCACATCATAAATATTCCTTTGTGGGAACCACTTTTTGCTACACCTTTTGTTGCTAAAAGGAGTTTATGATTGGCTTTGAGGTTGTTGGCATTCCTTAGAGGGTGTAACTAATGAAGTTGCTTGTGATAGACCTAGTTTTAATGTTTGTAGAGTTACTTTAACTCAAGGGTCTCCATCCATGTCATCATGTATGGACAAAAAAATAGTTACATCTAATTCTCCTACTGCCATGTCATCCATTTGGACCTCTGTTCTCATCACTCTAGTTGATTGTTCCTCTTTGTCTTCTTCTGCTCGAATTGATGTATTAGTTATTTGCACTTCATCCTAATCCATTTCATCATCATCAGTTTCACCATATTCCAATTTTTTTTCATGAAATTTTTTTTCCATCCACTTGTCAAAAAGTGTGTCATCTAGCCAATTAAAATTTAGAATATCATGTTGTTTCTTGATCACATATTCTCCCAATTTGTCAATTTGAATAAAATCTTCTTTCAAAGAATCATAAAATAATTGCACTTTTAAAATGTCTTCAGTTGTAGCTACCCACCATGTTTTTCCCTTTTCATTTATGACACTATTCATCTAAAGAAATAATAGGGCATTCAATTCTTAGGCCCATTCCTCTTTATTCTTCAACTTATTATTTCTATCCAAGGCATGGGGGAAGAGTCCAAAACTTTTACTCACATATTTTTCAAGATAATTAATGATTCTCCTTTCTAATGTAGATCTCTTATCATCAAGCATGGAGAGACCATTAGTCAAGTCATAATTCATTTTTATATGTTCAAAAGATAGAGTAATAACTAAAAAACACAAAAGAGGGACATCTTTATCCCTCTTGTTCCACTTATTGACAATTGGCTTTAGAGCATCATCATTTTCTTTCAGCTCATTCCATATGTTTATTACCTTTGCTAATTTCTCATAAAATTTTGGCCAACCAATTTTATCAACTAAATACATGATATATTTCTTTAGTCTATGCTCATACTAAATATCTATCTCTACATGCAACACCTACAATTTACTCTTTTCTTCTTCAAGATCCTCTATAGTGTAATATTGAGGTCTCTGTGGTGTGTCTGGAATTTCAATAAGAGGAGTGGATTTAAAAGGTTCCACTGGTGGATAAGGATAAGTGATTCTAGGCCTACTTTATTGTCCTTGGTGTCCCATCAACTTATTTTCAAGCTTAATTATCTTTTGAACTTCTCTATTATAAGCGACCAAAACTTTCTCATACTTATCCTATAATTCTAATCTTTCCCTTTTATCCCTCTAGGTTGTGGCTAGGGTGAAGTTGGCTGTTTCAATACCTAGCTCTGTAGCCTCTTCACTTGTAGTATCTTCTACCCTTTTCACAATTAAATTTCCTATCAAATTGGTATCATCAAGCTAGGAAGAGCTGGTTCTGGATCCTTTTCTCATTGACCAGATCACTAATGCAACATGATCCTCATTGAACTTGGCACCTTTCATCTCTTTCTTCACCTTCTCATTTGCATTCAATTTCTTGGTAACCAAATTAAAGACCATTGCATCAACAATGCCAAAATTTGGTAGAAGTAGGACTCTAGATGATTTTATCATTTTCCTCCCCTCTTTAGGGGTCAGGTTATGAAATTCTTGCATCATTTCATCCTTGATTTGATTCTATAGAGCTGCCTCTTCCATCTTAGGATGCTCTATTTTCATCTTATTACATCTTTCCTCAAATAATTGAACATTTGTCCTCCATCCAAACTGGTAGAAGGCCCTAGATTTTACAAAGTTCAGAAAGAAACTCCTAACTAGCTTGTTCTACCACAAGGTCTAACTCTCTTCCTTTGTAGTCAGTAACAGTTA
Source organism: Cupressus sempervirens (assembly GCA_028749045.1). Lineage (NCBI taxonomy): Eukaryota > Viridiplantae > Streptophyta > Pinopsida > Cupressales > Cupressaceae > Cupressus > Cupressus sempervirens. The sequence goes on along the minus strand of CM053789.1, from coordinate 805,777,115 downwards.
ACTCAAGGCTTGGCATGGAAGGTTCTTGAGGATTCCCCTCTTCTAATTCTATGGCAATAATAATGACTCCCCCTTGGGATCTTAATTGTTCCATCTGCTCCTTAGTGAGTTGTTCATCTCCTATATGTAATGGGGATTGAGTGGGTAAATATTTCTCTGCTTGAGGTGCCTATTTTTCTTCTACCTTTTGCCTCTTAGGCATGGGCTCATCAGGCCTCTCCTCCAAAATAGCATTGGTTGACCCAATTATTTGTTTTCCCTTGTCCACTGCAAGCCTCTTATTCTGAATTATATTGTAGCTAGGTCTTCTTTGAATAACTAACTACCTTGATCCTACTGTAGGGGTGAAGATAAAATTTTCATGACCTCTCAGGCCTTATCTAGATAAGAATTAATAAAAATAATTTTCTTCTCATTCATAGCCTCCACGATCTCTAGAAAAGAGATCATCAATTTATTTAATTTATTTACCTCTATCTTTGCATCTTCTAGAGGCTTATAATCCTTATCAAAACATTTAATAAACTCCAAAAACCTAGAATAAACTCTCCACTTCTCCTTTTTAATCTCTTGCTTTTGAAGAGAGAATTCATTTCTTATTATGTCCTTGGGGAAGTAGGGTTGATGGTCCTTGGCACCAGTCTTAGCCCTCTGTCTAAATATATCAAAGAATCCCTCACTATCATTGAAATGAACATGGGAGACAACCATTTTATATTGGTTCAGAAATTTATACAAATATAACGGACCACCCTTGGTGATTATAAATTGGTGAGCAACTATGCAACTTGGGAAAATTGAGCCCCTAGACTGACTAGTCAATTGTGCTTCCTCTAATCCACCTATCTGCCATAGCATTTCAATTATTCCCACCTTCAAAGTTACTTGGGAAGGAAGTACATGAGGAGTCCCTTGGAATCCATACACTCTAAAAACTATAGATACATGGTAAAGTGTGATGTCTACCCAATAATGAGACACCTTCAAACCAACAGGGTTGTCCATAGGCCTGATAAAATCCAACAGTAACTTGGCAATTCTGGGACTGTCCCTTAATATGAGGTTTCTCAACCTAGATGAAAAGTACCTATCAAATCTAACAAAGCTAGCCTCCTTTGCATAATAGGTCATATCTGCACTACATAACTAGACTAGCAGAGCTTCTACCTCATATTCTTTGTTTAAAATTGTCTCTTTTCAAAGTAAGTAAACCCTTCAAATAAGATCATATGCATCAACAATGAATTTAGGCCAATTTTCTTCTCAACTTTTCTCTTTACAATCCCAACCATTCCTACATGAATATCCTCTACTAGATAAGATGCAAAATCGAAGATGATATCTACACCAAAAGAAGAAATTTGTGTAATCATGTACATGGACTTTATTGGCATAAGATCTTCGTTTATCTTCACCAAAAACCATATATAAAGTCATGTAAATGTCTATGGACCTAGTAGTGAAAAAATGCTTCTTGAAATGCTCCTTAGTTGATGCTGTAACATAAGTCAAGTTTCCAATTGTGGTCAGGTGTCCTCTCAATGCACCTTTCTTGACTCGATCCATTTTAGACAAGTACTCTTTTTCCAATCCCTTGAAGTTAATGACCTCATGATAATCTGTGACTAGCTCCAACCCAAAAACCTCTTAAATCTCTTTAGCATTAATTCTTATCAGGCATTCCCCATCTACTCTTCTCACTATCCTGGTTATTGGGTCATAATTTAAGGCCATGGCTATGAGGAGGTCTGAATCCATGAAAACCCCAGGGACTACTAATTTACCCAAATCAAAATTCCAGATATTTCCATGGGGGCAAAAAACTTCCTTACTGAGAACCATTTCTTGAATAACTAAAGCCCTATTTTAGAGGTAATGGCATCCCTAGTCTAATTATCATATAAACCATCAGTAATCTTGAGTCTAGGGTTCATAGGAATTAACTTTTTCATTTGGGTTGACTCATTTGTGGACTCAGTTAATTGTTCTAGGAAATCATCATGTATATTCCTACTTCATACTCTAGTTTTCTCGAGAAACCCTTCTTTAGCGACATATTTGATAGTAATGCGGAAAAAACTAGAATTCTTTGAACTATATTACTAATTGAAATACTTGGTTCTCTATTTTCTTCTTTCTGAATTCTATAGTGAAATTAATAGTATAGCAAAATCTTCACGATTTGATCAGGTATAAACTAGCTCTTCAACAAGTTCTTGGATCTTAGAAAATTAGAAATTTGTTTGCATGAAGACAAATTTCTAAATCATACACTATATCCTTGCTTTAACTTCACACGAGGAGCCTTAATTCTCATAAATGGATCATAGAAAAAATAGAGTGGCACCACTGTCCAATTTTAAAAACAAGTTGTCAATTTTTTGAAAAATCTGATGATTGAGGAATAAAACCTTTAATGACTTAGCTTCAACTCTTCAAGTTGGTAGTCAACCCAATTAAATCCTTCCATATAAGCCTTTCCTTTTACTACTGGCAATTTACATTGGACCCACTTGTGCCTTTGGACACATGTCATGCTATCACTATGTCTCCAAGGGTGAACATTGAGCAACTCCCTTTGGTGACATAGTGACCATCATTGATGATCTTGCATTAGATGGTTATAATTTAAAGAATAACTTTATTATAAATAGAGTGGGCCCATGGTAATTCCCTTTGGTCACTATGTTGCTAGCGGTAAAGTTCATGCAACTTCCCATAGTGACAAGGTGACCACCGTTGATCTTGAGGAGATCTAACAATGCAGATCAATAGTACATCTCTTTAAGTGCACATCCCCAATGGCATCTGACACTCTAAAAAACTAATGAGACTATTAATGACACATAAATTCATATTGTCATCTTTAGGTTTGGTCCCATAGTATTTGCTTTTTGTGAGCAGTCGCTATATCACTAGTGGTAAAGTTCATGCAACTTCCCATAGTGACAAGGTGACCATCGTCGATCATAGAGAGATCTAATGGTGTGGGTCATTCACCTTGAAACATTGTTTATTTATTAACTAGGTCTCACATGTAATCATTGCTTGGTTTCCATGTCTTTATTGATAAAAGGCACACAATTAATTATAATGACATAGCGATCACCGTCAATCTTGAAGAGATCTAATAGTTAAAGATTATTTTGGGAAATTTAGGGAAAAAACACAAACAACCTTTTAAAAGGTTCCTGGAAATATAAAGGGGTACTTTAAAATGATTTCTCTAGCTCAAATTAATTTGAAAAGGCACATAACCCAAAATTTTTTCTAGGGCAATATTTTAGCAAAAAAAAAATTTAGGGGTTTCCTAGGGTTAATAAAGTTAGAAAGACCAAACCCTAATTTTCACAAAAGGAACCTGGAACAATTGCTTAAATATATTCAGATAGGCATAAAGTGAAAACATGGCCAACAAGTTCAATTCTCTCCTCTTGTGTGTTGGCTTTAAAATGAGCCATATTGCTTTCATTTCCAATCCTTGAGTCCTTCAAGTACTTCAAGCCCCTTGATCCTAATGCCTAAGTTCATAACCATCAAGTTTCAAATCACTCTTCTAGTATTCTCATAGCATTATCATATCATAGGCTTTTGCTTTCTAATTGTGTGCATTATAGGCAATTAGAGCTACATCTTATGGAGAAGAAAGAAGGACATGAGAGCTATAACTAAAGAGAGAGTTTTACTTTGTGTTTCTTTATTTATTTTGGTTGGCTTTCATGGTAGACTATATGGTTTTAGTGCATGTTGATTGAGTTTAGTGATTGCTCATAGTATGCTGGATGTTTAACCCATTTTCTTTTCCTACAGATACCTCTGTGCTATTACAAGGAAATTTTATGCATTGATGGTAGCTATATGGCACAACTCTCATATCATGAATCTATCATATTCCAAGTAAGATATTTTATGCAAGTGGACCTATGTCAAGAACTTGGAAAATAACATCCTTCTCTACTGGACCCACATTAAGAGGTAATACAACCAATCCCTTAGAGGACCATTCTTCTTCATAATAAGCATTGATAGTGATCTTATTTCTTAGGTCAATGACATTATGAGAAACCCAACCGCTTTAGGATATTAAATGAAAAAATATTTAGGCCAACAACCCCATCTATCAATACATGCCTAACACGAGTCTTGTGGATCATGACTTCTATATGCAAGACCAAATTGTGAGGATGGTTTAAATATTTATCATCTTCCTTTGAAAAGGAAAATTAGTGAGGTGTAGTGATATGATTGACCATAGTCTATAATTGATCTATTTCAATATCTTTGGGAATACTAGTCATGTGTAATACATTCTCTAGGATCTTCTTATGCATAGGAGCTAACTCAAGAAACTCAAAGATATATATCTACATGAGGGTTCTTTGCAATTGGTCAATAGGGATATAACTTGTCTTACTAGAAGATACTTGTTTTGAAGTCATTAGCTTAGACACATTTTTCTTAGGCTTGGGTTTTTGGGAGGAATCAAGACCTCTAAACATAGCTTGTGGTTGTTGACTTGTAGTAATGACATTTATACTCTCAAAAGAAGGTGAAATAAAATCTCTAAGGATGACCAAGGTTTTCTCTTCCTCACATATTTGAGCCCTAAGGATCACCCTAGGTGGTTCATCAAAATTTGAGTCATAACTAATGTTTTTTTCTTTTGATTGAATCATGTTGAAATTTTGTTCAAGAATAGGCTCAATCACATTAATCATATTTTCAGCATTAGTGTTAAGTACGGTTGATCTTTGCATCTCCATTCTTACGTTTGGATGATTCTCCCTTTTTATACCTAGGAAAAGGTTCTTTGAAAGCCTTGTGATCAACATTTTTTGTCTATCCATCTACACCAACCTTCTTTCTCTCAATAAGGTCTTGTATAATAAATTTTAGTTTTATGTAATTATCAGTGTTATGACCCTTTTTTCTATGATAGTTGTAGTAATGATCCTCTCTCCACCATGGAGGTTTAACAAATGTCTTAGCAGTGACAACATTGATTTAAAAAGTATTATCTCTAGGGATTGATACCTTAGTTCAATTAAAAGGGAATTTTATGCATTTATTAAAGATACATGGCACAACTCTCATATCATGGATCCATGGTATTCCAAGTAAGATATTTTATGCAAGTGGATCTATGTCAAGAACTTGGAAAATAACATCTTTCTCTACTGGACCCACATGAACAGGTAAGATAACCAATCCCTTGGAGGACCATTATTATTCATAATAAGCCTTGATAGCAATTTTATTGCTTAGGTCAATGAAATTATGAGAGATCCAACTACTTTAGTATATTGAACGAACAAATATTTAGCCCAAGAACCCCATCTATCAACATATGCTTAACATGAGTCTTATTGATCATGACTTATATATACAAGGAAAAACTATGTGGATGATTTAAATATTTATCATCTTCCTCTGAAAATGAAAAGTAGTGAGGTGTAGCGATGTGATTGACCATAGTCTAGAATTGATTTGCATCAATATCTTATGGAACACTAGCCATGTGTAACATTTTCTCTAGGATCTTCTTATGTATAAGAGATAGGTTAAGAAACTCAAAGATTAATATCTACATGGGGGTTATTTGAAATTTTTCAATAGGGATATAAATTTTTTTACTAGAAGGTTCTTGTTCAAAAGTAGCTTGCTAAGACACATTTTTCTTAGGCTAGGATTTTTGGGAGGAATTAGGACCTCTAAGCATAACTTGTGGTTGTTGACTTCTAGTAATGACATTTGGACTCTCAAAAGAAGGTGAATTAAAACCTCTAAGGATGACCAAGGTTTTCTCTTCCTCATGTATTTGAGCCCTAAGGATCACCCTTGGTGGTTCATCAACACTTGAGTCATAATTAGTTTTCTTCTCTTTTGATCAAATCATGTTGACATTTTGTTCAAGAATACACTCAAGAATGTTAATCATATTATGAACATTAGTGTAAGTGTGGTTGATATTTGCATCTCCATTCTTAGGTTTGGATGATTCTCCCTTTTTATACTTAGACAAAGGTTCTTTGAAATCCTTGTGATCAACATTTGTTGTCTATCCATCTACACCAACGTTCTTTCTCTCAATAAGGTCTTGTATAATACATTATAGTTTAATATAATTATCAGTGTTATGACCCTTGTTTCTATTATAGTTTTAGTAATGGTATTCTCTTCACCATGGAGGTTTAACATTAGGATCATAGGCTCTTGAATTTTTAGGCAATGTAATGATTTTGTTTGAAAGAAAAGCCTTTAGAATCGCATAATAGGAATATCCTACGACTATAATATTTTTCTTTTTTTTAGAGTAAAATGAGGATATACCCTTGGAGTCATTAGCCTTGTTGTTGTTATTAGTAGAGTTTGAAGAAGCCTCCTAAAGTACCATGCATTGAATAGCACTAGATAAATTGAGTATGGATTCCTTAGGTTTAGAAGTATCAACGACTTCATAATTAACAACATATTTGTTTTTGTTCCAATAGGTGTTCTTACTCTTATTATTTTTGTTATTATTTCCATTATTTAATTTTTCCTTATTGAGAGTAATCATCCCTTACTTTATAATGACATCTTCAATATGAAAATCACTCTCTATCATGTCACTAAATCTCTCAAATACTTTGTCCCTAAGATCATAGCCCAATTCAAGAACAAGGTTATTCAAAGATGTCAATCATTTCCTTTTCAAAAATTAATCATGAATATTATGAATGCAATTTTCTCCATCTTTGTAAAAATTCAATGAAGGGTTCTCCTTGTCTTTTTTTTAGGTTTCATTAGTTCAAAATAGTAATGGGTTGTTAAATTTTGTATGAATATTTTTTGACAAACCTTTGTGCAAGCTCAACATAAGTCTTAAGAGGAGGTGTAATCTTAGTGAACCATTCCATCACTTGGCCAAAAAGGATCCTAGGAAAAAAATCTCATGAGATAGGTATCATCATGCATAAACTCCATGCTCATAAAAGTTTACAATTGCCCAATGTGATCATAAGGATCCCAATTCCCATTATACTTGTCATATTGTGGAATTTCAGCCTTGTGTGGGACTGAGTCATGCACAAAATATTATCATAAGGAAAATGACATATAGAATCATTAGAGAATGATGTCTTAGGATTTTCCCTTTCTTTTTCCATACCTAAAACTTTGATTTGCAACTATTGAAATTGTTTTTTCAACATCTCAGTCTCAATAGGTTCCTTCTTTTGGATCAATCACTCAACATCAAAATTATGTGGAAGCTTCACTCAATTAGTGTTGGAAATATAAGAGGAGTAACTAAGAGGGGAAGGGTGAAACAATTACTACTAAAATAAATCTTAGATCCCTTAGATGTCAATACAAATCAAAACAATACTCTAATTAAACTAGATTCTATTGTAACTCAACAAATACACATGCACTTAGTTTACAATAGAAAATGCTATAACTTGGTAAACATTGAAATAACTCAATAACTGCTTAACATGAAAATATTTTAAGATATTATCTATGATGAATCTTACTTAACTTAGTTGCATACATATAAGAGAAAAATCATGAACACAATTGACACCAAGATTTAACATGGAAACCCAATTTGGGAAAAATTACCAATTAAAACTAGTTATTGATTTTCACTCTTTTGAAGTGAGTCCTATTAGAAGCCAACCCTTTTAAAGGTTACAAAACACACTGTTAGGTGTGACCTTTTTAGGAGTGGCCATGTTAGATGTCTTTAGAAAATTCAATTAGAAATGCCACCTTGTTAAAGGATTTAAAAATAGATGTTAAGCCAACTTAATTAAGAGATTTAGATCATTGCTACAATGGTTAGAGAATAATAATGAGATGACCTTATTTTTGATGCAACTGAATTGCTGATTACAAATATCAATTCTATCTTGTAGCTCAATAATGATATTCTTCTTATCCTTCTAATTTTCTTCCTCTAAGCATCATCAAATCTTCTAATCACTCTCATACTTTCAATACTCAACTTGACCTTATATTTATATCTTACACACTATCAAGTTAGCTTGAATAAAACTTAGAATAATTAATATTCATCTTCTCAGTCAGCTAGAACCAACAACTAAATCAATTGAACTCAATATAACAAAACAAGAAAATCCTTCGTTAGATGATCATGCTTAATAGACACTAACTCAAAAATAATTTTTCTATGTTAACCAACTGAACTTGGTTAACATTGTATAATCACAAAGTTCCTTTGGTAACCAATTGAGATTGATTAGCATCGGTTCCATCCAACATTTTCTAAATTAATTGAGTGAGTTTAGTTAACACTCAACTTCTAAAAACTTTCCTTTGATGACCAAGTGAACTCGGTAGACACTGTCTTCTAAATTAGTCAAACTCTGGAATGCTGAATAGACACATGAAACTATCTTCATTTCCCAAGTGAGCTCGACATACAATGATATGATATTTTGTGTAACATCAAAGACAATACACAATTAATCAATTATTTCCAACAATCTCCCTCTTTGGCATTGATGGCAATACAACATGTCATAATACAATAATTTTTTTAGAGAAATAATAAATTAAGGAACAAATCCTTAGTTTCATCCTGATTCTCATCCATGAGAACTCAACTCCCTCTATTAGTGTGAATTCCCTCTACCTTTAGTTTCTCCCTTTGTCAGAAAAACTCTGCCTGCAACATCTTCTTATGATAGCAAACTCTCCCTCTTCGATAACAGACCAAGTTCTTCCTCTTTGCCATTGACAAACAAAATTTCTATTGATATGATGACCAAATAACCAAACTCTCCCTCTTTGACATCTCATGCAAAAGACAATATTCAGTGAATATCAATTTACCTTATGTACTGATTCATTTGCAATGTGTCTTTGTCAATACTGCATCAACTGTTTGATCTTAAACATGCTTTGGTTGATGCATCACTAAACTAAATTTAGTGAGCTTTAGATAGGGGAATGACCCCTAACTTACCTCTTAGATTAAAAAATGCATCCTTAGGTAATGGCTTAGTGAATATATATGCAATTTTCTCTTTTATATTCACATATTCCAATCTTACCTCTTTATCTTGTACCAGTTCTCTCAAAAAATGACATTTTATTGAAATGTGCTTGGTTTTGGTATGCATCAAATGATTCTTTGATAAATTAATTGTACTAGAGTTATCACAGAAGATAACCACTGGATCCTTGATCTCTATCTTCATACTTGCCAACAATTGCTTGAACTAAACAATATTAGAATAATTAAATACTACTACCACATATTCTACCTCTACTGTGGACTAAGAAATACAATTTTGCTTCTTGCTTATCCAAGATACTAGTCTTTTACCAAGAAAGAATGATCCACCACTTGTGCTCTTTCTGCCATCAACACTTTTTGCCCATTTAGCATATGTGAATGCTTTCAAATCTAAGTTGCCTCCTTTTTTGTACCACAGTCCATATTCTTCAGTACCTTTCAGATATCTCATGATTCTCTTGATTTCCATCATGTGATTTTCTTTAGGATTTGCTGAGAATCTTTCCACCATACCAACTGCTAATGCAATATCAGGCCTTGTGTGTACTACATATTGCAATTTTAAATCATCATTTTTGGAAAGCTTATGTCTAGTAAACATAGGTGTTCCAACAGGTTTTGAGTCTTCCATCCGAAACTTCTTTAGTATCTCCTTGATATATTTGGACTGAGTAACATAGATACCATCTTTCTTCTATTGGATCTATAATCCAAAAAAGAATTTTATCTCTCCAAACATGGACATCTCAAATTCTTTACTCATATCTACTAAAAATGCCTTGCATAAGCTATCATTTCCTATAAATAAAGTGTCATTTGAAAATATTTCTACCAACACAATCTTCTTATTTGGTCCTTCTTTGATATACAAACTACTATTATAATTTTTTCTTTGAAAACCAATCTTTATCAAGTAGTTATGAAGTCTTTCATACCAAGCTTTGGGAGATTTCTTGAGACTATACAAAACTTTGTGTAATTTATAGACCATATCTCTTTTACTAGGATCTACAAAACCTTCAAGTTATTCAATGTAGAATTTCTCATTAAGAATTCCATTCAAGAATGTAGATTTTACATCCATTTGATAAAATTTAAATCCTCTATATGTTGCATATGCTAGTAAAGTCCTTACACCTTCTAATATTACAATAGGAGCAAAAGTTTCACCATAACCAATACCTTCTTCTTAAGAATAACCTTTACAAACTAACCTTGCTTTGTTTCTTGAAACTTCTCCATCTTCATTTAGCTTATTTCTGAATACCCACTTTGTGCCAATTACATTTTTATCCTTGAGTCTTGGAACAAGAGTCCAAGTCTTATTCTTCTGTGTGTGTTTTATTTCTTCATTCATAGCTTCAATCCATCCAATGCATCTTTAATATTTCTAGGTTCAAATTTAGCAAGCAAACATGTACCTTTCAATTTTTTTCTTGTCATTGTTCCATCTATCTTGTCTCCAATGATCTGATTAGGTGCATGATGCTTTTTGACATATCTTGCTAACACATGTACTTTGGATTTAGAATGTGTTCCATTAACCTCTGCATAATCTTCTATGTCAAGCTTGGGTCCCATTGTTTATGACCCAGGTCTATCTAACTTAGTTTTCTTAGGCACTAGCTTGGTAGCATTTGATTACAACTTGGGTCCTTTAGACTGTGATTCAGGTTACACCAAATGCAATTCGATAGCTTTTGGAGATTTTGTGGACTTGGGATGTGAAACCTCCTAACTTCCAAATAGATTTGGCACGGTATCAATTTCATAATAAATAAACTTTCTATAATCCTTAGGTTCTTTGCTGCTGTCCTCTTCACTCTTTTCTACAAATTCATCAATTCTCACATGTGCACTTTCTATGATATTATGAGTAGTTAGATTCAAACACTTGTATGCTTTACTTATGTAGGAGCATCCTAGGAATATGCCTTCATCACCTTTGACATCAAATTTACCTTTCCTAGATTCCTTCAAGATATAACATTTGCTACCAAATACTTTCAAATAACTTACATTGGGTTTGTATCCATACAATATTTCATAAGGAGTTTGATTTGAGGCTTTTTTCAACTATACTCTATTCAAGGTATGCACTGTAGTACTAATTGCTTCCCTCCAATATTTTATTGCAACACTCTTTTCTATCATCAAAATTCTTACACAATCTATGATGGATCTAATCCTTCTTTCAGCTATACCATTCTATTGAGGTATACCAGGGGTTGATGCTTGTCTCTTAATTCCTTTTTCAATAAAAAATTCATTGAACTCATTGGAAATGAATTCACCACCTCTATCTGATCTCAAACCTTTTATCTTCTTTGTAGTTTCTTTCTCTACTCTTGCTAGATACCACTTAAACTTTTGAAAAGATTTATATTTTTCTTTTAGATATATTATAGTTATCATTCTAGAATAATCATCAACAAATAGAGTAAAGTACTTATCTCCATTGTAGCTCTCTATTCTAGTAGCTCCACATAAGTCTATATGTACTAGCTCCAAGACTTCTTCTGAATGATAGCCTTTGCTTCTAAAACTTGTCTTACCCATTTTACCAATTTGACAATTTTTGCATAGATCCATATCCAATTTCCTCAAACTAGGAATACCTCTTACTCTTCTATTTTTGCTTATCTTGACAAGATTATCAAAATTAACATAACACAACCTTTTATGCCATAACCAATTTTCTCCTACTTGAGAAATAAAACATAATATTTCACTAAGATCTAGGTAGAATAGGTTACTTTTTTTGTTTGCTAGACCCAACCAGATTTCCCTTTCCATCCAATAGTTTTTCCTTCGCATTCATGAATTATACCTTGAATCCAATGTTATTCAATTGTACCACACTTAGTAGATTATGATTTAGTCCTTCAACCTAGTAATCATTATCACATCTAAGTTCATTAGTTAGTGGAATACAACCTTTTCCCTTTATGCAACAAGGTTCATTATTTCCAAATATCACACTACCACCATCATAATATTCCATATGTTCAAATTTTGTTTTATTGCTAGTCATATGATTTGAACAACCACTATCAATAATCCTTGGATCATTTTTCTAACATGAGAGATAAGTTCCATTTTATCTCCTTCATCATCAAATTCATCTTTTACAACAATTTAAACCATTTTATCATCTTCACTACTATCTGAATCTTTAGTAGTAAAACAAGATTTCTTGCCTTTTTCATTTTAGTCCTTGAAGTTCTTAAAATCCTTCTTGCCTTTGAACTTAAAATGCTTCTTTTCATCTTTTTCTTCTCTGTTTGGGCACCTTGCAGCAATGTGTCCAACTTGTTCACACGAGAAACAAATTAGAAGAATTTTACCTTTATACTTTCCTTTGCCTTTGGTATACGTTCTTGCAAGAAATGCTTCAATGGCTTCAAGATCATTTTCAGAACTATCTTCCTCTTCACTTTCAAATTGTTTTCTTTTAGACCTTTTAGCTTTCTTCTTGAGTGATACTTTAGCTTCATACAAACTCAAGATTGCTAGAACTAGGAGTATAATTATCATAGTTGTCTAGTTCAAATGCTATCAATCTTCCAACTAGAGCATCTAATGTTATAGAGTGATTTGGATTTCATCTCATCTCTTGAATAGAAGACACTTTGATTGCATAGATAGGAAGAAGGGTTCAAAGTACCTTGCTTACCACTTTTACATCATCAATTGTTCTGAGTACACTACATAATCAAAAAGTTCCTATGGTAACCAAGTGAGCTTGATTAACACTGGTTCCATCCAACATTTTCTTCATTAACTGAGTGAGTTCAGTTAACAATCAACTTCTACAAACTTTCCTTTGATGACCGAGCGAACTTGATGGACACTATCTTCTGAACTAGTCAAGCTCTAGAATGCTTGGCAAACATAGAAAACTATCTTCATCACCCAAGTGAGATCTTCATACACTGATTGGCAATGATATGACATTTTTTGTAACATCAAAGACAATACACAATTAATCAATTATTTCCAACACTTAGAGGCTAAATAAAACAAATATTGATCATGGTTTTTCTCTAAGGTTTTCTTCGTAAGTTTTTGATAACATTCATCTTGTTGGAATTTTTCAAGTTCATATTTAGTAATGTCTTGGTTTGAATCATGGTCATATTGAGAACCTTGCTTAGAGACATGTTGAGAGTTATTTTTATGGTGGGTGTCAAAAATGTATGCACAAAATGTATCACACTTCTATAAACTCTTATTCTTAAAGAACCCCATGAAAAGAGGGGCTTGAGAGGTGGCTTATAGCTTCTTATCTATGACATGTTGATCAAAAGCGTGTTAGTGGTTAGATCTCAAATGAACCTAGTAGTGACCCTTGAAGGGTGCACCATAGAATGGAATATTCAAAGACAAAAGAAATGATGCTAGTATCCAACAATAAAGTGAAAGAAAATGCAATAAAAAGTAAATAAGATAAGAATGCAAGCTAATGTGCATGAAGTATGTTGGCTTCTAATTTGAAAAAACTTAAACTAGCTCTTAAAAGATCAAAATACCTAGAAGTTAGCTAGAAATCATAATGGGCATTCTGAGGAACAAATTAAAAGGACCAACTGATAAGACTCTTTGATGTCTTCTCCAATTTGAACTCTGCAAAATTCCAGTGGGTACACCTAGGAATTGATATTCTCTATCCAATTTGTAAAGCTTACCATGAATTCCAATATAATAGATGATTTCCTTAACTTATTCTAACTCTAGAATTGTAATAGAGATGATAAATGACTAATCTATTAAACCCTCAAAATCCATGAATCAAGTACAGGCTTATTTTTCATATCTACAACAATAGGACTTAAAAGATTAATTTATAATTTTTTAATACCATATAGACATTCCAAATCAGATCAACTTTAATGGATGACCAATGCTTTTTCTATTGGGCTATTATCTCATAGGAGATTGACATTTACTTATAAGATCCATCTTAACAATTTGTGAGAAGAATATCAATATTCATTCCTAGATCTCATCCTTATCAAAATCCCCATTGAAAACCATGAAATTCTTCAAAATCACATCAAGAATTTACATAAACCATTAGATTATAAGCAAAATGTAGACTGAAATATAATTCAAAATGAATTACAACTAAGACTTCGTAAACTTTTCCATTAAATCTTAGAGAATTAAATGATAACAAAAGAAGAAAGAAGAGACAAGATCTAAAATGTACAGAGAACTTTCTGTGTCTGTGTATTATTTTCTTTAAAATGTATACATTCAATGCCAATTCCTATCAGAAGAAAACTAAAATAGACCAGCAACTGTTAGCTTTTTTCATTCTATCTTTTTGGAAAAAACTTATACAATATACATATGGACTGATTCAAGAATGAATAGACTTAGTTCAACAAAAAATTAATCTCAAACCCTCACTCCACGTCTAGGAAATCCTTTTGTAGAATAAGGATTACAACAAGATTTAGATGGGAGGATATAAAAATAATTTTTTCATATAAGACAAAACCGTTACATAAAATAATGTTTAGAGATAGCCAAAATTTAAACAGTCGTCATTCTGGATGTTTGAGATTAACTTCATTATTTTTAATGAGAGCATACCTATAACAGGTAAACCACAAAGACAAAGTATCTCTTTTAGATAGTTTTCCTCCCTCTTCATGTTAATTTGACTTTTCCTAGCTTGTTCAATCACTATCTCTAGATGGCATTGCCTTTATATCTATTGTAACCTCCTAGATGGTAATATTTGACTCCTCATCTAGCCAGGTGGCTTCTCTATCATTATTGACCTCATTTAGGTACTTATTCCATTTGGCATCTGTTAAAGCCTGTACCTCTTCAATTATTTTATTTATATCTGCCTCAAGCTTATATAAAATATCAACAATATAAAAAATTGTTATGATATTAGATTATCCATTATTGTATACGATATATTTATCATGTTACAAAATTTTATTAGAAGTATCTGACCATTCTTGTCACTCCCTTAGTTCATTTTCATCATCAAATTTTTTTTGGATGAAGCTCGGTGTCCCATTAGCAATGGTCTTCTTTTTGTTATTTATCAATTCCATCTTTTCAGAAAAGAAAGAATTCAACTCTTTTATCCTATTTATCATTTTCCTTATGGAAATGATAATATCCTTAGGCAATTCTTCTTCTATGCCAAAACTAGGCCAACCTATAAAAAAATGGAATGTATGGCCCCCACTTGGTGAATGATTGACAAAGAATAGATAATGCCTCAGAGAATTGATATTATGCTCCCTGAAAAGCAATGTAACTATTCTGGAGATTGTGTGAAGCTTACTTGAGGACATTTATTTTGTGTGAGAGCATACTCTCCATTGTCCTTACTTCTACTTCTTTTCCTACTTCCAATTCTTTCACCTCCATTTGTTGATCCATGCCCACATTGGATGCATCAATGTATGTTTGGGTCTCTTGATCTTTTACCTTTGTAATTAGCTTTGTTACATTTCTCAAAGTATTTACCTCATTTTTGAGGGTAGACATCTTCTACACAACTACATATGTCTTTTTCATTTCTTCCTCATATTCCTTCTTGTTTCAATACATATGCTATAGCTCTGAAAGAGTTGTTCTTCTAGCATATCCATCTTGCTCTTCCCCATGAGTGAAATTGTGTTCATCATGTTGCATATTTGGTCACTTGATGTACTAGTGACATTCTAGAATATCCCATTTCCTTGGGGAGAGTCTCTAACTTCCATCAATATTGTCTTGTCAAACTTAAGGGCCATACTCCATATTGTCATTATCTTTGTATCAACATTAAAGCCAAACCCCTACAATTCCCTAGTGATATTAGTTTCCTCAAATGAGACAAATTTACATTGAATTCTTATTTGATCTAGCATGAAAGATGAGATTAGCTCCCATCTGGGGAAGAGCAACATACTTCCATCAGTATTGGCTTGTCAAACTTAGGGGCCATACTCCATATTGTCATTGTCTTTGCATCAACATTAAAGACAAACCCCTACAATTCCCCAGTGATATTAATTTTCTCAAATGAGACAAATTTACTTTTTCTTCTTATTTGATCTAGCATAAAAGATGAGATTAGCTCCCACTCAGGGAAGAGCAACATTCCACTTCTCTTGACCAACTCTCTAACTTAATCTATAGTGAGGGTTTCACTGTTTGGATCATACTCCTATAATTTTTGTACCAGTTTTGCAACCCTTTCTTATGAATCTCCTGGCTACAACTGTAGAGTGAGTTCATTTTGTTTAATGTCAAACAAAAAATATTTTAACTCCTTAGAATTGATGAAGTCATCATACTTCATTAATTGTTGATCTTGGATGATCCTTTCAACTATCATTCTTGCCTCAAGCTCTAGTTTATTAGGGATTGATTCATTTTGACTAGCCTTCCTTATCAAGAAATTATTCCTAATATCATCAAAGTAATTTCTCCCTCTTTGCATGATTTGTAGGGCTTTCTCCCTTGATTTGTTTGGGATCTCAATCAAATTCTTTTTTTTTCTACCACCTTGAGCCCAAGAAGAAATTTCTAGTTGCTCTTCTTCATCATCAATTTCAATGATGTCATCCTTCTTAGGAGATTCAAGTGCTATTCTATCTTTAATCTTTATGGCCACCTAAGACATTATGCTTTCAAAATTGTTGAGGCATTTATTAGATCTATCCAGATACCTCTCCTCATGATAGAAACCTTTGAAGGAGGGATTTGTTATTTTTAGATCTTCTTCAATTCTCATTATTTATTTCCATTTTAGCGTCCTATCTCTGCATACCTCAGTGTTCAAGAAATCTTTGATTATATTCTCTTCCATACAGGGCTTGCTACTAGGAAAATTGTACTTTCTTATATGTTTTAGAGCATACCTAACAAGGTCATTAGGATTATATGTCCTAGCAGGAGCTGAAGGCAATAAACATTCTCTCATAAATTCATCTAACTCTTTAGTAGCATCCTTTCCTACAAAAAAATCTCCTGCATTGATATTTCTACATACCAAATATCCTCTTTGATGTAGTTCCCAAGTATTCCTAGTTCATCATGTTTGAAATATGTTTATGCAAAACATGAGGAGGTTGGGGGAATCCATAAACCCTTATAATGGAAAAATTCTCAAAGAGAAAAATACTCCCCCAATCATGTCCTAACCTCCTATCCTCATCTGGGCACACATAAACTCTCAATAATATTAGCTAACATATTTGAAATTAGATACACAAAATAATTATAGAAAGCTACAAAATTAGAATAAGGATAAAACCTTTTCCATTCCCTAGTCCACAGTTGCACTAGCAAGTTTTGTCCCATCTCCTCTATTCCTTTGATAAAATAAGGATTGATATTCCCTATATTCTTATAGAGGATGATATGCATCAACAATGAATAATGGTAGAATTTGAAATTCCCCATTTCTCCTCTCTATGCAGCTGTGATCTCATTGTAAATAACATTTATTATATGGGTCACAAAATCATGCCCTACATTATGGTGTAGATCCTATATATCTAGGGCCATGATATATATGTTGCCAAGAGTATTCATGGTGTCATCCAATCCTATCACCTTATCTACTCCAAAAATTATGTACTAAACATATTTTGTGAAAACCTTCAAGGGTATAATGTCTCCTACCTTTTTAGGGAGTTCACCCTTTTCCTTTTTGGACTTCAGAATATGTCTTCGCATAACCCTTCTAGTGAAGAAACTCTTCTAAATTTTTGAAAGCTTCATTGATTTTGTCTTTCACAATGATATTTGTCATAGGTCCTCTAGGGTCAAAGACTTCTATGAATATCTCTCTATCTAGAGTGCATAAGGTGCTCCTATCCTTTCTATGGAAGCCATGGGTCAGAGGATTGTATGCCTTTATCAAGGCCTTCACCAAATCTATGTCAATAATGATTTTAGGCATAATCAACTTTGCCAGGTCTTTATTCCATGGATTTTAAATGGGTAGCTCACAAAACATATTATTATAAAAATAACAGAATAATTCATTGCCATTAGTTTCTGGTACTATTGAATCTATGCAGAAATTTTACGAGTCTTTAAAAATATGTGAATTCATAGTTTGAGCATTTGATGATCTTGGTAGAAAATATAACCATTCTTTAGCATATAGACTGGCTATTTTCATTCTAGCTTTCTGAGTGCCTTGAGAATCTTCTTCTATATTCACCTACATACTCAATTTACCCTCCTCTTTTATCATTTTTTCTAATTCAGAATCTCCAATCACTTCTCTACAATTCAATCTCTTTGGAAATTTTTTTACTCAATCTCTTCTTAGATCTAAACTTTGTAAATATCGTAATTCAAATTCTATTACATCACCCTTTAATAATAGTTGAGCATCAGAATGAAATTAATGAAATCTTTAAGACAACATGCATGAAATTTTTGAAAACTCTAAAAAACATCACAATCAAGCTTTACGACGTTTGTATTGCTATCATTCAAATACCTTTTTATGATTTTTTAGACAATACTTCCAATTTTTGCAATAATGAGATGATAATAGTCATTTTACTCTTTATGTTTCATAGCAATGATCATGCAAACACTTAGTACTGTAAGCTCTTCATGGATTCACATGGCTTACCTTATAACCATTGATCTTTCTTGTGACTACTTGAAACCCTTGATCTCCACTTCACTGTTTATCTTCATGATTAATCTTTTAGCCTTGTGAAAGAGTGAACACTACTATCATATCTAATCACTACTTCATGGCTTCCTTTTTCCCTTGTGTTCATAACTGTGTGACTAAGCAATCACATAAATTTTTCTATCCCTTGACTATGTCATAGGTCATGCCTATTTACATTAACTACATTTCATGGGTTGCCACTGTGCATTAGACCTTTAGTCTCCTATTCACTACTTGATTCTAACATTAACATCTTTGCCTTGCAACCATGTGTTACATGTTAAATCTGAATGATCACTGCTTTACTGTCTTTATTTATCTTTATAATTTTAACTGCATAATTGCACGATCAAGAAAACTTTGCGACATCTTAACCTGCTTCACTAGTTTGCAACTTAGATTTCTCCTTACATCCTTAACAACATGACTGAGTGATCAAGCACCAAAATTATAATACTGACTATTTTTCCAGTTCATAGGTATCCACCTAACTACATTCTATAGCCACACGACTGCATGACTACACGATCAAGCAATCTTCATGACATGCTAACCTGCTTCACCAGTTTGAGACTTATATTTTTCATTGCAACTTAAACCTCATGACTAAGAGATCAAGCATGACCTTTATACTCATTGACTATTTCTCTACTTTGTGGCTTCATATCAAACTAACATTTTGATCCTTACAGATATGCGATCAAAGTTGGTCACTGGGCCACTCTATCATACTGATAGTTTAGAATTTCAGTTGCAAAGCCACAAAAAATTTATCTAACTTGAATCAAACCATTGCTTCTTAATCTTTTTATATTGGATCATAACATGCTATCTTCAGATCCTTCCATATGTTTGATTCTTGTTCTATTATGAGGGCAATGATTGAACATGAATAACCTTTCACATGGTCACCACTTGAAACTTTAACTTCATACTCAACTGCATGAAGCTATGAAAGCTCATCACTTAACCACATCACACCTTCACTATTTGAATCATCCCTTCATCAATAACTACAAAGACCAAGTGAACACTACCCAATTGATTGAGTCACACCATCACACCATAAAAAGGTTAAAGACTTAACATGGTAGCGATAGAGTGATAACCTTTGGTTGTAGGGTCGCCACTTAAGATTTAAAAATTTATTTAAAAGCCCAAAAAATTTAGAGAACTTATTTAAAACAAGGAGGGTTTAAGACATGAAAACACATATGAGGATACACAACTAGGGTTTATCTAGAAAAATCTATGCACATGAAAAATGTAAACCCTAATTACACAATTATAAACTAATTTTTCACAATAGGTTCTTAGTAATTTCACATGGTGAAAATACATACCAACAATGGTTCTATCTAGTGATAATGGATAGCTAGTATCCATATAAGGATTCAAAATCTCTAGGCTAATCAAATTACATACTTGGCTCAATGAAAACATTTTTAGAGAGCTACAGACACAATAGGAAAAAAACAACATATATACAAGGATTTACAAATTTACAAAGACCTAATCTACTATTCATGGAAAAATAAGTACCTCCAATAGAAGTACTTCTTTACGGATTGTCCATGAACTGGAAATTCTAGAATATTCCCTGACAATTCTTTAACGAGATAGGTATCCTCTTCCTATTTCTCATGAATCAGATATGTACCTAGCCAAATAGGGTCAAACTTTCCATGTTTACCCTTTTCTTATATTCTAGCATTTCACATCAGGGCCAAATCTTCAGGCTCAGATTTCTTCTTTACAAAATTCATAATACTTATCATACAAGTGTTTCATTTGTAATTGCAACTTGGTATTCTTGGTAGAAGCTTATTTTTTGTGTTTAGTCAAACCAACAAGTTCATCCATTCTCTCTTGTATATCATCTATGATATCATCATCATACACATGGATGTAGTTGTATAAACCAATTAGGTTGTTTTGATGCATTCTTGCTTGAATTCCATACACTAAATCAAAAGGGGATACTCCTATTGCTTTCTTGATTGTTAGTCTATCATCCCAAACTGCTAGATGTAGCTTGGAATCCCACACCATTTTATTGTCATCCAATGTTCTCTTGATGATCTTTAGCAAACTCTTATTGGTAGATTCAACTTGCCCATTTCCTTTTGCGTGATATGGAGATGATGTTAATATTGTGATGCCATACTTGCCACAAAATTGTATAAATTCATTTGATCTAAAACACATGGCATTATCAGTTACAATTTTCTCAAGACATCCAAATCTAGTTATTATGCTATTTAGCAAGAATTATTTTACAACTTTACTAGTGTCTTTTCTGGTAGGAACGACCTCTACCCATTTTGTGAAATAATATATTACCACAAAAATCCATGAATATCTAGTGCTAGACTTATTTTCTATTTCTCCTATGAAATCTGTTCCCCACTGTTGGAAAGTTGCTTGTACTTCTACTGGCTTTAACAGAATATTTCCAAAAAAATTCAACTTACTAGCAAATCATTTATAAGGATCACATTTTCTAACTAGAATATGAGCATCCTTGAATAGGATTGGCCACCAAAAGCCAAATCTCATCACTTTATGGGCTATAGTTTTGGCCATATCATGACCTCCACACACTCTTGAATGCATCTCTATGAGCATTTTTGTTTTGATAACGTAAAAGTAGTTTTTAAAGGACCCAAAACCTTTAACAAAGTATTAGAGAAATACAAACATAAAAGTTCAGATAATAAAAGGCCTTAGAGAACATATAAATAACCATAAAAATAGGAGGCCAAAGTATAGCTATGCACTAAAAGACAAAAAAAAAAAACAAAAGGATAGCTCCCGAACAACTACAAAGTCTTTAGTAGGTTCACAACTTGATCTGCTAGAATATTCATATTTTCCATAGAAGCTTTCATTTCATCCAACTTTTTTGCTTCCACTTCTTTAGTCTTCTTGGAATTAGCCCTTGTACGCTTGCTCGAGCCTTGGTCCTTATTCACAACAGGGGAGTCTTGGCCTTTACTTTGTTCCATCTTGTTCAGCAAGGTATTAAAATTATTAGCCAAAATCTTCGAAATACTGGGTAAAAGCACAAACCTATGTCACCCTTTTGTAAAGGAAAAGGCTAACAAAAGTATAATTGTTCATCTTCAATGACAATAAACTAGTATTATTATTTGGAATTTGAAAATGAGGTAAACTAATGAAATGTGTAGAAATGGTTGAAGTTTAAGATTATATTTTTTTAATAATTATTTGGAATAAGAAATGATATATTTTTCTATTTTTTATAGACAATTATTTAGTTGCTAAAAAACACTGAAAAATAGGGGTTTAGTTCCCACCATAAAATTATATGGAAATAAAGTTATTTCTATTTGAATTCAAACTATGTTATAGATAAAACTTATAGCTAGAACAATCAAAAATAAAAATTGACTTTAGTCCTATATTTTTTCTTTTATAGTGATTCAAATTTCAACTCACCTAAAACCAATAGTTTTCATCACCCACCGCATTTTTCAAAATGAATCTATTCTACCTAGAAGAAAAATTATACATTTTGAAAGAGGACTCTCTCCTCTAGAATGCCATATAATTTTTAAATTTTTTTGATATGATTTAATATTTTTTGTTTCTCAAAATTGACATCTTTTTGAGTGTTAAAATACTTGCATTTTAAAAATATACTATATCTAATTAAAACACTATAAACCCTATATGAAAATATTCTTGACTTTGAGCTCTATAAAATACTGTTTAAATTTTACTAAAAAAATATCATATAAAATAGTAAGAGTTATTGAAGCACCAATTTTCTAAAATAATTTTATTTCTTTAGTAATTGGATACAAACTAGTGTAAACATGCATTTAATAGACTTTTCCAATTGGAAAAGTGTGAGACCATACATAACTTAGCTAGAATAAATTTATCTAGATCATATGTTTGATAAAAAATGATTTTTGGATAGAAATACTCAAATTCAGTCATTCTGATAAGTCAGCCTGAAAGGTGACATGGCTTTGTACTTTTACCCTACTACAATTTTGATTTGCTAATTTCTTGACTATTTTTTCCATGTCATTTACTCTAGCATCCAGACTATCCATCCTTTTTTGAATATCTTTACTTAACTGATCAAGGTACCTATTTTTGATCTCAATTGTTGGCACATGCTTCATCAAGTTCTTTACCTCTTTCACATTGGCAATAACCTTAGAGAGCCTATCAATGTGCTAACCCAGCATTCGCTCCACCCTTGCCATCTTGCTGAGTTGATCAAAATCCTTTGAAATTTCCTGCATTTTCTTTTTAAGGGTACTAACATCCTTCATAATTGACCCTAGTGTTAGAGAAAAAGGTTAATTTAATTTCTTTTATTAAATTACCTTTTCTCCCTTCTTAAGATTTCACTTTCTACATTTTTTAGCTTTCTCTATTTAATAATTAATTAGTAATTATTAAATAGCTTTCACCTTTAGGTTACCTTTAGTAACTTATTAGGTTACCCATTTGTGTTTCGATCTCCTTTTATAAGGATTGATCTCTTTGTATTTCATTATCTTTTCCATTTCTAAAAATACATCAACATATTTTTTAGAGCAAAACCCTTGCCTCCTCTTGTCTTTTTCTTCTGTGACAGGTTTTTGCATGCAGGTATTCAAAGGCTTTGTAGATTTGTGTTGATCAAATCCTTTATGATATCAGAGCTAGATCTGCTATAGCTTGTTCGTTATTTGGAGAGAAAAAGAATGAGGGTTTGACAGATTAGATCTAGTGTTTTTTCAATTTTTTTTGGAGAAAACAAGGGGGTTATTAATTTTTGAAGCTACTTGAGGCCAAACGAACATCATGGATGGACTCATAAGGTGTCAAAACCCTCATTTCCATATAAAGTTTGTCATTTTGGACAACGTTGATCTGGGAGGCAAATTTTTTTTTGCTTGGCAGGATTGTACGACCCTTAGCATGTAGTTCAAGGAAAAAAAATTAAAAAAATTGCAAAAAAATCATTTTTGACAGTTTTAGCTTGTGGTGGTTAGTAAACTACAGCAGACCCGTTGGCAGTTACCATTACGGTAACCGTTGTGGTCACTGCTAGCGGCCACCGCTGACGGTCAACCCAACGGCTCCATTGACAACCCTGTTGTAGCCTCACCATAGCTCTGCTCTATAGTGGCCCTTTTCTCACCCATTGCTCGGACGCCACTCCATTGGCGGTGTGGTGTTTTTTATATGTTTTTTATTTATTTATTTAATTTTTTTTCCTTGCATTCCAAGGGCCCTGTAGGTTTTTTCTTTGTAACTTGAGCATACAAATGTATTTTTTTGATCCAAAAAATGCGTCAAAAAGCTAGTTCTAAGATGAAGACATTGGTGTAGGTGTTTTTGGGTTTTGATGTAGTTTGGTTGCCTATTTGGGTAGTCAAAGTTGGATGTTCTATTTTGCATTCCAGGAGGCATATCTTGAGCATCCGATCTCTGATTTGGGACTTCTTTATATCATTGAAAATATGTTTCTATACTCTTTCTAGTGATGCTAGTTATTGTTCTAGATTCTACTCTAGGCACATTCTATTTAGTCTTTTTCTTTTTTGCATTCTTGTGGATATCCTGGTTGTTTTAGGTCTGAGGATTGATTTTGTTGCTTTAGATGATTCGTCATGACTTGTACTATCCTTTGTATCAGCATTATGCCTTTTTTGATCTTTTTAGACATCATTTATAATATGCATTCTTGCAATCACACTAAGATAAAGTGCCATACTACATCTGTATTTTTTGTTTTAATTGTTTGCCTTGTTTTGCCTTCTGATTCGAGTAGCATCATTTGAGGACACTCGTATAGATTACTGTATTCTTGGGATTCATTATATCTTGTGCCTTATTGTACATGCACTATTCTGATAAAGTGCCATGGGGGGTTGATGTTTTGCCTTTTTTTTCCATCTTTCTTTGTCCAAGTGAGTGTGCCTTTCATGATATTAGCCTCATGACGTGTCTGAGATTGATCACCTTAGTACACATTTATGTACTTTTTTGTGCATCTTGATCATGGTTCCTTGACTTGGAGTTCTTTTTGGCCCACTTTCTTAGTTGCCTGTCACCTCACCCTATCTACATTTGAGGGGGATTTTACTATTGTTTCTCATGCTTCCTTGGTTCGATTGATTAGCTCTTCAAGCTTCAGTGTTTTATACCATCTATTTTTTTGAGTTCAGTTGTTTGTCTCCTGATTTGATGTAGATTACAATCTTCTCTACTTGGTCAGGTTCTATTTTAGTGAAGGTTCTTCAGACTAGCAGTTATCTTTTGATAGAGCTTTGCAACTTCTACATGCTTCAATGATGTTCTTAATGATCACTTTGTTCCTATTTTCTAGGACATTCCTTTAGTTGGAGGCTTCTTTAGTCCTTCACTAGATTTTTTTAGCTATCTCTTTTTGGAGTAGAGTTTTTCCTACTGGGTTTTCTCTGTTTCAAAGAGATTTTGTTATGATTGGTTACCTCATCAGGCCTTGTTACCGGGACCCAAGTTTGCTTTCAGCATTGTAGTTTCCTTGTTCTTTCTGCATTGTTTGTAACTCCATTGTTTCTCATCTTAAGGGGGGGTGTTAGAGAAAAAGGTTAATTTAATTTCTTTTATTAAATTACCTTTTCTCCCTTCTTAAGATTTTTCTTTATGCATTTTTTAGCTTTCTCTATTTAATAATTAATTAGTAATTATTAAATAGCTTTCACCTTTTGGTTACCTTTAGTAACTTATTAGGTTATGCTTTTGAAGTTTCAATCTCCTTTTATAAGGATTGATTGCTTTGTATTTCATTATCTTTTCCATTTTTGAAAATACATCAGCATATTTTTTAGAGCAAAAGCCTTGCCTCCTCTTGTCTTTTTCTTCTGTAATAAGTTTTTGCATGCAGGTATTTGAAAGCTTTGTGGATTTGTGTTGATCTTAAATTACCTTTTCTCCCTTCTTAAGATTTTGCTTTATGCATTTTTTAGCTTTCTCTATTTAATAATTAATTAGTAATTATTATATAGCTTTCACCTTTGGGTTACCTTTAGTAACTTATTAGGTTACCCTTTTGGGTTTCGATCTCCTTTTATAAGGATTGATCTCTTTGTATTTCATTATCTTTTCCATTTCTGAAAATATGTCAGCATATTTTTCAAAGCAAAACCCTTTCCTCCTCTTGTCTTTTTTTTCTGTGACAAGTTTTTTCATGCAGGTATTCAAAGGCTTTGTGGATTTGTGTTGATCAAATCCTTCACCTAGGTTACTCATGATTCCCTTTAGGAACCCCTATTCATCCTCTTCCCTATTATGTTCAAAGTAGTCCTCCTGCTCCCGCTGTTTGTTTCTATCCAGGTCCACCTCCTTGAGATCATTGTCATCACCCAAATCTTGAGCAAACATATATTTTCTTTTTCTTTCCATCCTCTTAATTAAGGGTTCATCATCAAAGGGGACAAAAACCCTTTCTACATTCTTTCCCTTGTTTCCCAAGACCTTCCCTACGGTTCCTCTCTTCTAAAAATCCTTTCTCTGCTCCTCCTCATAATCACTATCTTGATCTAACTCACTCTCCTTTCCCTTCCTTTTCTTCTTGGAAGAGCTTCCCAAATCCCCTTTCATGTTCTTCTTTAAATCAACCTCATCCACATCATCCTTGGTATCCTTATCAAAATCCTCCTTAGAATCACTACCCTTAGTCTCATAATCAAGCAATTTCATAATTTGCTTGAGCCTATCCACCTTTTTTGACTTTAGAAGGTTCATTATTAAAATAATTAACCCCTCATGGTAGGTGTGATCTCCCTCATGATCAGTTTGAAAGGCAAGAACAAAAATACTCAGAGATTATCTGAGGTAAAAAGGAAAATCTATCCTAACCCCATGCTTAAAATGGTTGAAAAACATGAAATGGTGAACATAAATCTTAGTGAAGCACCCATCTAAAGTAAGATACTCAATAACCACACACATAAAAAATCTCCAAGGGTGTGAAATGGAAGCTGGGCTAAAGTAGGAGTGACCTATTTTCACCAGTCTATTGTGTTCCTTAGCTAAATCTGCAAACCCATTGACTGCCCGATCTAAGAGCTTCTTATCTCGATAGAAATTAATACCCTCCATATCCAGCCTTGTAGCTTGAGCTATGATGTCTTCAAAAACCTCCATCCTTTGATTTCCCACTAAAATAATCCCTTCTTTCCAAGTCTTTATGAAATGTCAGGTAATGGTAGGGTTGATTCCTTTCAATTTCTCCATAAAAATAGTAAAATTCCCTTGCTCTAGTACAACCTAGATTTACCTCTTCTTCCTCCACTCTTTGCAACTTTCTAGTTTAATTCTTTTTCACTTTGCTCCCATCTTCTTGTCTCTAAGACAAAGTATCTCTCTTCTCAAAAAAACCCTTTGCAACAAAAAACTATAGTTGATATCACAAGCAAGGAAATTTGTGGGAAAAAAACCCACAATCTATGTGGTATTGATTGGTAATACACTGTCCTTCTCATAATAACCTTCCACTTCCCAATTCTACCCATATAATAATTACTCTTTCTTGGCATATTCATCATTAATGAAACACTTTTTCTTTCTTTTGGATTTATCATATTCGATTAGTAAACACCCCTCAATAGGTATAATATCATTATGGTTCCATATTACCTTTTCATCACTCTTACATGCCACATTAGCCACCCAGTCAACAACTTGATTTGTTTCTCTATAATTATGAGTGACAATACAACTTTCAAAGGATTTAATAAGATCTATGACCTTACCTATAATATTATTAATAGTTCAAGAAGAAATGGTAACTTTATTAAGACAATTAGTTATATTAAGGGAGTGCCCCTCAAGCCATATTTTTGCATAGTTAAGACCTTAGAGGGATGCACTAGCTTTTGCCACATGTTTAGTTAAAACTCTAATAGGAATGGCCATTCCACCCACTCTATCCCCATTCAAATTCCTAATGATGATACCACAACCAAAAATTCCTAGGTTTCCCTTCGAAGCCCCATCAAAATTTATCTTATACCAGCCCATTAGGGGGAAATCACATCTAGCTAGATCCCTGAGGTTAGGGCCAAATTGCACCAAACTGATACCATTTAAATTCCAATTCTAAAACATTGATTCTTCCCAATCATTTTGAGGTTGTTTCCCTTTTCCACAAGATCTGATATTCTCAGTCACCATATTCTTAATCTTATAGAATACCTAATCTAGCTTAGATTCAACACCCCTAAACACCCTATCATTACATTCCTTCTATATGCACCAAAAAAGGAACAAGAGAATAAAATCCCATAGTCTCATAACCAAGGTGTTAGTAGAGGGTGACTTCCAACCATTGAAAAAATCTTGAATTGTAACAGGGAAAACCCAAGTAATATTCATCAAACCACAAACCATTTCCCATACCCTTCTAGTATAAGAACAATGGATAGTCATATGGTTAACCAATTTAGCATCATTCTTATAGAGATTACATCTATTAACTATGTTGAACCCTCTCTTCAATAAATTATTTGTTGTCAAAATTTTTTCCTACAGAAGAACCTAAAAAAATGTGTTAACTTTGGGAGCCATACCTTTAAACCAAGCTTTAGTCCAACAGGGCTCATGATGCTCTTCAAAAGCATTAGCATACACCAAGGACACTAAAAAAAATTCATTAGGATTATATTTCTATATTAGAGCATCCTCCTCATGGATTAAAAAGATAGCATTTAGAATCTTATTGAGATCATTCAGGTTTCTATCAACCCTCTTGAAATCCAACCAATTATTCTCCTCCTAATAGTCTTCTACAAAAATCCTGAAGAGAATCTTACACTACTCCATAAAACCATTCCACCTTTGATCAAAACTAAGTGGGTGATCAAGAATCCAAATATCATCCCAAAAAAGAAGATTCCTTCGATTTCCCACCTTCCATCTAACCCCTTTCTTAATAATCTATTTTTTCTTTTTTTAAGCATGTTTCAAAATCATTAAACCCCGTAGCAAAGACTCATTTTTAAGAAAGTGTTTAAGATCTTGATTCTCCCTATTGTATTTATCATTCCAAATATCACACTATTTACCTTCCTCTTTATGCCATCTCCATAACAACTTGGCAAGAAAAGAATAATTCATAGTGGTAACTCTTCTAAGGCCAAGGCCTCCTTTATTCAAAGACATACAAACTTTCTCTCGGGCAATCAGGGGTAGTCATTCTTTTTTTTCCATACCCGTCCATAAGAAAAGCTATTGAATTTTTTCAATTGCCATTGCAAAATTTCTAGGGATCTTAAGAACACTTAGGGCATACAACAAAACATTCTATATTATGGATTTGAGGACAATAACCTTACCAACCTAACTAAGGAGGGAACCTTTCCACCCTACTCACTTCGAATGAATTTTATCAATTAGCAAACTCCAAAAGATTTCAGGTGGGTCCATGCAAAGGGGTAATCCTAGATAAGAACCTGATAAGGTGCCAATCTCACAACCCATAATTCTTTTAATTTTATTCTATCTAATATCATTAACATTGATCAAATATATCACACTTTTGTTCCAGTTAATAATTTGACCAAAAGCTTTCCCATAATCCTCTACATCATTCTTTATGTTTCTAGCATTTCTAACTAAAGCTTCTCCCATCACTATAGAATCATCCACAAGTTGTTGATAAGAACAAATAATCTCTTTAGATGAGGGCTTGGACCAACAAAATCCCCCACATTCACCATTTTTCCAAAAATCTTCCCAAACATTTAGCCATTTGAATGAAGAGGATAGGTGAAAGTGGACCCCCATGCCTCAAACCACAAGAATCTTAGAAAAAAGGAGTTGGCCAACCATTCACTAGCACTAAGAAAGTAGCAGAAGAAACTAGCATAAGGACTAGTTTCCTAAATCTCTTATTAAAACCAAAAGCTTTGAGCCCTCTCTTTAAAAAAGCCCAGTCCACTCTATCATAAGCTTTGGATAGATCAAGTTTGAGGAGGAACCCCTCTTTCTTGGAAAAGGTGAGAGAGTGAATATTTTCATGCACCAAGATAATTGAATCCAAGATCTACCTACTAGGAACAAAACCATTCTATTTCCAAGAAATCAAATTAGGGAGAAGAGACAAAATTTTGAGAGTTAGCACTTTAGATATAATTTTATAAAATGAATTACAAAGACTAATTGGTCAAAATTGGTTCATGCTATTAGCACTCGACTTTTTTGGAATCAAAGCAAGGAAGGTACCTTTTAATTCTTTAAGAATTTTCCTAGAACAAAAAAACTCCTTAACCCCATTACAAATGTCAACACTAATGATACACCAATACTTATGAAAAAATAGGAAAGGAAACCCATTTAGCCTTGGTGCCTTGTCTCCATAAAAGGAGAAAACAACCTTGGTAATTTCTTTGTTAGATGGAATAGAAGTGAGGAATTTATTCTAATCCCCTTGCCTCAAACCATGAGAAGCTCATAAAAAAGGAGTTGGTGATCCATTCACCAACACTGAGAAAGTAGCAAAAGAAACTAGCATAAGGACCAGTTCCCTAAATCTCTTATTGAAACCAAAAGCTTCGAGCCCTCTTTGCAAAATATCCCAATCGACTCTATCATAAGCTTTGGATAGATCAAGTTTAAGGAGGAATCCCATTTTCTTGGAAAAGGTGAGAGAGTGATTATTTTAATGCACCGAGATAATTGAATCCAAGATCTTCCTACAAAGAACAAAACCATTCTGCTACCTAGAAATCAAATTAGGGAGAAGAGACAAAATTATGAGATTTAGCACTTTAGATATAATTTTATAAAAATAATTACAAAGAATGATTGGTCAAAACTAGTCCATACTATCAACACCTAGGTTTTTTGGAATCAAAGAAAGGAATGTACCATTCAATTCTTTAAGAATCTTCTTAGAACTAGAAAACTTCTTAACCCCATTACAAACATCAACACCAATGATACACCAATACTTATGAAAAACCAAAAAAGGGAAACCCATTTGGCCCTGGTGCCTTGTCTCCATCAAAGGAGAAAATGACCTTGGTAATTTCTTCATTTGATGGAATAGAAGTGAGGAATTTATTTTGATCCTCTAATATACATCTTGGGATATAGTCTAGAAACATATTTTTCTTCTCCTTGTCTAGAATCAATCTTATCCTATACAACATTCATGTACTAATTTAGTTCTTATTTTTGGATGCATATGTCTCCTTAATATGGGGTCCCACCAATTTAGAATCACCAATAACATGCAAATTTTTAATGCCATGACTTGTGGCTACTTTTAACCCAAGTAAATGTTCTTCATATTTTTCTATATTATTTGTACAAGTGAAAGTTAGGGTAAATGAGTATCTAAATGTGTTGTTCTCTAGAGAAATTAAAACTACTCCAGCCCTTGACCCTTCTTTGGAACTAGCCCCATCAAAATACATTGTCCAAAGATTCTATGAATCTATGCATCTTGTTGCCTCTTGTGAAATCAATGGAACCATCATTTTAGTTTCTAGAATAGTAATTTCAGCTCTAAAAGTATTTACTTCTGTATCTAAGAAACATGTAGAATTAGTATCAATGTTATCCTTAATCATATGAATAATCCTTGGTTCCCTATTGGTGCATGAATTTGTCTTCTATGTGAAATGTAGCAAAAGAAAAATCACATTGTAGGTTACCTCCTATTGTAGCACTCCACTTTCTTGAGAGTAGCATTCCATATTGAGGAAGAATATCAACTACTAGGACACTCATGGTTAAGTCAACATTTGGATAAGTAGCTAACCTCTATGGTAGTGCATTTATTGTACCTATAACAAGGACTTCCATTGCATCCATTTCTCTAAATCTACCCTATTTGGTATCTACCTTTAGACCAAGGGCTTCCATGATTTTAAAAGGCATGATAGTATTAGAATCTCCTGAATCAATCATGCAATTTTTTAAGGTCTTCACATTTATAATTATATTGAGGAAGAAAGGGTCAATATTCTATATATAAGTTGCAAAAGAAATATCCAAATATATTTGGGGTAGTTGGGATATGACTCCTTTATCTTCCTTTTCTTTTACTACAACTTGTACTTCCTACCCTAATTATGAATCTCATTTGATAACAATACTATTCCCAATTTCTCCTAACCAAGAAAGGGCTCTAGTCTTATGTTCCTTTATCCTAAAAATTTTAGACAATGGAAATTTGATAGTAATTTGTGATAGCATAGAAATCATATCAATAGGGTCATAAGCAAGGGGTTTGCATGAAATACCTTTAGTTGCTTGTACTTCAATAGTAGGATCCTCAATTTTCTTGACAGTATCATGAACTAACTTTCTTTCAACTGTATTTGTCCTGATTGCTTTTATACCTTGAGCTTGCACTTTCTTCTTAGGTTCCTAATTTTTAGCTTTACTTTCCTTAATCTTGGCAATGATTTGTTCTATTTTGTTTTCATTATTCATCTTGTGGGTTATATCCTTAATGAAAATTCCTGATGCCTTCCTAGTAGTATTATTGACTATTCTATTTCTTAGATTATAAGTTCTATGAACTTGAGCCACTATCTTGGTGGTTATTCTATCAATCTCTTCATTAGAAGGCTTTCTTAGATTTGTGTGTTCAACACCTAAAATCATATTGCACAACTTATCATCAGCTTGAACTTAATCATCAGAAAAAACTTGCTGGCAATATAGTTGGTACTTGTTTCACTAATCACTCACATCCACCTTAGATTCTTCATTATATGATTCTTCATAATTATCAAAATAATTAATAAAGTTCTAGGCCACATCATCATGGCTCTTCTCTCCCTTACACTCTTCAGGTTATGCTTGTTGAGATGTAGAAAATGACTAAGCAACTGCACAATAATTAGGGGAATGAGGAGATTGAAAAATAATACACCAAGGCATTTCCTCCATCATGTTTACATAATTTATTTACAATGGATCTGGTGTATGCTTTCCATTTGTGCCTTGTATAGGATTAGTAATGGGCTTGCCATCCCTCCATTATGTCATGTAAGGGTAATTCTGCAACCTGGTTTACCTATTATAGTTATTATTGAACTGTGGCTTTTCACCAGTATTAGGATTATTTGCATGGTTTTCTGGAGGATTCAAATTCTTAAGAAAATTTAAAACCTACTCCATTTTTTCATCTTCAAGATTTTTGGTTGTAATAGGCTTATCACCTTCTTTCCTATTTCCCTTAGGATTGAACAACTTAGGACCATCTCTTCTTCCAAGCTTTCTAGAGGCTTTCCTATTATTTTCAATGTTAATGAATATCTTGAAAGCATCTCTTAGTGTCCTAGGATTTTTGTCTCTCAAAATATAAGACATCTTACTATAAAAGCATTGAAATAGGTAATGAGACATACATTCTCACCTAGTCTCATAACTTTGAATAACTTGTACATTCATTTTTGGAATCTCACATTAAAATCAACTGCAGATTCATTTTGATTTTTCTTAATATTGTTAAACTCATTCAACATGAAACTAGCATTAGGATTATCCCCGAATCAGTCTTTAAGAAGCTTCTCTAGATCATCTCCAAAACCAATGATATCATCAGGCAATCTCCTAAACCAGTCCCTCACATCTTCTGTGAGTGAATGCATAAATAGTTTCATGATAACAACTTCATGTTCCACTTCATAATCATTCAACATGTTAGTAAATTTTTTGAGATGTTCTTCACCAGTAATGGCATTATTTCTTGAGAACTTTGTGACTTTGTCTCTCAAGTCATTGGAGATAGAATGAGGAAAACTAGGGATACCTATAAAAGGACATCTATTTGTATCTTTCCACATAAATGGGTATTTTCTAAAATCCTAAGGCATTTAAAGTGCTAGGTCCAACCCCTTGGGTTTGTATGGGAATCTTTCTTTTTTGAATTACAACTAATTGAGCAATAGTAGTGGAAGAGGAAGATGACATTGATTGGGAAAAACCTTGGCTATTTATCACATGACCAAAAGTTGGGATAGAAGATATAGTTTGTGAATTCTAGTTTTTTTGAGTTTTTAGGCTCAAAGTGGATTTAAAGAAATGAATTTTCATTGTCTTTACTACCACAGCTTCATTTTTAACTTTCTCCATTTCTTTTGTAAGATCTTCTCTGTCCTTTTTTGCTCTCTCCAATTCTAAATCAATTTTAGAAACAACAATTTTTTTTGGAGGAACATGAGACTCATTACTTTTTATTCCTACAATATTTTTCTTAGCTTTATCAATATTCTTAACGGTATGATCTACTACATTTTCTTCAATAGGTTTATAGGGTTGGATTTGAGAAATGATAGGACCTTCTCTTGTAAAATATGTTCTTGATCTTGGATTTTTGACCTTTTTCCTCTTGCATCTCCAAATATATCTGAATGTAGATTAGAAGATTTCTCTTCTAAATTTCTATTCTTCTCTTTTAATGCTTCCATTCTTCTAAGAAAACTTTCCCTCTCTATAAATGCATTCATGGTGATTACTTCTTTTTATTTCTCCAAATGCATATGTTTGACATCTTCCCCTACAACCTTCTTCTTCAACATTTCAATCTCAGATAACAACTCATCATGATTTGTAGAGGTAGTTTCTAAGTCTATAGGATCATCTAGATCTATGAGATTTCTTTCAACATATGGAACTTTCCCAAGGTTCAGCCTAATATTCAAGGTGTTCTTATATCCCCATCATTGGTTTACCTCCTTAGACATATTGGGTCTAAAAGTGGTATCTCCTATGGAAGAGACAATTTTATCGTGGTATACTTTTTCTTCTAGTAATGGGGTGGTGAAAAATTCACCTAGAAGCCTAGTATTCTCAGACTCAAAATTTAGGGATGAGGATTCTCTTTCTATCATATTATGATACTATGAATGGGATGAGGTATTATCTTGAGGCTTCCATGTGTGGTTTGGATCTCCTTTATTCTTGGGTTGTTTCTTCCTACCAACCTAGGGTAGCTCTATATACAGAGGGACCTATAGATTTTCCTTCATATATGCTCTTTTTTCCCCCTTCTATCCACCATTTTAAACATGTATAATATAGCACTAGCTACTAAACCTTTGACTGAGTCACCACCCATGAAGGGAAAAAACTTTAATATGGTTAGAAGATAGGAAAAAATCATGGGAAGAGAATGTTTGAATACATATCTGACATTGAGGTCCAAATCACAAAAACTTCAATACAATGCACTTTGGGAAATGAAAACTTTGTCACAGAGACAAGACACTATTTGGGCGAAACCCACATCATGCACTTTTTGATGTATTGAGACCTTTTAGATTCTCAAGGTTTGTCTTCTAAAATAGAACAATGTATAAGTACAAGAAAGGAAATCTAATCTAAGTACAATGAAAGTAAAATACTAATCTATGATCCAATAACTAAGATATAATGATCACTAAGATAATATGAGTGCAAAATTGCTTTCAACAATGCAAGAATACCATAAATGTGGTGAGTGCTTCAAGTGCTCTAGAGAAAAACCTATAGCATAATAATAACACCACTATCTAAGATCATGAGAGAGTGAGAAGAAATCCTCCTTATAAAGAAAAATGGATGATAGAGATCAAGAGGCAAAATATTTGGTAGAAACTAAGTCTCATGTTGACTTTGGTCCACAAGAATCTTGATAGGAAAGATCAACGGTTATGCTTTAGATGAAAAATATGTGTGGAGGAGAATAAAAGGCAAAAGAGATTCCATTTCCTTAGAAAGTATGCATTCAATGTGTAGTAAAAAAAAAGTGCTTTTCATTTATTTTTAATTTAGGAAATTCCTTTATGTGCACACATAGGAATAAAGAGGATTCATTTAATTAAAAGAGGACAAGTTCTTATAATTAAATAAAGACTTAGGCTAAGGTGGTCAAACTATATGTTATAGTATGTGTTACCCTACAAATTTTTCACGATCTATAAATTTGCCAACAAAGAATCCTTTTCGAAACTTGAAGTTGAACTTGAAGTTTTAACTTACTTCAAATTCAAGTTCAGCTTCACCCACTTTTATTCACCTTGGAAAAATCTCTCCCATCGGCCCAAGTTTATATTCTTGAAGATAAAGTTGAAGTAGATGTTGATTCAAAACTTCAACTTTAACTTGGACTTCATGGTTTTCTAATGTTTTCTTGTTTTCTCGAAAGATATATATATTAAGAGATTATGAAATCATATTTGCAATGCGATGAAATGGGTCCCACCCCATGGTGATCTTGAAGAAGTGAAAGGCAATAATTATGAAAACTATGAGGAATCGTGCTAAAGTAGGGTTACTTTTATGGGAAAAGGTGGCACACAAATTTTGTGACATCATGAAATGTTGAGCTATGTGCAGATTTGATGGGTATTAACTGCAAACAACCTTGGAAGTCTTGTCAAGGTATAGGTGGCATGATTGTAATAAATTTTTCTACTCATTCATATTTGTCCTGGGATTTTAAAGAAATCACATCTTACAATTACCCTCTATCTTGTATAATTTCTCATTTAATCATTTTAGCTCTTGACGTCAACTAGTAAGCAAGGGAAGTGGAAGGTTGAGCTCTACTAAGAGCTATAAGTGCATTATCGCCTACTCTATCAATTTTATGCCTAGTTTTCATTTGAAGTGTTTCAGTTTAACTCAGTAAATCTACATCTTTCAAATTAAACCATGATGCTTTTCCATCCTAAAATGCCTAAGCTAGAAAAGCCATGCCTCTTGAGTTCCTTGTCCAAAATTCGGGATACTTTCTTGGTAAACAAAAACTTAGCTGATATAGTTGAGTGGGTGAGGAATGTTTAGTCTGGTCCCATTTATTAGAAACTAGCTAGTAGTGGGTTACTAGAAGCCACCACTTTTCCATCAGCTATAGAGTGTCTAGAATTGGTTGTTGAGTACAAAAATCATTATGACTCCAGCACTAGGTGTATAAAGAAGGTTTCTGGAGAGGTGTTTGTTAGAATAACTAGGGCCAGTGTCAGTTTGACTTTTAGGATTACCCACAAAGAACCTTATGAACCCTAGACCTTTGAAGAACTAGAACACATGAACTATGATTCTATTGTGGCTCAGACCTGGGTTTTAAAACTAGTTGAAGGTGGTTATAGATTGCCCAAACCCTTGACTATCAAGCATTTCATTAAGGATATCATAGATATTGTATTACTCTTAAACAAAGTGAAGGGAAATGACCATGCCTTTCACTGGGAGAACTAGATGTACCTTTTTATTCAAAAGATTGTCAAAGGTGAAAAATTCATTGATCAGGTTGATTTAATAGCTGAAAATTTACATGAGGGCCTCATAGCTGTGAATAGTTTTAGTTCATTATTTCTACCTTCCTTCTTAATCTACATTTTAGTAGCATCTAAGAAATGGGAAGGATTTCTACATATGCCCTGGACTAATGAAATGACCATATATCAATACTACAAAGGTCTCCAAGTAGCTAAATTTTGCAAACAATTTAGGAGCATTAATGCTGTTTTCCTTGGGATGTTAGTATTTGAAATCCAAGGACATGAGAATCACCAGTTATTAGAAGAGTCAATGCAATATATTAAGATTTATGGCTATTTCTATGTTGAGTTTCCTAAATTTACATATCTAAGAGTTGGAGGTTATACTGGTAAACCTCTTCGGCTGCTGCACTATTGTTTAGACAACATTGTCTTATTTAAGATATGTAGGAACTTTGTTTCTATTTTTGAGTCTCTTGAAGGTACTAAAAGGTCAGCTTCTTTTCTATTTCCCATTGAAATTGGTCACTATAGATGTTCAAACTTCAAGCAAGCTGTGTTAGCAAAAACTGCATTGTCTCGCTTATGTTTTAAATCCTATTCTCCTAGGGAAGACTTTGATTATACAAGTTTTACTAAGGATAATTTAAAACATGCATCTACACTAGTTCATGTTCCACATTTGGAAGATTATTGGACTAATTTTCTTGATGAATTTGAAGTCAAGAAGAGA
Source organism: Cupressus sempervirens (assembly GCA_028749045.1). Classification (NCBI taxonomy): domain Eukaryota; kingdom Viridiplantae; phylum Streptophyta; class Pinopsida; order Cupressales; family Cupressaceae; genus Cupressus; species Cupressus sempervirens. The sequence goes on along the minus strand of CM053789.1, from coordinate 805,739,445 downwards.
TTATGGTCTAGGTTGACAATTAGCTAGATTAATATGTTTAAGGTTAACCTTTGCACTTAGGGGATAATAGAAGATGAAGTAAAAGATATTATTGAACCATTTTATTTTAGTAAAAGTGAATGCATGCCCATCTTTGAAATTGATTGGACTAGGAGGGAAGAGGATGATCTATTCTCCCGTACTTTAGATGTATTGAGAAGAACTGAGAAATGGTTGAAGTCAAAGAATGTTGAATCACCCACCCCTAAATCCCTAGAGAAGTATTCAAGGTCCAAATACAATAAGGTACAATCAAAGTTGAAGGCCATCACTAACCTTGATATTATTGACCCTATTGTAGGTTCTCTTGAAGTTGAAGTTGAAGTAACTACACAACCACTTCAACTTCAAGTTCATAAAGAGGGGTTGAAGGTCAAAAATGTAACTCGCTCTAGCACTAAGAAATTAATACCAAGAAAAGAAAATGGGATATTTACAATTGATCTAGACCCTACCAAAATAAAGACAAGTTTAGAGCAGTCTCCTATTTCTCCCATGGTTGATAATACTCTAGACCCTCAGAAGTTTGTTCAAGGCACATGTACTCAATCTGGTGCCCTCACCTTAACTAAACTTTCCCCCATGATAGAGAAAGAACCAACTATGCCCAAGTGGCTAGAAACCTCTATCAAAAAGAAAAGGAGCTTGGTACTATTATCCATGCCTATTGATGACCTAGTTAGCAAGTGCCTAGGAAAGCCAAAAAGGCAAGAACTGAATCCAGGATAAGGTTTGACAAGAAGTCAGGACATTGGTAAGCCAAAATAACTAAATAATGAGAAGGTAGTGCACATGAAGACCTCACCCCTCAGGACTATTAGATTTCAAAATTGATCTTGGAAAAGGGAGTCACATCGTAGATATGAAGATTTTTGAAGCTTCAAACAAGAAGATTGCAGATAGAGTTTGGAAAGATGCTCATGATAAGCAGGATATGAAAGAAGCGATAAAGAGTATGGCACAATAAATCAATGCTATCCTACACCTAGAACCAAAACCTCTTAATAAAATGTTGGCAATGGTAGATGTATCCTCTTCAGCCAACCAACAATTTCTTGACAATTTGTAGAAATGTAAGGCTATTGCAAGAACATATGAGAAATTGCTGCAATTTGTCTTGATTGAGACTAAAAAGAAAATAAGACTTTTGGAAAAAGCTTCAAAAGAAATTGCTACCATCATCAAGAAGGTAGAGTCCCATAATGAAGGCTTTGAAAAAGAAAGAAATAACTAGATGAAAGTCGTGCTCTGGATAGAGGAAATCCAAGGATTTGGACTACAAAAGTTTTAGGCTAAATGTCTGTTAGCTAGCTTGGATGAAAAAACCTCCTATGCTATTAAAGACTATACTGAATGGACAAATGAGGCATTGGTATAGGAAGTAAGTGAAATTAAAGAAATCTTGGACATCCTTAAGCTTGTAGATGACATAATCCAAGGTGATCTGAGGTGGTTTAGCAAACATTGCACAGGTAAAGAAAGTGACTTCATAGCCCTAGCAGAAGAGTTAATAGGTGAAGTCCAAAAGAAATTCCAAGAGATTCAGGAGAAGAAAGTGCTATGTAGACAAGATTTTTCAAATGTTGCCCATACTAAAGCTATGCTAATAATAAACTTGAAAAATTTGGGGATGCATAGAGAAAAGGTAACAAAGCTAAAAAAGGAAAAGGAAGTCTAGAAGTAAAGGATGGCATATATTGGTTTACCTCATCAGTTAGTTATCTCTACATTTAGCACAAATTATGAAACATGGAAGGCTACTAGGATCGCGATTGGTGTGGACAGTTCCTACTGACATGAAATATGTTCATGGAGCAGCTGTATTTTTTTATTCTTGTTATTTCTTTTATGTATTTTAGTTAACTGTTGTGTTAATGAAGAGACAATTTACTCCTGGCAAGGTAATTTTGGATCACTATCTAGCCCTATGCCCTATAAATATTTAATATATATTATTTGATAGGGTTGATCTCTCTGTAGATTGAAGCAAAAGTACTTTTGTTTTGATACTCTACACTTAGAATATTTCCTAGATTAGCAGCAATTGAAGTAAAATTCTATAATTTTATGTACTGAAACTTCTTGAGGTAGATACTTTTGTCTACTTTATGATAATTTACATTCTTAAGAGTGTATGTTATATGTGGGAGTGAAGTTACATTTTTCTGTGTACTGTAGAATTTAAAAAAAAAAAAAAAAATCTTGAAGGTTGTGGGAGGTTGAATGTGTATCATTTCATCATGTATCCTTTGTTTTAACATTCAATCATGTGTATGATTCTGATTGTTAAAATCAAATAGTTTTTTAGTATTAGCATTTATCTTGTGTTTATGAGATAATTTTGAGCTTTTAAGTATTTTTAGTAAAATACTTGTTGGGAATATTTTCCCTTGATAGAGGGAACAATGATTATCTTTTCATAAAGGTTAGATACACCTTGAATAACACAAAGAAAATTTGTTAAGCAGAGAATTGCTTATTAGGAAATAGGAATTCAATTTGTTAGTTCACAATTTTCTCCCCTGTTCAAAATTGTCAAATATCTTGGAAAAAATAGTTTTAGGCGACTCTACTGGGGAGCTTGAAAGATAGAGTTTTTCTTTTTGAAGTTCCTACAATTTTTAATGGTTTTGTCAAATGGTACTTCCTAATCACAATTAGTTATCTATTTTACAACTTAACCTAGGGTTTGAAGATACACAAGAAGATATTGTTTCTGACCTTAACACTTGTGCCTAGGTTAATCGAGTCAGTAATCAACAATATTTCCAAGTGCAGTTAGTACTCAAAAGAGAAGAAGAAATAGCTAAGAGGATTAGGGGTTTGCTAATAATACCAGAGGAAGCAGTTGTGGAAAGAGTTGCCCATGCAAATAATTGATTAGGTGAAGTTGAAATCTCACCCTGGCTGTAAGAAGGTATACATGGATTGATAGATTTTCGGGCCTAGTAGATGAAGACTTTGAAGCCTTAGCTAGAATTAACTTCAAGCCTGATCTTTCTTTGAAAAGAAACAAAGCTAAAACTATTAGTAGAACGTCATCACCTCCTAAGAGTGACAGTCTTGCTACTTCTTTGCAATCCCTAATCATCCCTAGAATTTTAGTCCCTTCTGCTATTACAATCCTTCCTATCAGTTACAAGTTACCAATAATGGCTCACAATCAACCCTAGGGTGCTGCAATAGGACCTCTGCAACTTGTAGGCAATTTGGGAAGGTTACCTAAAGGGGCACAAGAAATCCTTCCTAGATTTAATTGGGATGGAAAGAAGTCACCTGAAGAACATTTGAATGCTTTCAACATTGCATGTGGAGTTTTGGCTATCGTAATAGAGGATGTAGCTATTAGGTTGTTTATCCAAACCTTGATGGATTCAGTAGTCAACTGGTTTCATCATTTTCTTAATGCATCAATCACTCCATGGGATACTATGAATTTTTTTTTTTGAGGGTAGATTTAAAGCAACTAAAGATACAAATTATTTACTTATGCAATTAAGCCAGATGAAAAGGGAGATACATGTACCCATGCAAGAGTTTGTGGCCCAATTAAATAAAGAATTGCATTAAATACTTGTGGCTAGCATACCAAATGGCAAAAAATAGAAAGGTTTCTTTTTTAAAATGCAATGCATCTAGACATTGCTTTCCCTTTGAAAAGAGCTAATCCTCAAATGCTTGCTGCATCCCAAACCCTTGCCATAGAGTTAGAAGATGATCTTATTATATCTAGCAAATGGAAGAAGGAGGTACAAACCTCAAATTCTAAAGCCTCTATGTCATCTTCTTCAAATGATACACTTGTCCAAAAATTGGCTAATGATCTTATAGCAATAAAAAAACAACTCCCAAAAGCCTCATTTTCCTATCAAGATATTCCAAGAAAATATCCTAATCAAAATGCCACTTCCCAAGGGAGACAATTCACTTTATCACCTGGCCATCAAAGATTGCAAATCGAGCCTCCTCTTAATAAGAGTAACATGTGTGTTTTTCACCTCACCAATGATCATGAAGGAACCATATGTCCTGAGAATGTAAGACATCAACAATTTGAAGCTGAAAAGGTAGTAGCAATGAACATAATAATAGAGGAAGAACCTTCTTAAGGACTTGAAAACTCCATAAATTGCTACCTTGAGTACGAATCTAACTCTAACAGAGGTGGTGAAATTATTTTAACTTTGGAAGAAGCTTCCCATTTGGTGCTAACTAGAGGATAGAAGATGTTGAAAGCTAATTTTTAGTCCAAAAATGCTACAAGTCCAACTCAAGCAAAGGATTCTAAAACTAGAGGAGAAGGCAAGAGTAAGTTATCACAGTCACAACCTTATATTTCTCAAGTTATGAAAATGTTTGATCTTGCCTCTACATTTGATATAATAGAATTTTGTAAAATATCTATAACTCAAATATCCCCTATTGAGTATTTGAGAATGAATCCTAGTGAACTCAATAAACTAATTGAATATGTTCAGCAACCTTCACCTGATGTATTTGCTAAATAGACCAACAAAGTCTCTTTGAATGAGGAAACAAAGAATCAAAGGCTTGATCATCACAAGGACTTAGTCTAACCTGATAAAGTCAGCCTAGAGGGTCCCTGTTGAGAAAAGCTAGATCCATTCTATGTACCCCTTTACCTTCATGGCTTTAAGTTAAGCAATTACATTATAGACTCTGGTGCTTTAGATAACATAATGCCAATTGTAGTAGCAAAAGCCCTTGTTTTTCCTCTAACTAAGAATTTTGGCAAATGTTATTTAATGGATTCAAAGTAGGTACCCTTAGTAAGTCAAATCAAAGATGCCAAGTTTCTTTAGCAGCCTTCCTAGAAAAGAGGATAAAACCTACTATTGGAGTAGTTGATATTCCTACTAGTTATGGAATGCTCCTTAGCCAAACTTTTTGTCAAGATTTGGGAGGAGAAGTCAAAATAGATTGGTCCCAAGCCATCTTACCTATAGGGAAAGAAAAAGTAACCTTGTTTCTTGAAGCCAAGTCTTAATATATAGTTTTCCCATTTGATGACCCAAAATCTCAAATCCTTTACCAAGAAACTAATTCTACTAATTACTTGATAATATCTGGAAATGAATAAATAGGTACACAATTAGAAGTTCTGAATTTACCTTGGATATTAGAATTTGATGGAAGCTGTTGCTCAAGTGGGTCTGGGACTGGTGTTGTATTGATATCCCCTATAGGTCAAACTTTTACCTCTTCTTTCAAGCTTGATTTTTAAAATATGAACAATATAGCTGAATATGAAGCTTTACTCCTGAGACTAGAAGAGGTGAAAATGAAGAATGTCAAATTGCTAATAGACACAGGTGATGAAAAATTGATAGTAAAGCAAGTTAGGAATCTATTTTTTGTGAAGAATGAAAGATTGAAGCAATATAGAAATTAGGTATAAGATGAAATTGAAGATTTTGATACCTTTTCAATTGAATCAATCCCTAGAGAGCTCAATAGTACGGAAGATTCCTTAGAAATATCCACTTCTTTACTAATCCCTCATCCTAATTTTGTGACTGATAAGTATTCTATAGAGATAATTCATAGACTAAGTGTCCCAGACAACAATAACTCATGGTAGGTATTCAAAGATGATGCACACATTGATCCTTTCCTAAAAAGTATGGAAAAATTTGCCACAAATTACTTTGAAGGCTCTAAATCATAATGCACTAAGTTTTGTCCTAACTCAGTAGATGAACAGATAGAAGGTGTAGCATAATTGAAAGGAAATGTAATACCTAAAGGCCTAGTTGAACTTGAGAAGCTTTTTGATAGACGAGATGTTTTATTAGCTCAAAGTTTGCTCCCTAAAGAGGCTAAAAGAGTCGAGTATGAGAAGGTCAAATTAGGAGATAAACATAACCCTAAGATGGTAAACATAAGGACTTGTTGTTAGGCTGATGAGAAGACAAGATTCATCAAACTACTGAGAGAATATATTGATGTTTTTTCCTAGTTATATGAAGATTTAAAAACCTTTAGAGGAGGATAGTTCAAACACCACATTACCTTGAAGCCAGGCACCTCTCCTTTTAGATAGAAGTTAATAACCTATAACCCAAAGGTTTCAGATGTTATATTTAAGGAGATTGATAAGATGCTTAAGGCTCATATAATTTTTCCCATACATCACTCCACATGGTGGCAAATATAGTACACATGAGAAAAAAAGAATGGAGAAATAAGAATCTATGTACACTTTAGGAACTTGAATCAGGCAAGTTTGAAGCATAACTTTGCTCTACACATAATGTATCAGATTCTCCAAACAATAGCTGGCTTGAAGATGATGTCATTTCTTGATGTCTTCTCAAGTTATAATCAGATTGGAGTTGTGAAAGAAGATCAATATAAGACAAGTTCACAACTCCCTAGGTCACCTTTGCCTATAAGAGAGTGCCATTTGGTTTAATAAATGCAGGTGTAACTTTCCAATGTGCAATGAGTTCAACTTTCAAACATCTTCTTGAAAAATGTATCATAGTGTATCTTGATGATATAACTGTATTCTTTAGGAGATGAAAGAAACATCTGAAGGATTTGAAGAAAGTACTTGAAAAATGTAGAGAACATGACATCTCATTAAATCCTAAGAAATCAATCTTTGCTGTAATAGAAGGAAAACTGTTAGGTCGTATAGTTTCCAAGGAAGGAATCAAAATCAACCCTAAAAGAGTAAAAGCTATCCAATAGTTATTCCTTCCTATAAATCACAATGGAATCAAATTTTTCTTTGGTTAGATCAGCTTTCTTAGAAAGTTTGTACCTGACTTTATTGAAACCATAAAACCCATGGCCAAGTTTTTAAGTGAGAAACACAATTTCAAATGGGATGACCCAATAGTTAGAGCATTTGAAGAAGTAAAAGAAGTAATTGCAAAGGCACCCACTCTTTTTCATCTAGATTTTAAGAAAGACATTACAATGTATTGCTATGCATTAGACCAAATTATGTTAGGTATCCTACTTCAAAAAAATGAAAAAGGAGAAGAAGTAATATTTATGAGTGTCCCTTTAAAGAAACATGAGCTACACTATTCTTTGACTGAGAAACAAGCATTTTCTATTGTGAAAGCTATGAAACACTTCCAATATTACATTCTACACTCACATTCTATAGTCTATGTACCATCTATAGTAGTTAAAAATATTCTTAGACAACAAGATGTAATAGTAAACAATAGGGCTACTTGGGTATCAAAATTATAGGAATTTGACCTAGATATCAAACCATCTAAACTAGTTTGTGGTCAAGGCCTTTGCAAGCTTATGTTAAAAAAAGAAGAAGAAGGAGCCTACCCTAATTGCTGACTAGTTGGTTTGAAAGATAAATGGTTTTTAGACATAGCATATTTTCTAACTTATGGGGAATACCTTGACCATCTAAAAGGAAAAGACTAGAGGAGCCTTCAGCTTAGAGTAGCAAAGTTTGTGATTGTAGATGATATCTTGTATAAAAGAGGACTAGATGGTATGTTCTTGAGGTGTGTTTATATTGATCAGCAAGAGAAACTACTTAAAACCTTTCACAATGAAGCTTGTAGAGGACATTGTTCATCCACAGTGACTGCCTTTAATATTCCAAGGAGTGGGTATTATTGGGCAGGTATGTTTAAGTCTACTTATAAATGGGTAGGTAATTGTGAAAAATGCAAATTGTTTATGGGTAAACAACAACTAGCTACTCTACCTTTGAAACCAATTGCTATAGAAGAGCCATTTCAGCAATGGGGACTAGACTTTATTGGCCTAATCAATCCCAACTCCAATGCTAGTCATATCCATATTCTTACTACCATAGACTACTTCACCAAATGGGTTGAAGCAATTCCTGTGAAATCTACAACATCTGAAGTGGTCTGCAAATTCTTGATAGAAAACATTCTTACATACTTTGGAGTGCCAAGCAAGATAGTGACTGATGATGCTCAAAATTTTTCATCTTGTAAGATTCAAATATTCTACTATGATCATGGTATTCGGCTATCACATGCTTCTGATTACTTTCCCCAAGGCAATGGGTAGGCAAAGTCAACTAATAAAAATTTGATTAATATCATGGAAAAATTGGTAGATGAAAAAGGGAGAGACTGGCATAAACAATTATATGAAGTAGTTTGGGCAGATAGGACCTCTCCTAAAAGAACATTTGGTATGACCCTATTTGAGTTAGTATATAGAGTTGAAGCATAGTTGTCCTTACCTCTAGAACTAGCTACTCTAAATCTGCAAAAGCCAATTGAAGATAAAGTATTTGCTACTTCTATTGAAAAAAGGGTATTGTACCTTTACAAGATTGAAGAGGAGAGGAGAGAAATAGTGGATCACATTACCTATCATTAGGTAAGAGTAAAGAAGATTTTTGATTAGAGAGCAAGTCCTCATAAGTTGATGAAAGGAGATCAATTATTACTATGGGACAAAAGAAGAAAGCATAAAGGAGTGCATGCTAAGTTTGAAAGCCTCTAGAAAGGACCATTTGTCATATCAGCCGAGCTAGGTTCCAATGCATTCAAACTTAAGTACATTAATGGTGATGATTCACCCCTATCATATAATGGATAGGATGTTAAGCTTTTCAAGTTTTAGTTTTGCTTGTGGTCTTCATTGTAAATACCCATTTTCCCTACTTTTTTTTCCCTTCCTATTGTTTTGTTCTATTTTCCCTATTTTGTATCTCTTTTGTTTCAGTCTATTCAGAGTTGGTCTACAAAACTAGAGATCCTAAGTTTGCAAATGATCCTTTTCAATCTAATTCCCTAGTCAGAGCCATTTGTTATCCTACAATTTTTTTGTGATGTATAAATTTTCTAACCAAGAGTCCTTTTCAAAACTTGAAGCTGAACCTGAAGTTTTAACTTACTTCAAGTTCAAGTTCAGCTTCACCCACTTTCAGTCAGCTTGAAAAAATCTCTCCCTTTAGCCCAAGTTCATATTCTTGAAGTTGAAGTTGATTCAAAACTTCAACTTTGTGGTTTTTTGATGTTTTCTTGTCTTCTCATAGGATACATATATTAAGAGATTATGAAATCATCTTTGTGAGGTGACGAAATGGGTCCCACCCCATGGTGATCTTGAGGATGTGAAAGGCAATAATTATGATAGCTATGAGAAATCATGCTAAAGGATGGCTACATTTATGGGAAAAGGTGGCACATAGATTTTTTGACATCATGAAATGTTGAGCTACATGTAGATTTAATGGGTATTGACTACAAACAACCTTTGAAGTCTTGTCAAGGTATATGTGGCATGATTGTAATAATTTTTTCTACTCGCTCATAGCTATCTTGGGATTTTAAAGAGATCACTTCTTACAATTACCCTCTATCCTATATAATCGCTCATTTAATCATTTGAGCTCTTGGCATCAACTAGTAAGCAAGGGAAGTGGAAGGTTGAACTCTTTGAGAATTGAAAGTGCATTATCCCCTACTCTATCAATTTTGTGCCTAGTTTTTGTTTGAAGTGTTTCAATTTAACTTTTTAAGTCTACATCTTTCAAATCATGATGCTTTTCCACCCTGAAATGCCTAAGCTAGAAAAGCCATGCCTCTTGAGTTCCCTACGCAAAATTTAGGATACTTTCTTGGTAAACAAAAACTTAGCTAATATAGTTGAGTGGGTGAGGAATGTTTAGTCTGGTCCCATTTATCAAAAACTAGCTAGTAGTGGGTTACTAGAAATCACCACTTTCCCATCAACTATAGAGTGTCTAGAATTGGTTGTTGAGTGCACAAATTATTATGACCCTAGCACAAGGTGTATAAAGAAGGTTTCTAGAGAGGTGTTGGTTAGAATAACTAGGGCAAGTATTAGTTTAGCTTTAAGGATTCCCCATAAAGAACCTTATGAGCCCTAGACCTTTGAAGAAGTAGAATGCCTATATGGTGATAAAAAGAAGAACTATGATTCTATTGTGGCTTAGACTTGGCTTTTAAAACTGACTAGAGGTGGTTCTAGATTGCCCAAACCCTTGATTATCGAGAATTTCATTAAGGAGATCAAAAATATTGTGTTACTTTTAAATAGAGTGAAGGGAAATGACTATGCCTTCCATTGGGATAACTAGATGTACCTTTTTAATCAAAAGATTGTCGAAGGTGAAAAATTCATTGATTGAGCTTATTTAATAGTTGAAAATTTGCATGAGGGCCTCATAGCTGTGAATAGTTTTAGTTCATTCTTTCTATTCTCCTTCTTAATCTACATTTTAGTAGTAATTAAGGAATGGGAGGGACTTCCACATATGCCCTTGATTGATGAAATGACTATATATCAATACTACAAAGATCTCCAAGTAGTTAAATTTTGCAAAAGATTTAGGAGGGTTAATGATGTTTTCCTTGGGAGGTTAGTATTTTAACTCCAAGTATATGAGAATCATAGGTTATTAGAAGAGTCAATGCAAGCTATTAATATTTATGGCTATTTCTATGTTCAATTTCCTAAACTTACATATCTCAAAGTTGGAGGTTATACTGGTGAACCTCTTAGGCTGCCACGTTATTGTTTAGACAACATTGTCTTATCTGAGATATGTAGGCAGTTTGTTTCTATTTTTAAGTCTCTTGAAGGAAATAAAAGGTCAACTTCTTTTATATTTCCCATTGAAATTGGTCACTATAGATGTTCAAACTTCAAGCAAGTTGTGTTAGCAAAAATTGCATGGTATCACTTATGTCTTAAATCCTATTCTCCTAGGGAAGACTTTGATTATATAGGTTTTGATAAGGATAATTTCAAACATGCATCTACACTAGTTCATGTTCCACATTTAGAAGATTATTGGGCTAACTGTCCTGATGAATTTGAAGTTAGAAAGAGATTATGGTCTAGGTTGACGATTAGCTATATTAATATGTTTAAGGTTAACCTTTGCACCCAAGGGATAATAGAAGATGAAGTAGAAAATGTTATTGAACCATTTTATGTTATTCAAATTGAATGCATGCCCATTTCTAAAATTAATTGGACTAGGAGGGAAGAGGATGATCTATTCTCCCATACTTTAGATGTATTGAGAAGAACTAAGAAATGGTTGAAGTCAAAGAATATTGAATCACCCACCCCTAAAGCCCTATAGAATTATTCAAGAGCCAACTACAAAAAGGTATAGTCAAAGCTGAAGGCCATCACTAACCTTGATATTACTGACCCTATTACAGGTTCCCTTGAAGTTGAAGTTGAAGTGACTTTGCGGCCACTTCAACTTCAAGTTCATAAGGAGGTGCCGAAGGTCAAAAGGGTAACTCGCTCGAGCACTAAGAAAGCAATACCAAGTAGAGAAAAGGGGACAATTATAGTTGATCTAGACCCTACCAAAAAAAAGACAAGTTTAGAGCAATCTCCTATTTCTCCCACAAATGATAATACTTCAAATCCTTAGAAGTCTCTTGAAGGTGCTGGTACTCAATCTGGTGCCCTCACCTTAACTAAAGTTTCCCCCATTATAGGTAGATAACCTACTACACCCAAGTGGCTAGAAACCTCTATCAAAAAGAAAAGGAGCTTGGTACCATTATCCATGCCTATTGATGACTTGGTTAGCAAGTGCCTAAGAAAGCCTTAAAAAACCAAAAAGGCAAGAACTGAATCTAGGATACGATTCAACAAGAATTTAGGACATTAGTCAATTGTAATAGCTAAACCACCAAAAGGCAGTGTAGATGAAGACCTCACCCCTCAAGACTATCATATTTCAAAAATTGATCTCGAAAAATCAAGCCACATCATAGATATGAAGATTTTCGAAGCTTCAAACAAGAATATTGTAGACAGAGTTTGGAAAGATGCTCAAGGTAAGTAGGATATGAAAGAAGCCATGAAGAGTATGTCGCAGTACATCAATCCTATCTTGTACCAAAACCCAAACCTCTTAATGAAATTTTTGTAATGGTAGATGTATCCTCTTTAGCCAACTAGCAGTTTCTTGACAATTTGTAGAAATGTAAGGTTGTTGCAAGAACATCTGAGGAATGGTTTCAATTTGTCCTGATTGAGACCAAAAAGAAAATAAAACTTTTGGACAAAGCTTCAAAAGAAACTACTACCATCATCAAGAAGGTAGAGTCCCATAATGAAGGCTTGGAAAAAGGAAGAAATAACTGGATGAAAGTCATGCTCTGGATAGAGGAAATCCAAGGATTTTGATTGCAAAAGTTTCAGGCTGAATTTTTGTTAGCTAGCTTGGATGAAAAAACCTTGTATGTTATTAGAGACTGTATCAAATGGAGAAATGAGGCACTGGTTTAGGTAGTAAGAGGAATTAAAGAAATGTTGGATAGCCTTAAGCTTATAGATGACATAATCCAAGGTGATCTGAGGTGGTTTAGCAAACATTGTGTGGGTAAAGAAAGTTACTCCATTACCCTAGTGGAAGAGTTAATAGGTGAAGGACAAAAGAAATTCCAAGAGATTCAAGAGAAGAAAGTTCCATGCAGACAAGATTTTTCAAATGTTGCCCATACTGAAGCTATGCTGATAATAAACTTGTAACATTTGGAGATGCATGGAGAAAAGGTAACATAATTGAAAAAGGAAAATGAAGTCTGGAAGTAAAGGATGGCATATATTGGCTTACCTTATTAGTCAGTTATCTCCACATTTACCACAACTTATGAAATATGGAAGGCCGCTAGGATTGCAATCAATGCAAATAGTTCCTCCTTATATGGTGTGCATTTAATGAGTAGCTGCACTTTTTTTTTTTTCGTATTATTTCTTTTATGCATTTCGGTTAACTGTTGTGTTAATGTAGAGACAATTTACTCTTGGCGGGGTAATTTTGGATCACTATCCAACCCTATACCCTATATATATATGTAATAGATATTATCTGATAGGGTTAATCTCTCCATAGATTGAAGCAAAGATACTTTTGTTTTGACACTCTACACTTAGAATATTTCCTAGATTAGCAGTAATTGAAGTAAAATTCTATAATTTTATGTACTAAAACTTCTGAAGGTAGATACTACTATCTACTTTATGATAATTTCCATTCTTGAGAGTGTATGTTATATGTGGGAGTAAAGTTACATTTTGCTATGCACTCTAGATTTTTTTTTTTAAATTTTAAAATCGGAGGTTGAATCTATATCATTTCATCATGTATCCTTTGTTTTAACATTCAATCATGTGTATGATTCTGATTGTTAAAATCAAATGGTTTTTCAGTATTAGCATTTATCTTGTGTTTATGAGATAATTTTGAGCTTTTAAGTATTTTTAGTAAAGTACTTGTTGGAAATATTTTCCCTCAATAGAGGGAACAATGATTATCTTTTCATGAAGGTTAGCTGCACCTTGAATAACACAAAGAAAATTTCTTAAGCAGAGAATTCCTTATCAGTAAATAGGAATTCAATTTGTTAGTTCACAATTTTCTCCTCTGTCCAAAATTGTCAAATATCTTGGAAAAACCTATTTACTAACAATATGACAAATAATAAAATGATGATTTGGTCGAAGACAAGTGATTGAATAAATATGCAAGATCAATTGAGCATATGATGAGATCATAAAAAGGGGGCTTGTATTATAGAAGATCATTTTTGGTTGATTCCATTTTCCCTTATTTGACTAATGTGTGAGTGAGATGAAAAATAAATTAAGTTAAAGTTTTAAGATGTCAAGATAGATAGAGATCTAACTTTGAAATTGAATGAACAAAGTGTAGAGAGATAGAGATCTTGAATGCTTAGTTGATAAGTAGTGGAGTTGCACATTAGGACACAAATAGATAAGATAATATCAATACCCATAATGATAAGATGAGCACTACTATGTCCAAGATTCCATTAGGATCATGACCCACTTAGAAAGATGTTCATATAATTCCATCTTTTATAAGAGATGATTCAAAGGATAAAAATTCACATAAATATTAACTTCTACATTGGTGGGATAATGGAAGAGTTCCTAACAAGGAAAAACTAAATCAAGACATTACTTTTCAATCATAATGTAATGTGTCTTAAAATAAATTAATGTGACACTTCTATAATAAACAAGATGCTCATTGTCATCTTGATCATGCTAAGCGAAGTCAACACTCAGTTCTCTACTTAGAAGAAGTAGAGGTATACATAAAGGTTGTAAAATAGGAGGACTAGCAAAGCAAGTCTTGAATTGTTTGAATGAGAGCTTACAATCTTCATTCTAAGAGAAATTAGTATCTCTCTTAAGAAAAGGAGTGAAAGGGATCCTACAATCCACCAGATGAGAAAAAAACCTATGGATGGATTGTATCTTCCCTTGTAAGCTACAAAATTGCTAGATATTGTAAGGAGGAGGCATATTGAAAACAACATCAATATTATTTATATGTACCTTGATACCTATATTAAAGATGATAAACCCTAGGAGTTTTCCACTTCCAACCCTAAAGACAAACTTTCATGGATTTAGATGCATACTTATTTTTGTATCCTCTTAAAGATTTTTCTAAGTGTAGGAATATGTCCAGTTCATTTACGAATTTAGCTAGAATGTCATCCATATAATCATCAAGAATCCTTTGAATATAATCAAGAAATATCAATTTCATAGCCCATTAATAAGTAGCACTCGCATTCCTTAGTCCAAAAGGCACCATCACCCCAAAAAAGGTTCCCCATGGAGTAATGAAGGTGGTATTGTATTGAACATAAGAGGGAAAGAACATATGATTATATCCAGAGAATCCATCCATGAAATATAATAATGTGTGCCCTACTATGAAATCCACTATCATATTGATGTTAGGCAAGGAAAAATCATCCTTCAAGGAAGCCTTATTCAACTCATGAAAATCAATGCACATCCTTATCTTATTTTCTCCCTTAGAGATAACCGCAATGTTAGAGATCCAAGGAAAATAATTTATAAGCCGTATAAAAATGACTTTCAAAAGTTTCTTTATTTCTTCCTTGATTAGAAGAGAAATGCTAGGATTTATTTTATGGATCTTTTTCTTAATTGATTTATCATTTAGTGTGAGAATGATGTTGTGAGTTATGATCTTAGGATCACTGCTAGACATGTATGAATACATCAAAGAAAAGATATTACAGAATTCAAGAAGAATTTTAGTAAATTATTTTCGCTCATCCTCATCCAAATATTTTCTAATCTTAATAACTCTTTCAAGATCATTGGGATCAACTTGCACATCTATCATTTCAGTGATTGAATTTACTCTTTTATAATTATTATATAGGAGGGAGAGGATTGAGTTATGTCTCATATTCAATTTCCTCTCCAAAATATCCATTTGTATCCAAAAAAAATGTTTTCTCATATTATGATGAAAAGAAGAAAATCCTTATATACCCCTAGAAAAAAAGCTAAAACATCATCAAAGGAGAAGATATCTAAAGATGATTTTTGACCAAATGTGGTAGGATGCAGGTTTGATAACTTCAAAGGACCAATGCAGATATGATTCACATTTTGAAAGAAAGAAGGTTGCTTATAAGGGTTGAAAACCAAACCATAAGTATTTTCATAACCACCATTTTTTATGGGAACTTATTTTTCTTATTCAAAATTTCTACTTCCTTGACCATTGAATCCAACTTACCAAGTAAATGATGTCTAGGACCATAACGATCAACCAAATTAGAGAGAGTAAAGGGAGATTCATAGGTTACTATGTTGTGACTATAAAGCTTGATAATTTTAACTATTTTATTAGATGAAGCAAAAAAAAATTTATTATTCAAATCTCTTGAAAAAAGGGTCAAAGTAAAATTTTCAATTTTAGATTGTTGTAGCACTTTCATGAAAGAAAGTTCACAAACTAGATATGCACCAATAAATGCAAGATTACAATCTACAGTACCCAAATCATCATGAGATAAAGAATAAGATGAAGGTTCTTCATTAGATTGATTCTCAAGTTGAGGTTTAATCTCTTTCTTTTCCTCCCTAGGTTTTGATACCTTAGAGGATTCATCATTTAAACAACCATTAGGCTTATCTACCACATAAAGAGTATACATGACATTGTTGAAGATTAACTTAACTTTAGAATGAAGAGTAGAGGGAATAACATCAATGTCATGGAACCATGGTCTTCCCAAAAGAAGGTTGTAATTGATAGGTATAGGGATCACTAGGATTTTAGTATCCAATATAACCAAACCAACTTTTATAGGTAGGTTTATTATTCCCAAAGTATTCTTAGTGTTTAGGGGAAAATTTGAATTAAGGAAATCAACCCTAAGTTCATCACACAATCACACACACCTCCAAAAGATGGAGTCCATGGAAAGTGATTCTCTCAAACTGACCCTTAAAGGTGCTAAATTTTAGTAGGTTAATGCAATCCAAGGGATAAAGGAGTATCAACACAAGAAAAGATCTAATAGTTATGAAGGAAGGGAAAGAATTTAACTTTCCCTTGAGATATAAATCAATTACTTCTAGATATATACAAGAAAGATAATGTAACCAGAAAAAATCTGAAATGAAATACTAGATTGATAGAGAGGGACAGAAGTACTTATCTTGAGATTTTGAACCTTTATTTCTATGTATTGCGCTACTTCTGGTAGTGAACAAAATTAGATCCAAGTCTAAAACTACAAGACAAAAAAAACCTAGAAGTCTTTTAGTAAGTTGCTAGGAGAAAATTGGATCTTGAGTTGTAAAATTGATTCATCAGGGGTGGATGAACCCCTAATGATAGTGTCTGATGCTGATTTTGATTTTGCAATTTTGATAAATGATAAAAAAGGTACTCCAATTCATAACTAGTTTTCCTTTTTGAGATCTACTAATATCTAAATTTTGGGGTGTTGGTTGGCTATGTAGGGTTTTTCCTAAGTAGACCTCCCATTTTTTTGGTTTCCACCTCTAGAGATAGCCTATTTAAAAGTGTAACGTGTGTGATGCTCATGTATGAGCTTTGAATGTGCCAATGTAAGGATCCAAATCCTTAGATCTACAACCATAGCATGAATTAATGTTCTTGAATGTAGATGAAATGAAAATGCATAGATCTGAAGATAATATAGAAATTATACTAAGCCCCACAACTAAAGTAATCTAAGCCATACTCATGATCCATAACCTCTACTCAATATTTGAATGCTTGAACTATAGAATATGAAAAGAAAGATGAAGATTTCTCTTGCTTCAAAGGACATTTCCAATCCTCCTTGCTTCCACCTTGAAAATGTGTTAAGACAAATTAGAATGTCCACAATGGATTTTCCACATAAGAAATGCTTACTTGAGCATAAGTATGCTTTCTTAATTGTCCACACACATGAGATGTCTATGCTAAATTAAGAAATTGAGGGTATTTATGTTAGCATCAATGCTGATGACATTCCTATGGGGGAGTATCCTAAGAATTGGAGAGATGGCTAACATGATTGTCATGTTGCATTCATGACCTTGCTTGTCATTGATGTCAATATAGTAGTGTTTGTGTAAATATTGATAGAGTAGCAAGTAGGGAAAAAGGTCATACATACTATGTATTGATGATCAGGTCAAGTGTAGTTGAGGATATGTTCTACATTGTGTCCTAATGAAGTGGACAAGTGAGCATATAGAGAGTCAAATAAATGCATGAATTATTCAAGAATTATAGAGTATAGTGTGCATACATAGTACTTGATAAGTGGTTTCTGATATTTGGATTGTATCTCTTAACAAGGATAGAATTGTGATGGGCACAATTAGATAGTGATAGTAGATAGCTTGATGCTAACATTAGTGAGCGTGCAAGGATAGAGGTCACACATGTGAAAAGTTGTAAAGAATGTGAGTTGACAATGTTGTATAATTGTAAAATAATTATGATATCTTAATAAGGTCCTATTATAATTAATTGGGAAATCCTCAAGGCCGATTGAAGAAATTACTTTGAGGATATGGTATAAAGGAAGGTTAGTTTCCTTGTGATGAAGTGTGTGATATGTGTGTGAAGTAAAAATTTTACAAGTGATATGAGAAGTGGATAAATGTGTGTAAGTGTTCCAAGTGATTATTGGATGCGATTTAGAAGATCTAGTATTGAGATTTGAAAGAGGATTGGTTCAATCAAGAGGATAAAGGGGTTCAAGATTATTCATTTCTATTATTCTTCAAGGAATAATACATAGATCAGTTGGACAGTGAGTTTGGTGATCTTGCCCTTGAAGTTATTTTAATAGTGGTGTGTGTACAAAATATGTCATAGTTCTATAAACCATTATTCTTGAGAATACCCATGAAATAGAGAATATAAAGAGGTGGCTTATAGCTCTCTATCTATGAAGTGCAAAGGATATGAGATGGTGGCTATCAAATGAACCAAGTTATGCAATCCTTACAAGATGTACCATAGAATGAGAGATTCAAAGATGAGAGCAAGAGTGCTAGCATCCAAGAATCAAAATGAATGCAATGCAAATGCAAGATCTAAAATAAATGAAATGAGAGAGCTAAGAAAAAAAGAACAAAGCTAAAAAAATAAAGGAAACTAATCTAAAAACTATGGCATAATGCAAGTAGAATGAGAGATAAGCTAATATGCCAAAATGCAAGAATGCTCCAAGTCTCCAAAAGCACCTAGAAATATTGCATCCTATCATTAGCATGAGAGAACAAAGATTATAGAATGAGGAGATAGTTCTTTATTTTAAAAAAAATGGATGATTGAGATTTAAAGGCAAAAGAGGCATAATCAAGGGAGGAGAATGCATCTTGAGTGATCCATGTGTACAAGCATCTCCACCAATCACAATCAATAGTTGAATTTTGAGAGGGTTTGAAATGTTGGAATGTTCAAAATGGGAAGAGTACTTTTGAGAGGGAGGGTGAATCAAAAGTACCACACTTTTAACCTTTTCAAATCCTTTAAAATAAATAACTTAAAGTAAATTGCATGCATGTAAACATATCAAATAAACATAAAGTAAACACATGAATCAACACACATAACACCAGATTTGGTAACCCAAAAACCATTTAGGAATAAGAAGGTAAAACTAGGGTGGGGATGATATCCACAAAAATTACTGCACCAATAATTGTTTGACCACTTCTGATGGTCTGCCCTGTGAAAGGCCTACCCTATTAAAGGCTTTACACTATGAAAATAGTAACCTTGTTAGAGGATTTACAAACATTTTACAAGAAGTGTCACCCTATTAAAGGATTTACAATAGGCTGTTAAACCCACCTAACTCAATAGGATTTTCAATCACCTTCTCCAAAGGTTCTCCCACCTAGCTATTAAGCTAACCTATCAATATAGGATTTCCAACATCTAATACAATGGCAAGAAAGCATTAGAACAATGAACCTGATAGTATGCAATCTTTAATTGCTAGATTCAGGCACTTGATCTACTCTCTCTGATGTGACCCTTGCTTGATCTGATCTTTATTCTTATCCATTGTCCTATTCTAATCAACTAGATGTAATTGCTACTTTGTTCCTCTAAGTCTTTCATACTTCATTCTAAATTTTTCTATTATTTACCCATACATTGTTCTATTCTACACACGCAATGGGGTTTTTGTCCTCCTTTTAAAGATTGAGAAGACTTAGGGTTAAGTATGGATTTATAATCCATATTGAATCTTGAATTCCTGCTCATTCCTTGCATTTTTCTCATTGGTTGCATTCCTTCTCCATTTTTTTGATTTGTTTCATGTTGATTGCATAGGAAATGTAAAAGGTTCGATCTTATCCTTATCATCCTTCAAAATATTTCTATGTCAGCTCTAAAAATGGTTTACATCTGAGTTTGTGAGGGAACAAACTCATATGCTAATTCTGTGTTACTCAAAACATACTGGACTACTGGTGCTCGACACATATACTATCCTACTTTTCTTGGCACCTATTGCATCCTGTCTTGCTCGGTACATGTATGACTCTGGCTCACTCAACATATGAAGCACTCTAACTTGCTTGGCATCAACTATGACTTGACACCTATATATCACTCATCACTTATATAATGCTCAGCACTTAAAGTCACTCGACACCTATTGGAGTTCTGGCTCAGCACACACTGTGACTCGATATACATAGTGTACTCAACTTTAATGAAGAAAGTGGTTAAGTGTGTTACACTCAAATGTCAAAACTATTCTAAGACCAAAAATCTCCC
Organism: Cupressus sempervirens; assembly: GCA_028749045.1. Lineage (NCBI taxonomy): Eukaryota > Viridiplantae > Streptophyta > Pinopsida > Cupressales > Cupressaceae > Cupressus > Cupressus sempervirens. The sequence goes on along the minus strand of CM053789.1, from coordinate 805,719,281 downwards.
CCTTTGACATGAGTGTCAAAAAAACTTAACTAAACATTACTAATCTAGCCTTATGAGTACTCTATCTAATCTATTTTGCATATGTGCAAAATTTCAAAATTTATTCAAAAATACCTTGTTACTCCCCCTAAGCTAATTTTGCCTTGACATTCTTGAAACCGAAATTCTATGCTGAATGTGCTTGATATTCTTTGCCTTTGTCTTGTATTTGTAATCTGTACCTATGCTAATTCATCCATATCTTCCCCAAAATATTATTTCTCCCCCATACTATTTACACATTATAACTTATCTCCCCCTTAGTCATATCTTCATCAAAATATTATATCTCCCTTATATCTGCCCTAAAAAACATATATCTCCTCCTTTTTTGACACTAATGTCAAAGGGTTTTAAGGAGTAATACCATACTTAGCCAAAAAAGTTACTATTTACCTCCATTATTGTTTGTAGAGCTGCATCCCAATTCTCCAAAGCAATGTCAAGTGATTTGTGCTGGATGGTAGTCTCTATAGCAAGGTGTATGAGTCCATCCAATGTAGAAAGATTTGGATATTTCTTTAAAATAGTTTTAGCATAAATTTGTTCCTTGTGGAGGACTTCCAAATGTGCGGTGATAAAGGATTGAATTTGCATCAATTTAGCCTTTATATTGGCTTCCTCTGCTATGAGTAAAACTAACTCCCCTTGAGTGTGAAGTGATTGTGCAAAATGCTTCTCACTTTGAGCTGGATCCTTTGGTAGTTGCATGCTAGAAATTTTCAAATTTCTTTCCAAGCTCAATGTCCTTTGATTTGTTTCTTGTGTGAAGTTGGAAAAATCACACAACTTTTTGTATAATGAGAAAATGTTCTCAAGTACAGCTTTGACCTTATCAATTTTCTTGGCCAATTCAACCTATTCAAGTGCTATACCACTTGATATCTTCTCATTTACCTTCCCATAAAATTTTCTCTCAGGCCATTCCATAAGTTTAACATTGGTGTCCTGGTCTTTACTAGTCACTTCGTCAACTATATCAGATAGTTGTTCTATTATGGGCTTTGCTTCATTTGGTGAATACAAGTTGAATGCATCCATAAAGATGTCCTTAATGTCATTCAATGCCTACTTGTGTTTATACTCTCTTATGAGTATCTCCCACCTCTTCCTTCTGTTCAAAGCAGTTTGCATTTCTGTGATCTGAGCCATGGTGATGGTCTTGGAGTCATAGGCATGTATCATTATGTCTTCATCTAATTTAGGGTCTCCATAATGAAGTACCATAGCCACTCTAGTTTAGCTTGAGCCTGGAGTTGAGATTTGTAAAGGAGTGACTTTAGTGCTCAACTTCTGAAGGGTCTTTGTAAGAGTGCTTGCCTTTGGTAGTTCTACCAATGTTTGTATGGCAGCTTGCTCCTTTTCTTTTGATGTATCCTTCTTCTCATTAGATTTTCCTTCCTCTGTACTTGGCTTCTATAATGTATCACCTACTACTGGAGGTGGTAGAAGCATCAAAATTTTAGTGCTAGTAGTTGTATAGGTGAAAGGTGGTTCTTTTGGTTTCACCTTTTCTCTTTGTGGATCTGCTACTACCTTTTGTAGTTCATCTACACTCACCAATATAGGGCTTGTACATAACTATGCCTATAAAGTGGATTGGTGAAGGATCTTGAAGAGATCATCTAAAGTTAGGGGATTGATGTTCTAAGCTAAATTTTAGGAACATCCTTAATGATTATTGTGTTTGTAGGTGTGATGGTTATATGAGGAGGGCTAGGAGGTGGCATTTGTGTGTCTTGCACACTTTGTTCCTCTTCTTGTTGCTGTTTAGCTATTCCCATAGTTTCCTCCTTTTGTGTTTCTTCCTCCTCACCTCTTTCTTCCTCCTCCTCTTCTTTCTTATCTTCTTTCTCTTTCTTCTCTTCCTCATCTACTCTTGTTGTTGCTTCCTTCTCTTTCTCTACCCCTTGTTTCTTTTCCTCTCCTTTCTTTTCCTCTATCTTTTCCTTGGCACTAGTCTCTACCTTATTTTTTTCCTCTTCTTTGTCATCAGTTATCTTATAAATTATTTTCCACAATTGTGTGGATTTATTCACTACATCCTCAATCTTGTTTTGTAGGATGCTGAAGGCTCTATACTTAGGTGAAAATTTTCCACCATGTTTCCTGTTAGCCTTTGTTATTTGACCTTTTTTCATGTCAGGCTTTTCTTGACCTAAGGTAGATTCTCTGATCTCCTTTTCCATTTTTAGACAACAATGCCATTTATTCTCAACTATCTCATACAGTTCCTTGGGCATGGTATTGTCAAGTTCTAGAGGTGTGTTTTTGAATTCTTTCATCATGGCATACATAGATTCCTCTACTTTATTTTGCTCTTCTCTACTGAGCTTATTAAAATCAAGTGTCTTTAAATCATTTAGATTTTCATTCCTAATCTTTTCACAAAGTTTATCAATTGCAGACTTAGGAGGATGACTTACCACTCTAAATTGGCTGTGGTCTTTTGACTTTGTTCTCTCCTCATCATCTGTGTCAGGTTGTGCCACATATTTTCTACTTTTCTTTGGCTCTTTAGTAGGCTATTCAGTGGATTTCTTTTTCTCTTTGTTTCCTCTTTGGCCTTTTGTGTTGTTTCCCTTGTAGTAGCCCTTGTTGTAGGTTTCTTTGGTTTTTCTTTAGTGGACTTTGCTACCTTTTTGACCTCTAGCTGAGTTTTAGCCTTTCTCTTCTTTTCTTGGCTTGAATAGGTGCTTCTTTAGCTTCTTCTTCCTTGACACCTTCCTCCTTGTCTTTTGCTAAGCCTTGTGTCACTTCCACTGGGTCTTGCCCTTGCTCTTCTTCTTCTTCTTCTTCTTCACCACCTACTTCTCCTTCAATATTTGCCCCAAGTTTCTTCTTTATCTTCTTTACTAATTTATCTTTCTTCTTGATAATAGAAGCTAACTTCAAGTCAATTTCAACCTTTGATTTGACAACATCATATGTGCCAAAGTGAGGAGCTATCTTGTCTATTTCTTCTGCAAGCAATGCTATGATTTCTGCTGAGGCTTCATCTATATCAAGCTCATATCCCAATGGCCTTAGCCATCTCACTCTTGGTATTGCTGCCTATATGTAGGTATAATCAATGTCAACCAAAAAACATATGTCATTGATGTATTTCTCAACTAGGGAAATTGGTATTCTCACCCTTTGCTTCATGGATTTCTTAAAATCCTCAAAATAGCTTATCATTTGGGCCTTAAAGTTGTCACCCATTTGATCAATGAACTCATTGATTTGTGTAATTGCAGTTTTGTTAGGGTTCCAATTCACCTTTCCAATAGAAGGAAACTCTTCCATGATATAAAAGACTATACACATAAGAATTGAACCAAATTTTCATTGAGCACCTTTTGATCTCCTTATTACTCCTAGGTTTTCATTTATTTGTTGCAACATAAGTTCTGAGAGATCATATGTGTGATCTTTCTTTACTAGTTTTTATGCTACATCCACAACTATACATGGCACACTTTTCAATTTACTAGATTGATAGAATTTGTGGGATATTACTCTTACATCAAAATTTAGAAGAGGATCAGTCACAGTATCAATAGTCATACCCCTCTTATTCCATTTGGCTCCTGTATTTCTTTCAATGATTTCTTTGGAATCATCGCATAGGGTCTTTGGTCGATCTAGGGTTGGGAAAGCCATAACCCTATGCACTATCCTTTTTGTAATCTTTATTGGTCCAGTTTCCAACCATAAACATCCATTGTGAATTCTACTAAAGAAAATCCGTATCCATTCAGTTTTGAAACTAGTAGGGTAAACTAGGGCATTGGTCAAACCCTTTATCTCGAAAATCTAAAATTCATCCTTCAGAATCTTGTTTTCACATAGTTTGTCATAGGCTTGGAATATCTCTAGATCACCTACTACACCTATCTTGTAGTTATAACACTTTCTCACATCTTGCACCATAACAACTTTAGGCAGAATGATAGACAATGCGCTAGCTAGGTCATTTCTGTAGGCAACTTTTGGGATTGGCCTAAACTAAGGTTATTTAACCTCATTTCTAACTAACTAGACCTCATAACCCTTCTTTCCTTTGGGGTTTCTTGAACTAGAAACCGTTATACCAAACTAGGGTTTAAATGTGTTGGTGTAAATAAGTATTTACTTATTACACTTACTTAAGTTTACTTCGGTTAATGCATTATATTAATATTTATTTATTAGTTACCTAGGAGTATGTGCACTCTTGTGAGTTTTCATGATGACATCATATGGATCTGCACCTCTTTTAAGCACATGTTGTCTACAACACAAGATTCTTCGACACACATATGACACTTTGTCATTCTTATCCATTCATCTAGAATATTGGATAAGGTGCTTAGTTGTCTTATCTCCTAGTTGTTTTTAGAGTCATTCTAGGTGCTTCCTAAGAGGCCTTTATATACATGCACTCCTACTGTGTATGTACATGCTTCTAAATAGTAAGCAATACCATATTGATAATACTCTCTCTATTTTGTTCTATTGTGTGCTTGTGTTGAGTTCTTTAGTTTTTGGGTGAATTCTAGCCCAAGCCAAATTCTTACATGGTATCAGAGTTGTTGGAGATTCTCTACACATAGCCATTCAAGATAGTTCATGCTTTAGCACCTCAACTTGAATCCAAAGGATCCACAAAAATTGGGAGCATCTAGAGCTAGATTTGACCTCACTGTTGCATCCAGAGCGTCGATTCGGTGAAGATTGACTATAAATTTGCCTATGTTGAGTGAAAGTTGATTGTGAGGAAATTTTTTTTTGCAAATCAAAACTCAGAGGCCCCAATTTGCAGTTTGGGTATGATCATTTCATTGATATGATTATTATATTTTTAGATCTGCATTATTGTTATCTCTACAATTCTGGGCATTTTTTTTTCAAATTTCTTTTTTGGAATTATTTTGTTCCGATAGAGAATTTTTTTTTAGCTGAACCAGGTAGTGATACCCTGGCTTGGCTCTATGATTTTAGTGGATTTTATATTATTTTCACAGGAGGGCTTTTATTAATCTCTGTGGGCCATACTGCATATTTAACCTTAGAAAATTTGACTCGTAGCTAGCATCATATTAAATTAGGTAGCGGTCCAACATATCTAGCCTCGACCACATCTCATCAGTGGCCATACAAAGTCCAGTATCCTCCACCAGTGATCTCACTTCACTATGGGAAGTGAGCGCTATTGTTTTTAAACGATGCACAATATCTATACACCCTCACATAACAGGCGGCTACTGCCAAAAAATCTGGTGTCACTATAAATTTCCTCTGACTGCCCACAACATATCTCTAGCATTCATGTTTTATTTGGTAAACCTCCAATGAGTTTTTTTTTTTAACCACCGTGAGTTGGATATCTAGCAAGCACTCGTTGCATCTTGAGCCACGTGAAAGCCACCAAGCAGTGCAGTCTTAGTAGCCCACTCCCCAGCCATGTGGATCACCATGTAGTCACCACCTATCAGGCAATAACCTCTATGCATTTGCTAGCTCAGTGACCTACAACTGAATCTCCTACAGCCATATGGCCAATTATCATATCAGCCTGTTCAGGACAACAACCGTACTATCCCAGTTAGTGACATGTCATTGCATAGTTAGCTTTTTTGTTTAACTTTCATATAGGTCATGTCATCCACCATACATTTTTGTACAAATGACATCATACTGATGTCATTAGTTTTGTTAGCCTAAATTTGATGCCCATCTAGATGTCATTTTAGGTCCAAATACAAGTACTGTGATGGCTGTATGACTGTCAAAATTAACCCCGTCATTCATTGATGCAACCCCTCTCCAAATTGATTTTGGTTTTTGCAGTCCAACTTTGGGAGGCCATAACTCAGACATCTGAACTCCAAATTAGGTACTTTTTTTTTTGAAATTGGGTAGAATTTCCTTCAGTAGTGCAGCTCTTTTCTAGTTTTGGTGCATAGATTGTTCAAAAATTGCATTTTTTGGCGACTGTACCTAGATAATCCTATATTTTGCAACTTAAAATGCTCCATACGAGCACATCTAGAGTAAAAATGAAGTTTTTTTTTTTTTGAAAGTGCAGGACTTTAGATCTGGAAAGTAGATGAAAAAATATGCACTTTCAAAAAACATAAAACCTGAAAAAGAGACCAAATGTGCCTGTACGGAGTATTTGAAGTTGCAAAAAGCAGGATTATGCAGGTACAATCACCAAAAAATGAAAATTTTACAAAATCTATGCACAAAACTCAAAAACAACACCACCACTAGAAAATTTAATAAATACTACCCAATTTCAAAAAAAATTGCACCTGAATCAGAGTCCAGATGTCCAAGTTATGGGCTCGCAAAGTTAGGCTAATAAATTGAAATGCAACCTGGAGAGGGGTCTGGAGTAAAAAATGTGATGCTAAATTTGATGGTAAAATGGCCATCACTATAGTTGTAAAATGATCGGGTTTGATGGTCAAATGGGTGTCAAATTTAACCCAGTGAAATGTTGATGTAGGCAAAAAAAATGCCTTGGGCTGACCTGGCAACTGACTCAATTGTTCGTATTGTATGGATGATGATGTGGTAGCTAACTCAATTGTTCATACTATATGGATGATAATGTGGCACAATATATGGGTTCCACGTGGTGATGTGGTAGTCTCGGGTGCTGAGGTGGCAAATTGTTAAGGACGTGGCAGGTTGTGCACGTGGCAAGAAGGGATTGGAGGACAGATCTGCCTACCAAAAACTAAGTGCTCTAGAATATTCTTTATGGATAGATCTACCTACTAGAAACTAAGTGCTCCAGATCATTCTGTATGGTATGGACACCAATTCACTGCCATGTCAGCCTAGACACTAATTTTTTTGCTGATGTCAATAGAACACTGTATTAAAATTGATGGCCATTTGATCGTCAAAACCAAGCATTTTATAACTATAGTGACAACCATTTGAACATCAAATTTAGACTAGAAATTTTTGCTTTAGATCCCTCTCCAAATTGCATTTCATTTTGGTAGCCTGACGTTGCGAGCCCATATCTTAGACATCCAAACTTCAATTTAGGTGCAATTTTTTAGAAAATTGGAATAGAATTTCCTGAATTTTCCAGTGGTGGTGTTTCTTTCTAGTTTTGGTGCACAGATTTTGCAAAATTTTCATTTTTTATTGACTGTACCTACATAATCCTATGTTTTGCAACTTCAAACACTCCGTACGGGCACATCTGGTCACTTTTTTAGGTTCCTTTTTTTTTTTTTTTCTAAAGTGTGTATTTTTTCATTTACTTTCTAGATCTAAAGTTAGATTCTAGGGTTGTGTGGAACAATTTCTCACTTTTAGAATTAGGCCATTTTCGACATTGTAAAGCTTTGATTCTTTTTCAAAATTGTTGTAAATTTGAGCTACAATGCTTAAGTGATAGATTTAAGCCTTATAAGGTAGTTGTAAAAGAAAAATCAAAAAGTCCACTTTGTTCATTTTGACAAGTGGCCCATTGTAAATGCACTACTTATAAAGTGCCAACAACATCTTTCTTGGGGTGGGTCTTTTGATTGAGTGAAAAGGGGGTGTTTGTACTATGTTTTTTGTGTCTCTCTATTGTGCTCTTTTCATTTTTTGCATCATGGGTTTTAAATGTTCTCCTCTAACTTCGCATAACTATTCTACATGGAAAGATATTGCATGGAGTAGATTAATGGAAAAAGGATATAGTCTTTATGTTGATGGTACAATTACCAAACCTACTGATGCTAAACAACTCATTGATTGGAAAAATCAAGACTGATAGGCTTTAGGAGTTATCAGGAGTTGTGTACATGGGGATCTTCTCTTCCACATTAAAAATTGTTTAGAATCTAAAGAAAATTGGGATAAACTTGAACAGTTGTATGGTAAAGTGGATGAAGAAAAGGGATTTCAAATTGAGGATGATGTACTCCTCTTGGATCCAAAGAATTTTGACACAATTTACGATTTCATCATTAAAGTCAATGAGTATAGGGAACTTCTAAAGGATTGCAAAAATTCCATGAAGGATGATAGATTGATTCATCACATCCTGAAGAGGCTACCTTCTGAGTATGCCAACTTTGTTTTGAGTTTTAATACTCATAGGTTGACAATGGGATTTGCTTACCACAAGCCTTCCTTTGATGCATTTGCAAAGATGTTGATTGTTGAACAATCTCACTTGGTGGATTTTGGACTTCTCAAGTCATCAAAGACCAAAGCCTTGGTGGCTAGTGATGTGCACAAATCAAGTCAAGGAGGGAAAAGCAATAGCAAGAAGAAGTAGTTGAAGAAGAAAACACAATATGAGACACAACAATCCTCCTCACAATAAGACAATTCTCCTTCCAACAAGAAGGGAAGTAATGACAAGAAGGACAAAATTTTTTGTGCATACTGCAAAAAGCCAAATCATGACAAGCATCATTGCAAAACAAAGAGAATTGATGAGTTAGAAAACCTACTTAGGAAGAAAAAGATTCAAGTGCCAGGTACTTCTAAGGATTCAAATCCAACCTCTTTGAAGGGTAAAGGGCAAGCACTTATGGAAAACACAAGTTCTTCTTCAGAATGGATACTTGATTCAAGTGCCTCTTACCACATGGGTTCTTCAAAGGAAGATTTTTCTTCATTAAAGAAGTCAAAGGTACCACACATCTTTGTGGGAGATGATACAAAGATGGAAGTTGAAGGGAAAGGACATGTGGAAATGGAAAATAGGGAATTCAAAGATGTTCTCTACATTCCAAACCTTAGCTCCAATCTCCTATCAGTTTACCAAATCACTCAGCTTGGAGATGGTCATAAAGTTGAGTTCCTTCTAGATTCAGTGATGGTGTGAAGTCTCAAAGATGATTCATTGGTTGTAGTGGGGAAAGTCAATGATGACAAGAGGCTTTATTCCTTCTCCCCCTTTGTGCCTAAGTCTCCTTCTCAAGCCTTGTTGACTCACTCTACTTCAAACATCAACTTATGGCATGAGTGGTTTGGTCACCTTGACTTCTGCTCTCTTCGACAACTTTGCTCAAAACATATGGTCAAAGGTCTACCTAATATGAACTTTTCTAAGGGAGAGTGTTCATCTTGTTGTGTGGATATGAATCTCAAGGAGAAGTATGATAAGGGAATTCTTCTAGAGCTCTAGTTGTTCTCCAACTAGTTCACATAGTTTTAGCAAGACCCTTTGCAGTGACTTCAGTCAGCCAAGGTCACTAGATACTTACATTTGTTGATGACTTTTCAAGATTTACTTGGGTCTTCATCCTTCATCATAAGAATGAAGTGGTTCATAAGCTTCAAGAATTTAAGACTTATGTTGAACACAAGTCAAGGAAATCCATCAAGGTACTAAGGGTGGACAATGAGAATAGATATGTAGATAGAAGACTTAAGAACTTTTTCAGAATTGAGGGGATTGATCTTCAGAACCCACTAGCATTTAGTTCGTACAAGAGAGATGTTGAAGCTATGAGGATTATGAATCTAAAGACCATGGGAAGTTTCATGATAAAAGCCAAGTCTCTCGATCCTACACTTGATTTTGAAGCCATTAGCAGTGCTACTCACATACTTAATAGGTCTCCTCATAATGCCTTAGACGAGAAGACTCCTTTTGAGGCATGGTGCAAGATAAAACTAGTTATGAGTCACCTTAGAGTCTTTGGTTGTTCAGCATGGGAAAACCTATCTTCCAGGAGCTGCAAGGCACTGGTACCTAGGCCTTGTACTTTCATTGGTTATGAAGACAATGCAAAGGCTTATAGACTTATGGACCCTGAGACACATGAGATTTTTGTGGAGAAGGATGTTCATTTTGAGGAAAGTTCTCCTAGCTTATCCTCTAATCTTCTCCACACATCATACATAGAGGAAATTGATAGTGACACATGCGATAGTGCTTCATTAGGCTTAGACACATGGGGTTCTATCAACAGTTGCGGTGAGAGGTCACATTAGTCCAGTCCACATGCTTATATTGCCATAGTGAAAGGTCCAACATAGCATGGTACATCTCATCTTCTAGCTCTAGCTTCAGTTGACTTGGGATATAGTCTTGAGGACTTAAATCTTCTTATTGATGAAGGTGATCCTTCTACAGTTGTTGCGAGGGCTCACTCTGACCCTCATGTCCATTCTCTACATGATCAATCTATACAGGTTGGTGTGATTATGGATCCTTATGAACAACAATTAGTGGAGGTCTCTTTATTAGTTGAGGATACAAATGGTTTAGTGGAATAGGTTCAACAGACATCCTTGCCAGATCTGCATTCATTCTTTTCAGCATAGTTGGAAGGGGTGAATACCAGCATCAACATAGGGATACTTGAGCAAGTTTTAGGGCCACCATACATCTTCAGGGCTATACCTTTGCCTTTGTTTCTTCCTAAGGGGAGGAACACTATTCTGCACTCTTGGACCAGGTTCTTCATCAGAGTAGCTTTCACTTGTCGGCATTCTTCTTTTAGAGGGGGGACTACCTCATCTCCTTCTTCTCCTTTTTGGGGGGGACTTTTTCCTCTTAAGAGGTTTTGTCCTTCTCCTTTTCTTTTTTGTATATATTGGATGTATGTCATGATGGGGGGGTCTTAATTACTCCATCCATCGATGTATCCTTATTTATCTCTCTTTTTGGGGAGGGTTTTTCCCATGAGGTTTTCCCTCTTTCTCTGCTTTATGAGAGATTGCATCTTCATTATGTACATGGGTACCTAGTATGGCCTTGTAGGCGGGACCCATTATGCATTTCATCCTAGTTTTCGTAAGCTTAAGGGCATTCCCCTAAGTTGCACTTAAGAGGGGGTGTTGGTGTAAATACGTATTTACTATTTAGACCTACTTAAGTTTACTTAGGTTAATGCATTATTTTAATATTTATTTATTAGCCACCTAGGAGTATGCATACTCTTGTGAGTTGTCATGTTGACAACATAGGAGTTCACACCTCTTTATGCACATGGTGTCTACAAAATAGGAGTTAGCACACTAATTAAGCACATGGTGTCTACAACCTTCTAATCTTATCCACTCATGTAAAATGTTGGATAAGGCATGTGCTTAGTTTTCATGATGCTTATCTTATCTCCTTGTTCTTTTTAGAGACATTCTAGGTGCTTCTTGAGAGGCCTTTATATACAGGCACTCCTAGTGTATTTATACATCATATACTTGTAGACACTAAAAAATGGTTCACATCTATAGTTTCATCACTTCTTCATTATAATTTATCCCATTTTCTCATTCTACTAACTTTGATCTTTTGGCCAAAATCGATCATATTTCATCATTTGTATCCTTTTTCGAATCAATTTCATATAAACTCAAAACCATTTCATATCAACTCAAAATCACCAAAAATCAACTCAGAATCACTTGGAATTAGTCCCAATCAACCCAAAACATATCAAACATCCCAAATCAATCATTATTTACCCAATCCTAGCTATTGTTGTGGCTTTTAGTGCCTTGAAAACCTATCAACCTATCAATCTTATCAATCTAACCTTAGTACTATTGCGGCTCTCAGTGCTAGGTCAAACTATCATTCATGTCATCCAATCTTTGACATTATTGAGGCTTTCAATTTTAGATCATGGCATTATCAACTATTTTAATAATATTTACAATGTTCATTGATGTTATTATGATCAACCTTATCAATCAATCTTGATCTTGTAGCATTTACAATGTCAGTTAGATGTTACATATCAATCAATTCATGTCATGTGTCCTTGGCATGTTATCAATCTTGATCAATTGATCAATTTGACCATGGCTTTGGTCTACCTATCATTATCTTAGTCAATTTCCATTATCATCATCACATTCTCATCAAAGGATACTGCCACATTTATTTAATCAACTTGGCCAATCATTTACTAATTTTTTCGATAGGATTAAATAACCCATAATTTAATCCTATCATTCTTACTAATTATTCTTCCTAATTATCATCCTTAATTAATTAATTTTATTAATTAATTGGTTCATCATCCTCAAACCATGGAAATTCTTAATTTCCTAAGTTCCATTTTCCATCATTAATTCCATTTCCTACTAATTCTCATTTTGTGGAATAAAAGGATTTTTAATTCAAATATTCCATAAAATATTGCATCATAGTGACACTTGGATATGACACCTCGTGGATTCTCTTTTGACACTTGGTTAAGATTTTTCATAATCAAATATTCTTATTCCTTACCCATATCCCTATTTGGCTTATTTGTCATAGATTCTTGGCTTTAAGTGGGATTGAGGTGTCTTATGATGCGTCATAGATTCTCTTCCACATTTAGCCAAGTTTTACTTCCATGCATCATAGAATCTTACATTTGGCATCTTTTGTCATATGTGTCATGGATTCACAAAAGGAATCTCTTGCCACATTGCATATTCAAGGTGACAAATCCAATGCTCTCATCCTCCATGCCAATTATAAAATGAGCATTCTTCCTCTCATTTCTGGTCCTTAGGTCCTAATTCTTGTGCATTTAAGTCCCTAGCTTCTTTTCATTTTGCATTCTTTGTCTTACACTAAAATCACACTTCTAGTATTCTCATGGCATTATCCCTATCATAGACTTTGCTTCAATATTGTGTGCACTATAGGCAAGTTGGAGCTACATCATTGGGAGAAGAAAGAAGGACATGGGAGCTACAAACAAAAGAGGGGGTTTCTATTGCTTTCTTTATTAGTTTGGCTTTCATGGTAGACTAGTGGGTGTTAACGTATGTTGATTGATTTTTGTGATTTTCTCATAGTATGTTATGCATTTAATCCATTTTCTAGGTACTACAATATTGAACAGAGCAATGTATTAGGACATACTCTGATTAATTGATGACATCCATTTTTGGTCTACAATTGTGCTTGTGTTTGAGTTCTTAGTTCCTGGGTGAATTCTTCCCTTAGGAAAATTCTTAGGCATTCCCATAAGTTTCAATTAAGGGGGGGTGTTGGTGTAAATAAGTATTTTCTTATTACACTTACTTAAGTTTACTTAGGTTAATGCATTATATTAATATTTATTTATTAGTCAGCTAGGAGTATGTGCACTCTTGTGAGTTATCATGATGACATCATAGGGGTCCGCACCTCTTTTAAGCACATGTTGTCTACAACACAAGATTCTTCTACACACATATGACACTTTGTCATTCTTATCCATTCATCTAGAATGTTGGATAAGGTGCTTAGTTGTCTTATCTCCTAGTTTTTTCTAGAGTCATTCTAGGTGCTTCTTGAGAGGCCTTTATTTACAGGCACTCCTAGTGTGTATGTACATGCTTCTAAATAGTAAGCAATATAATATTGATCATACTCTCTTTATTTTGGTCCACTGTGTGCTTGTGTTGAGTTCTTTAGTTCTTGGGTGAATTCTGGCCCAAGCCAATTTCTTACAAAATGTATTGAAAAGTTTAACTCTGCGTAGCTTGGCACTTGATAAATTCCTTAGATCATTGAAATGTATGCTAAATCACTATTGAGATCGATCCAAATGGCTTCAAGGTTTTTGTATGATTGCTCTTGCTCTTTTCTCATCTTTGCTCTACATTTGAATGGCATGAAAATAATCAAAATTCAGCCTTATACCTGTCAAAACCTAGCATTAAATGCTTTCTGCGTATAGCTGTAAACTCGGCACTCGATGGTTTCACCATTACTTGGATCCCACTATTTTTCCACTTCACTCAGCTTCAACTATCAACTCAGTCACTATTTAGAAACTTGACATCCATTGGAGCTTTACTTTACATCTAAGGACAGTTCGACAATGTTTGCAAAAAATTTAAATTTTGACTTGCCATCTTTGCTCATGTAGATTTCTTCCTTGTAGTACTTCTTTTTCTTGGAACTGATGTATGATATAACTTTGTATATTAGTCCCATACACCTATTTTTTTCTTAGTTGGATAAGATGTGATCACTTGACCTCTTGGGTGAAGTGACCTCTTCATTTGATGTGCTGCACTCATCTCTCTTCTTCCAAGTTTTGTTCATTTGCCCTCTTATTTGTTCAACATCAACCTTCTCCTTTCCTTTGTTGACTTTTTTCTTGGGTGTTTTTGACTTTGTTGGGCAGTTCCTACTGATATGACCAGTTTTGAAGCAACTAAAACATGTAGTTTGACTTAATCATTTGCTATAATTCCCTCTAAAATGTGTCCTTATGCAATTTTTAGGAATGTGTCCATACTCCTGACAATAGTGACAGTTATACTTGGTGTTGTAATCCTAGTTGTAGTGATGAGCATGGTTGTTTCTCTTTGCATGATGATTAGGTGTCCACATAGGCTTTGATCTACATTCAAATGCTCTATGTCCATAATTTTTGTAGTTGTAGCAGTGACCTTCAAATCTTGGTGTCCTCATGGTCGTGCTTGATGTCCTTATTTTTTGCACTTGTGACAAAAGCTTGCATTTGTAGGCTTGTCATGCTGATGACCATTCTTACTCCTACACACATTAGAGGTATGTCCCTTTTAACCACAGAAATGACTAGTAGGTTTAGTATTCTTACCTTTGTTGCTCCTCTCTTCTATAGTATTGGATGATTCTCCTTGTTTAGTGCTGGTGTAACCAAGTCCTGAAGTATCATTAGTAGCCCTTGGTGATTTTAGTAGTTTCTCAAAGTACTTGATAGCCTCATTTAGTTTGTTGAAGCTTTCTAATATCTTCTTTTCTCTCTTCAACTCATTCTACAATTGCTCATTTTGCATTCTCAAGGTGGAGATTTCAATGTCCTTCATGTTTAGTTCATGATGAGCATTCATCATCTAGCTTAAGGTGTCTAGCTACACGTTTGAGATTCTTTCAAACTCAATTGTCTTTTCCTCCAATCTATTGGTAAGATTTCTCCTGTTATCTTCTAACATGACCTTGTCTTCAATGACTTTCTTCTTTATGCCATTCACTTCACAAAGCATTATGGCTTGTGATTCTTGGTCAAGCTTGAGTAATCTAATTTCTTCAGCTTGTGCTTTGTTTTTCTCATTAGTTCAACTATTATTGCATCGAATTCCTTAGAATATCCATTGAAAAATAGTTGTGTGGTATCAATCTCCTTGTAGTGTATGTCATTCTTAGCTATGGCTATATCCTTCCTTCTTTTGAAGGACTTTCTCAATTCTTCTCTAGCTTCCTCCAATTTATGTAGAGTGAGATGCACATCAATCACTTGATTATCTATGATCTTCCCAAGTTTGAAGACTTCCATCTTTAGACCTTTTCTCTAAGCTATTAGGCTTCTCCTTGTGAGAACCTAGATCTTTGATACCAATTGTTGGAATGTTCAAAATGGGAAGAGCACTTCTACGAGGGGGGGTGAATCAGAAGTACCACACTTTTAACCTTTTCAAATCCTTTAAAATAAATAACTGAAAGTAAACTGCATCCATGTAAACATATCAAATAAACATAAAGTAAACACATGCATCAACACACATAATTCTAGATTTGGGAACCCAGAAACTCTCCAGGAATAAGAAGGTAAAACTGGGGTGGGGATGATACCCATAAAAATTATTGCAACAATAATTGTTTGACCACTTCTGATGGTCTACCCTATGAAAGGCCTACCTTGTTAAAGGATTTACAATGTGTCAATAGTGACCTTGTTAGTTGATTTACAAACACTTTACAAGAAGTGTCACCCTATTAAAGGATTTACAATAGGCTATTAAAGCCACCTAACTCAATAGGATTTTCAATCACCTTCTCCAAAGGTTCTCCCACCTAGCTGTTAAGCTAACCTATCAATATAAGATTTCTAACATCTAATATAATGGCAAGAAATTATTAGAACAATGAACTTGACAGTATGCAATCTTTAATTGCTAGATTCAGGCACTTGATCTGCTCTCTCTGATGTGACCCTTGCTTGATCTGATCTCTATTCTTATCCCTTGTCCTATTTTGATCAACTGGATGTAATTGCTGCTCTGTTCCTCTAGGTCTTTCATACTTCATTCTAAATTTTTCTATAGTTTACCCATACACTATTCTCTTCTACACACACAATGGGGTTTTCATCCTCCTTTTAAAGATTGAGAAGACTTAGGGTTAGGTATGGATCTATGATCCATATTGAATCTTGAATTCCCACTCATTCCTTGCATTTTTCTCATTGGTTGCATGCTTTCTCCATTTTTTTGATTGGTTTCATGTTGATTGCATAGGAAATGCAAAAGATTCAATCTTATCCTTATCATCCTTCAAAATCTTTCTATGTTGGCTCTAAAAATAGTTTACATTTGAGTTTTTGAAGGCACAAACTCATATGTTCATTCTATATTACTCGACACATATTGGACTATTGGTACTTGACACATATACTATCCTACTTCACTTGACACCTATTACATCTTGTCTTGCTTGACACATGTATGACTCTGGCTCACTCATCATATGAAGCACTCTGACTTAGTCTGCATCAACTATGACTTGACACCTATATATCACTTGACACTTATATAATGCTCAGCACCTGAAGTCACTGAACACTTGTTGGAGTTCTGGCTCAGCACACACTGTGACTTGGCATACATAGTGTACTCAACTTCAATGAAGAAAGTAGTTAAGTGCGTTGACACTCAAATGTCAAAACTATTCTAAGACCAACATGAAATGTGTGAAGGAGAATTAAATTTATTTAAAAGATAAAAGATTCCTTTCACATAGGAATTGTGCATTCATGTGTAGACAAAAATGTATTTTCTTTTATTATTAAAGTAGGAATAATGCTTTATGTGTGCACACTTAGGATAAGTGGGAAGTGGGGCTTTTTATTTAATTAAAAGGGAGCATGTTCTTTTAATTACATAAGAGGCTTAGCATAAAGTGGTCAAACTATAGGTTATAATCAAATTAAGAGATTTTTGAGAATTTGATCAAAGATAAACAATGAATAAATTAAGAAAAAATGCTAGAGAGGGGGCTAATAGTCTAGATGACCAAATTTGGGTGATTACATTTCCCCCTCTTTAACTAATATTTGATCGGTTTGGGAACAAATTAAACTAAAGAATGATGATGTCAAAGAAATAGAAAAATATCTTGCCTCAGAACAAAACAAGTGGTTGAGAAAAGAGGTTTGCACAAAGATAATTCAAGGATTGAGCAAATTGTACAAGAACTGAGTAGATTGAGCAAGAACTAAGAAAAGTTCAAAGATGATTGAAGACTGAGAAATATTGAATAGAGAATGTTAGAGACTAAGAAAATAATAAGTGAGTCCAATTAGGGAATGAGAAAACTAAACAATCTGAGAAAATTGAGTAAACTAAGAAAATTGACCAAATTGAGTGATGGGACTCAAAATTGCATTCCCATTTTGAGTACCATTCCAATAATTTTGAGTCTTTTTGAGCCCTATAAATGCTTTTTCCTGCTTATGTACCCAGCTATCATTTTAAGGTCTAAGAGGTGTTTAATGTTTCTAACACCTTGTATCTAGTATTTCTATGCTACCTATGATGATAAATTGTCATTTTGAGTCATTTTGTGAAGTTTTGTTTTGAGTAATGGTCAGTTTTGCATGTTTGCCTAAGTGTCAAATAGTGACAGAAGACCTAGTTTTCATTTGAATATCTTATACCTAGTTATGTTTCATGAGACACCACTTTGGGAGTACTTACATATCAAAGATTCTATGTTTCAATTTTCATGTCATTTTGATATGTTTTGACTAGGTTTTGAATCTCTCAAAATCAGGTGTTTATTGTTGTCATGCTAATCCAAATTGTTCAAAATTAAGGGAGGCCCTATTTGACTAATTCTAACTTTGACCTAGTTGACCATACTAAGAAAATTCCTTTTGCATTGCATTCTAGAGGTCACACACTTTCTATGTTCCATAATTGAGCTTATGAAAAATTTGTTTGATTAGTTTTCAAATGCAATTTTGAATGCAATTTATAAATTTTTACTGGCATCAAGAAATGCAGATTGATCAATACTTTTTTTTGGGATATAATAAATTTGAATCTATGAATGATGAGTTGAATTGGTTTATACCACTATGTTATACTCAAAAAATATTTCAAGTTTTTTAGTTTTCAAGTCTTGACCAATCCGTCTGCATACTCTTCCAGATCCATTCCATTTGTGAAAACTTCTTTTCTGTTGATGTTTCCAGTCTTGCAATTTTGGGTACCTAATTTTGCACCCTTGCAAAACTTTCCTTGTTATTTTTCAATAGCCCAAATCATATAATTATATTCCCCTCATGAAAGTGAACTAATGCCCTAATTTTCAATCCCTCAAGTATTTTTTCACCTTATTTTGAAAGCTAAAACCAAACACACTCTTTAGTTTTCTAACATGTTGGTTTGCAGATAGTTATAAATGAGTAACTTTAATGGTCAATATATTTTGAACCCAAAGTCTTCATGTGATGAGATCTAATAGGGTGTGAGGATGCTAAAAAAAGTAGTATGTTAGATCCCAAGGCTCAACCAGGTGTTTAGGTCAAATTTTAATGCTAACCTACAAGCCCTCTTATCAAAAAATCATAGTTTGTGAAAAAAGGTAAAACATGTTTTAAATGGTGATTCAATGCTCAAATTTGAATCCAATCAGCACTAGTTGTTCAATGGATCACTTTTCAATTTTGGTTGTTCAAAAATAAATTTTTTAAAGCTAGACACGCTTTGGGGCTCGATTGATCCCATTAGATGTAGTGGCTTTTTCTCAAAAGAAAGTTAGATACATTGACATATGTAGAGTTTTTACCATTATACTCTAGAAGAATTCCTATATGATATTGTAGAGATAATCCATAATTACTATGAAAATGAGGAGGTTTGTCCATTAGGTGATGTCTTAGCATAATGTTGATCTTTGACATCTAGGGCATAGTCATGCATTGGTCCATCAAATTGGAATTGAATTTTGATAAAATTATAATATATAGATACCCATGTCACTATTGGAAAGTGGGAGATGCTTCTACACACAAATAAAATACAAATGGCCATGTTAGGTGGACACTACCTTGAGATGTAACACAAAAACTTGAGAATCTCTCTTTCTACAAGGGCTCTTTCATGCTAGCCATGAATTTTGGCATTTAAGATTTATAGTTG
This sequence comes from Cupressus sempervirens, assembly GCA_028749045.1. NCBI lineage: Eukaryota > Viridiplantae > Streptophyta > Pinopsida > Cupressales > Cupressaceae > Cupressus > Cupressus sempervirens. The sequence goes on along the minus strand of CM053789.1, from coordinate 805,700,177 downwards.
TTGGTAAATAGATTTTCCCTTCCTTATTTCTTAAGGATATGACTTTTAGTGCCCAAATCGTGAACAATATCTGGTTACAACAGTTGAAAAGCTGTTCTCTGATTGTTGGCTTTTCTTTGAATTGGTAGGTATACTCTTAACCCTAAAACTATGAAATGAATTATGTTTTGATCCTAAAACTAACATAGGGTATACTCTTAACCCAAGAGCAAAAGAGGCAAACCAAATTAAGCCTAAGAAAAACTTAGTTCAGGCAGGGTAAACTTTCTAGTCTATGAACCAAATGATAGAACTCAGACATCCTATGAATTCATACACTCAGCATTCAACTAATCTACAACAACTATTAACAAAGATGTAAATGGAATAAAAAAAAAAGGTCTAATGAGTCCTCCAAATATTTCATAGCACATCCTACTAGGTTTATTCACAACCTCAAAACAAAGGAATGAAACAATCCTTTCCTTCCTACTGTAACTTATTTTAAGAGAAAGAACCAACTAATTAACAACTATCAACTTACTAGAATAGGAAATAATTGACATAAAATACTCTTCAATTGACTCTACAACATCAAGTATCCTACACACAAATTTGTCGACCTTTCATTAATCATTCAACTTCATAAATATAGAGTTGAGAGATGACCATTACAATAGGAATTTAATCGATTCATCTTTTGAGGATAGCAAATGGAAAGATTCTAGTTTGTCATATTACAAAATTTACATCAGAAAATGAAAAGGGAGTGTCAACTAAATCACTTGGACTTCTTTCCCTTTTCAGTTTTCGCTCTATATGCCTTAGCAACAACTATAATTGGAATCATTTCTTTGTGACTAGGCACATGTACCTTAGTGAATCTTAAGAGCCACTTTGAATGCTCTCGAGCTAGCTCCTTTACTACATTTAGCTGACTTGTCAATTCTCCAGTAGCCACATGTACGTATCCACCAAGCATCTGCAACTCTACCACTCTATTTTGACTACTTGAAGTCATTCCAGATAGATTACTCAAGTATATGGAGAAGTTGTTTTTCATTACTTCTAACCGAGAGCTTTCCCTTGCCCACTAGTTTGTGGGTCAGTGTGTAATCCTCACATGAATTCTAATTCTCTCTCTTGGGTCTTTCTCACTTTTACCCCTATTTCTTTGAGTCCCTCTCCAGCCTCTTAAATCATCTCCAACTTAAATTGCATACTTTGAAGCCACTCGAACAAAGGCTCAGTCCCTTTCTTCAAAATATTTGCTTTAATTGCCTCTTTTTCCTTAATTTGGATGATCATTTACAAGAGAGAAATACATTAATCACATCTTTCCTTCTTTGTGGCCAAAGTATTGTGATTAGATATGATATTATCCTTCTTAGTTTCCAATCGAAGGATAACATTTCCAATTTGATTGATCAGAGAAATTCCATTTACATTAAGTTTCTTAATCCATTCTCTTTTGATCTAACCAAAATTCCTATCTTTATGAAGTTGTGAGATGAAAGCTTGCACTTCTTCTGCTGTTGGGTTCTCAGTAGCAGGCACACTAGTAATGGTTTCCAATGGAACAACTAACTGCTTGATAAATCTTTTCAATTCTTCAATCTCAACCTTCATCTTGATTTTTGAAAATTTGAGGCTCTCCAATTGTTCTTCTATCACCTCATTACTTGATCTCCATAGGCCCACCTTTGTATCATGTCTAGCCTATCCAAGATCAATTGAATGCAGGGTGAAATCATCGGGTGTCAGTTCCTCAATTCTCCCTACTTTGTTTGGATTTTCTACCTCCATTGTTAATTGTCCTATTTATGAATCTTGCCCAAGTATTGATAAAGTCTTCTACTTCTTAGCTTTCACTATTGTAGACCCAGAGAAAACTACCTGAGACATAGTATCCTTTGCAGGGATGCTCTCCTCTTTCATCTTTCTCTTCCTTTCTAAGGTGTCTTCTAGCCAGGACATGTACTAATCACTTTAGAAGTAGCTCCAAGTGACTCTATACTGAACATTTTCTTCTTCACCAGAGTCATTTCCACTATAGTTGTAAAAAAAGGATTCTTAGGATCTTGAAATAGAAGCTTAGATGAACTCAGGGCTTTCTCTTCCTCTTGAGTTTTCCTTGCAACTTCATCATATTCAGTGGACTCACTTCTACTGTTCTGTTATCCCTGATCTCTACTATTTGAATGGGGGAACCTGTTGGCTTCAAAAGGGGAGTGCTTGCAGATGGACCAGGGCTATGATGAGGAGATGGAGTTGGAGTAACATGATGAAATAAGATTGGAGTAGTAACATGAGGAGGTGAGACTGGAGCAGTAACATGAGGACGTGAGACTGGAGTAGTAACATGAGGAGGTGAGATTGGAGCAGTAACACCATCTTTTGGCTCTTCAGTCCTCTTTTCTTTGGTGCTAACTTGGGCTCCAATAAATAGTAGAGGATCACCTTGGCAAGTTGGAGCTATTGAAATGCTTTTCTCTGAGGGTTGGTCACCTCCTCTTGCAGATTGAGCAGGTCCTTGAGCAACCGTAGTTGTAACACTGGGTGTGGCACTTTGAGAAGAAGTGGGAGTAGTAGTGGCTAGAGAAGCTTGAGTGGTATTGCTCCTACTCTGACCATTTTTTGCTGTCCACTCGACCCATTTTCCAGTTCTTTTGATGATCTAGGCCATCATAACATCAAGGTCTTCTTCCATATCAACATATGGCTCGAAACTGATTGGAGTATTTCTCAATTTGGTCAAATATGAATTACTATACATATTTTTCCCATTATCTTTTTTAGCCCTTCCACATCTAAGTTAATGCCATATGTCTTTATTTGATCTATTGTCAATCTAGAAAAAGCTCGATCTCAACTTTCCAACTCATCTTTACAATCCGCTCAATAATCTTCCATAGTAGTAACATGCTTGATCATGCTTCCAATTTGAAGCACATCTTTGGCATATCCATTTGGGTCAAACATAGGCCTCACCACTTCATATTCTTCTAATTTGAACTTGTTCTCGAATGCCTTGAGCATGTTTTTGGCATCTGATCGGGACTCACAACTATAGGCCCTAACTTTTATGGGAAATTCGTATCTCTTTTTCCTCAAACTAGTGCTCAATACATTCACTTGGATTTCTTGTCTCATGATCTCAATGAGAACGATCATGTCATCTGGATATCTGGGTAGCTTCAAGGGAAATCCATTGAAAGCTACAAGACATAAATATGAAAAGGATGAGAATTGGATGAAATAACTACCAAACTGACTGATGGCCACAATTGCTTCAAGGTTGAATCTCCTCTCCAGACACCCTTGGAGTTCCCTACAAAACCTCATTATAAATGCATCATTAACTCTGATATACTTTACATAACTATTTTGTAATTACAAGCATGGGTAAAACTCATAACTCTTTACATCATCTAGAAAATTCTCTATTCTGGGAAGGCTCGGCCATAATTGTAGGGAAACCAACATATATATCAAGAAAGAAGACATATAAAATGAATTATAGAACTTAGATACACTAAGAGCCCTAGATAGATGTTCACTTACCTCATACGCCTAGTCAACATATTGTGTATCTAAGCAAATAACTTGTACCAAAAAGAAATATTGTTCTACAAAATTAAGGGCTTTGACCTCACGTTTAAATCAATGCAAAAGAACTAGAATGTCCATGATCTCAAGCTTGAGATCAGTGCCAAAAAGGGTTTTAGGAACTTTACTTTTAGCTCCCCTTAGCTTTTGGAACCAAGAACTCATGATCTCTTTTTGCCACACCATCTTCTTCAAAGAGAATTTAGACATAGCTCCTCCAATTATTAATTTAGAGAACTCCTCTCTTTTTGAAATTCATAGATAATTGACTACTGCTTGCCTATCAATTGAGATTAACACCATTTGATCAGGCAGTAAGATTTTCTTCGTATTTGGGTTATAGTGATTGATACATTCAATAATTAGCTCTAGGGCTTGTACTGCTATAGGAAATGCTGTTGCTTCTACCAACCCACTTCCTTAGAGTTTCTCCATTATGGGATGGATTGGTTCTATCCTCAAACTTGTTTGGAAATATTGCATTTTAAAGAAATAGAGTGAAGTGTCAGTGATATTCTGCCATATAGACTTGATTCCACCCAATCCATCAAATCCAACAAATGTTGTTGCCATCTCGATTGAGGTAGAGATAAATTGGAAATCTTAAAACTCAAAATAGGATAGAGAGTAGAACTTTGTAACTATGGGAATTTTAGAATCAATAGTCAACTCATTAGCATAACAGTTCAAATAAGTAAGTAGTAGTTTGAAAATCCGTTATGTTCATCTCTATATAGAAACTCCAATCCACCCGTTAATCTTTAAGATCTGTGCCACAAAAATGAATTAAATGATAAATCTATTAGATTAGTAAATGTGGAGGTTACAATAGATTATTTCTTGTCTTTTCACTATTTTTGTTGGCCCAACAGTTAATTTCCTTTATTACAGTTTTACTTTCCCATTTTTCACCAAGCTTTGGAGAATTAAGAACAGAGTACTCCATGAGTAAAAATATGCTCAGCCAGATTTTGAATAGAATACCTTCCTAAATGTGATCAACATGCTTCCTTTATCTTTTTTAGCCCACTATAATCAATTTTAAAAATAACCATGCTTGCAAGAGTGATTTTCTGTTGGATGCAAAAAACTGCCTTCAAGGGTAGAAACCCCGCAGAGGAGAAGATGATTTACACTTTTTCGCTTTTGCCCTCATTTTACCTTCTCCGCCCTAACCACTTTACTTTAAGCCTTTGAAAAATATAAAACTAGCTTTGCAAGTGAAAGATGGGACCCACTGACTCACTTTATTCTTTCACAAATGCTCTTTCAAAAAATTGACTTCTTGGTTCGAACCCCACCGAGGAGAAGCTATTTCTGAGTTTTCTGCCGATGCTCTTTTTTATCATCTTAGTGAGTTTTGAAGTGTTCCCATAGTGAAAAAATGGAAATAATTGAATGATCTATCCATAACATAATTCACTTCTCTCCATTTAAGCTCACAAATTGTATTTGTGAATCTCGATGGAGTTTCACCTTTAGGGTGTGAAAACCCACCAAGGAGAAGATGAAACTGGATTTTCTGCTAGTTCAACTTTCTACATGTTTGAAAAAAAATGAGCTACAAGTAAGTTCATCTGAAGTAATATAATTTAAGAATCTCCATTGAGCAAGGTCCTAAACTACTAGAAAGACTCATGACGATAAATAAAACCCACCTGACCATACAATGTGAGAGAAGGGAAAAGATGAAAACCCGATGGAGATACTTATTAATTGAGGAAGAAAGGACCAACTAATTTGACCAAACTAAACAAAATACAAGTTATTTTCCATTTTTTAAAATTGGTATATGATGAAAAGTGGAGCAACAATGGTCACAAGGCAATGCCAATGGTTGTTGAAGGCTTTTATACCATTGGAGAAGTCCCATGATTTCCAAAAGAAAGGGGATAGTGATGGGTTTTCAACACTTGCTCACATGGAGAAGAAAGGTAAATTAATAGACCTATGGTAGAAGAAGGTCTCCCCGACAATTTTCTTTTCTAAAAAATTTTGGAATCACATGGAATTCTATTACCATCTAGTACTAGAGATGCATTCAAGAATCAGATGGAGAAATGCATAGTCAGAGTTGGAGCAAGCATCCCAGGAGCAGAATGGAAGAAGAGATTCACGCAAAAAAGGTGGAAATAAAGATAAGCATTCACATTAAGGATGAACAAGGAGTAGATACATCAATGGAAGAGTTTGAGGGATAACCAAGAAATTGGAGTAAAGGATACACCATCAAAATAGAGCAAGCATGGCTCTGAAGGGGCATGGTATCTCATAGAAAAGTAGGTAACCTGCGTGAGGAGTACCTTCACTCACAATCCATGTAAATGTAAAAAAGACCAATGCACAAGGAAGAGTTTAGAGGGGTGGCAAAGGCATATGGAAAGGCACGTAGCATGGTGGTAGGGATGAAGTGTTAAGCTTCCACACTATAAGAAAAACTAGCACTCCGCACATGATGAAAGGAAAAGAGGAGCCGCATGGTGTTAAGGGGAGTAGGAGTCCATATGCAAGGAAAGGCTCCATTCGTGGAAAGGGGAGAGGAGTAGAGCTCTAAGAAATTACAAAAAAAGAGAGCATCCATGAGAGAAAATAGGGCATATGGAGTGGGTGATGAAGAACTCCCAATTTTAAAATCCCACGTTGGGCACGTAGTGACCAATAAAGATTTTTAAAACACACATGACTCAACCAATGAAATGTCTTAAAGACATACCTTGCTTGAAGATAGGCTAGTTTTTCATGTGGAGGGGCTTGCCATGGCTAGTAGGTAGTTAAGTCAACTAAATTTTGACCAACCTTGCGTAGTTTGATGTGGTTCCATGTGGCAATATGGGAGGTAGTTTGTGAGATCAGGGAGCTACTCTTGAGGAGCTCTGATGATACACCAAAGTGTTATACTAGGAGATCATGAGATGGAGATTGGAGACATATGATGCCATGCACATCACAACATTGGGAAGTAAATATCAAAAAGGCAAGATGTTACAATGGTGGCCGTTGGCATAAGATTGTAAGAGGTAAATTTTTAGGGTAAGATACTACAAAATTCAAAGGATATCATTATTGACTTCAGTTAAGTTTTTTTATTAGTGATAGACACCCACACTTAATCAGATAGCTAAAAAATATTGAGTGTATTGTACAATTAACAATGTCAACCAAGTAATTTAGGCTCTACCAAGTTGTACAGTTGCTACTAAGTATAAGGGACATCATTCAGTTTATAAAGATGGTGACTATCATTGTAAATCAAACTTCATAGTGCTTACCAAAATTCTCAGTGCAAACTAAGTTTGATAGTGGTTACCGAGTTTGTAGTTTTAGTAATGTAAATCTAGAGTTGACCAAGCTATGCAATGTCAACCAAGTGATTCAGTTTATAGAGAGCTTGTAGTGATAGTGTTGACTGAGCTATGCAGTGTGAATCAAATGATTTAGTTTATATGCCAAGTTTCACAGTATTCACTCAGTCACCAATGTAGACCAAGTTCAAACTACTTAGAAGTGATTAGTATGAGCTAAGCTTCTATGTCTACTTAGTGCATGATGATGCCAAGAGTTGACAATGGTTATCGAGCATCAAAACCCCACTGAGTTTGTGTTCAGAACCCAAGTAACTATAGTTGGGTCAACTTTGTGTATTTTGGTGAAACTTGTATTGTAGTCAACTTTGCCAATTTCTAAATTGGAATGTTATATATATTTAATGTTGGAAATATGATCAATCAATCAGATTAGGTAAGTTATGTAGTTGTCATTTATGGCAATATCTTTACTTTGCAGATTAGTCATGATTATTTGTGAAGGAAAATTGTCTAAGTTTTATATAGTGTTACAACAACATGACAGATTTATTGATAGCATAATATTCCCTTGTAATATTCTCCTACATAGTTAATTAGAGATACACGACATCATACTGATGATGTATACCAATGTGCATGTTCATACATCCAACTTAGTTCAAGTTATAAAGGAAATAGTGATGTAGTAATGTTACAACACAAAACAAAGCATGTTAGTAGAATGTGTTAAACAACTTGAATAATTGTTTTAATTAGCAATTCTTGGTGAGCCGACTCTATGAATGATATGTGAGCCAACTAAGGAAGAATTTAATAACATGTTTGGTATAAGTAAACAACTTCATTTGTGAAGTTGAGTGTAAGAATGATGTGATGTGATATTACAAAATACATGTGTAACCGACAATTGCGAAGTAATGTGAATGTTGTGAAATACAAGTGACAAGTGAATGCAATGTTATGATTTATGATGAAAAGCAAGGTCATGCAACATATGATGTAGATTGATTGTGTGTAGTCACTCTTTGTATGAAGAATTGACAATCAGAAGATTTACAAAGTACAACAAGTGTTTTAGTATTGTATGTATACTTATTTCTTGAAGAACTTATTATATAGTTGCATGTTAGGGTAGTGGGCTCTTCTTGCACACATTTATATGATCTACCAACTCCTAATAGGGTCAATATCTTTAACTAGATACTTTATATAGTGAATCATGTTGTGGATTCCATCCCCACCAGGGTTTTCCCTTGGATAGGGTTTCGCTAGTTAACAAACATGGTGTTATGAGTTCTCTTCTTGTATGGTTGCTTATTTTTTCTAGCACTATTTGTATTATTTTTCATGCATGTGGAAAAGTAATTAATAAGATTCAATAATGGGTAAAAAGATTGAAAATACTGATTCCCCCCCTCTTAGTATTATCTATTTCTAACAATTGGTATTAGAGCCTACTTATTTAGAAGAGGCTTAACAACTTGAATAAGATCCCTATGGATATGGAACACTTGAAGAAGAATCTTGAAGAAGCTCTTGAATAGATTGATCTACTTACAGCTGAAAGAGATGGCCTTAAAGATAGATACAAAGATGCAAAAGCTTACATTGGTGAACTAAAAGAAAATATAGAAGCAAAAAGAACCCAATAGGCAAACCAATGATGATGATATTGAAGATCTAAAGAAAGAGAATGAGATCCTAAAGCATGAGTTAAAGATAGTTGAACTTAAGCTAAGTCTTAAGAAAAATGGAGTAAAGAATGACTCTAAAATTAAAGCTAAAAATGTAGATCTAAGATCCTAGTTAAGCAAGGTAACATCTTAATTGGAATCTATTAAGTTAGAGCATGCAAAATTAGAAAAATAAAACACTATCATGAAAGGTGAGTTGCTACAAACCAAATAACAACTTGAGAAATTATATACTAGTAGCGAAAAGATTGAAGAACAAATATCTGTACAAAGACCCAGTTATGAGAAGACTAGACTTGGATTTTTCCTTGGATAATCTGCCAAGAAACCTACCGAGAGAAAGAACCTAATACTCCTAAAATAAAAAAGAATCTAAGAAAAATAGATAATATATCTAAAGACAAAGAGAATGTTACTTACTCTAAGAAACCTAAAGAATCTGATCAAAATAAGGAATCTGATGTTTGGTGTGATGAACTTGAAGATGATTGCAAAGGTAAGTCATTCAAATCTATCTCTAATTTTTATTGTTGGAATTGTCATGGATATGGGCATTATGTAGTAGATCGTAAAAAACCTAAATTTGATAGTAGTAATGCAAATAGTAGAATGTTTAGGAACACTTACCATGCAGGAAACAAAAGAAGATCTCATAGCAATGAAAGTGGAGAAAGAAGACAAATTGTTTGTTATAGATGCAACAATCTTGGACAGATTGCAAGGAATTGTAGAGCACTTGATGACCAACAGAATGAACAAAGAAGAAATGTACATGTATGCAAATTATGTAATAATTTTGGGCACACAACAAAGTACTATAGAATGGATATAAGAGACCTAAAAAGGAATCAAAATTATAGAAGGAACAATAGAAGAAATGATGATTGTCTCAAGGAAGAAATGGAGTAGACAGAAGAATTCAAGGAAACATTTGTAAAGGAAAAAGAACCTAAAAGCTCTCATATAGCTCAAGACAATGAAGTCACTTATTTTTTGTGACTCATCCTACTAGAATTAAGCATTCTCAATGAAATAGAGTGATAGTTATTGATAACTGATGTTAGAAAGAGTATCATAGGTTGCGTAGTTAACAGTCTGATCTAGACATTGAAAGGCGTCTATAGTGAAGTGCACATTGCATAATATGATTAGGATAAGGATATATAAGAAGAATAACCTTTCTATTATACTGAGACAATATACTAAACTAGTGGTAGATATGCATTTAATGTAAAGTATAGATTGTGAAAGATTTAAAAGGCGTGAATTGATTTTCATACATCATTTATTTGTGTAAAATTTGAATGTGAGATCAAAGCAAGATTTGAAGTGTTAAGAAGTCTACAGATATGTGAAGTCACCAAAAACCCTAATACACAAAACTAAGGTATTTTTTGAATTTGTTGAGCATAATCTTTTAGAAATGGAAAGACAAGAAGTTTTTAATGTTAGCAATAGACCTAGATACAATTTCAAGAAACACTCATTTGTTTCTTTACTTGATTACCCTATTGGAGCATTTTTGCAAGTTTTGGAAAATGTTCTTCACATTGAGGATATAAGAGGTTATATTCATTGCAAAATTGAAAGCATAGGTGATACAAATATTCATAAGGAATTGTAGAAAATGTGTAGAAATGATTTGTCACTAAAACCTGAATATGGATATCTAGAAAAATTTAACCTAGTTAAGCATATGTTCTACACAGACTACAATAATCATGAATGGACAAGGATAATTCTGAGTAGAGTACTATAGGCATACTTCCACTCCCCCAATTTTAAGCTTCAGCCCATCAAGTGAATTGTTTGTTGGTTCACTTTGTTGATTATGGTAGCATTTGGTGAAAACACTAAACTTGAATCCTAATCCTCAAGTTTAAATGTTCAAAGCTTTACATGCACTTGGTTTGAATCAAATTCAATGTTAAAATTTTGACTTACAATTTCAAAGATCAACCTCCAAGCACAACTTCATAAACATAGATTGTTGTGCAAGGAAGTCTTGTGTTGAGGTTGTCTTTTGCTTCACTAAGGGGAATGAATTTGTTGTTTAAGGAAGAAGCTTAGAGGAGCTATGAGAAGAGAATTAAGGACTTTCATAGAGAACCCTATTGGAAATCAGTGAATTTGCATCACTATGGACTAAAGATATTGGATTTCTATTTGGGTGGACCTCTTCAATGCTCTATCTAATTTCCCATGTATCACAGATACTTAAAAAAAGGTCTAGAAAATTTGTCAATGGTAGGTCATTGGGGATGATAAGTTGTGCAGTGATGGAAAATTTGACATATGGAGTTACCATTTTGATACTGATAACATCACTAATACATGTGGTACCAAATTGCAACGGCAGTGCCGTTGCAGTTTTTCTGTCACAACCTTGTCGTCCTCGCAATTGTGATGGTAGACTGTCACAATTGCGACGATGACAAGGTTGTGACGAAAAAACTGCAACGGCATTACCGTTGCACTTTGGTACCAAATGTATTAGTGCATCATGGGCAGATTTGTTTCCCAAGCTACCTTGGCTAATGGGGAGTTTAGGGATAGTATCTCTAGACATAATCATATTGATGCAAGCTTATTATTTTAGCTGCCAGTATGGGAAGATAACAAATGAGACCACCACTTTTGCTACCTACTTGGGGCTCTCCTTATTCCTCCATATCTAAAGCCAAAGGAAAATTTTAGTAGAGGTATAAATTTTGCATCAAGAGGTAGTAGATTGCTTGAATCAATAGTAGTTGATGAGAATATTATCACAATGGGTCATCAAGTAGGTTAGTTCAAACATTATTCTTCTATTCTTAGGAAGATATACACATATGGAGCTGCATAGGAAAAATCCTACCTTAAGAAATGTATATACTACATTTCAATTGGAGTAAATGATATCACCTCCTACATAGGCAACACAACTCTCCATAACACCACTTCTCCTCAACAATTTATCATATTGTTGATCTCCAATTTTGATCAGTACATAGCTAGGCTTTATCAAGTAGGGCAAGAAAAGTTCTTGTAGTGGTTACTCCACCAATAAGATGTGATCCTTATTGAAGACATACAAATCAAGCTGTGAAAGAGAAGCATCAAGCAGTGGCCCTTTTAGTGGCATCACATGAATCAATGTTCTACCAGTGTAGCATGAAACTCTGAAAGGCTACCAAGACACCTTGCATGCCCATTCACTTTGCTAGTTCCATAGAAAATCTGAAATCTATGGCACAACAGACTTAATATTTGGGGGTGTAGAAATCATGTTTCAAAAATGTGTGTAATGGCGAGGAAGCCCATGGAAGGTAAGTAGAACACAATAACTACACAAGATTGCAGTTTTGTTAGCATAGCAATTTGCACTCACCTTTGGAATGAGATAGATTCATATTTCTATTGGGGAGGAAATTTAAAAAGCAACAGGTGATTAGAGAATATGATTTTACATCCTATCAACAATAGAAATTTTGGAACAATAAGAAGATTACCATTTTAAAATGTTTTAATAGGCAGTAAAAAATATAAGAATCTGCAAGCATGAGGTCTATATATTTATGGGAAATATCTGGCCTTTGAGATGAGTAAATGACCTTGGAATTGTAATGAATAAAGTAGCAAGATGCTAGAGATATGCATTCCATCTAAGAGGAGATATTACAAGTTTGAAATGAAAATGGTAGATTAGCTAAACTATTAAAATGCAACTCCATGAATAAGAAGTTATAGGAAATAGTGTATAGCAGTTTCATAGCCATTCCATGGACACACCTGTGGCCATCAAAGGCATGAGATCCATAAAGAAAGATATAAAAGGTTGTGGCTACTCAAGCATGTAGAGGCTACCTTGGTAGAAAATGCACTCACATGCTCATTTTCTGCAAGTAGTCACCATATGCTCATTTTTTGCAAGGAGTAGCCATATGCTCATTTTCTACAAGGAGTAGCTATATGCTCATTTTCTGCAAGGAGAAGTTATTCACTCATTCTTTGCTAAAGAGAAGGCCGTGTGAGTGTGACTCACAATATATTAGTTGATAATCACAACCATTCAAAATGTGCAGAGGTTGTGAGAAATAAAATGCCAGGTGTGTCAACAATTGATATGCATAATGTTTATTTTCACTTTGAGGGTGATGAGCAGCCTCAACTAAGACTTGACTTCCTTATGATTACTATTATTTGGATTATGGTAAGCCAAAGGAGATCATCAACAGTTCTTAGGTAGCATTTTGGGAAAAATTTATGGAGCTCAAAGAAGAAAAGAAGGCATCAAAACTCTACAACTAAAATGGACAAAAGAATTGGGAAATCTTGGGATCCATCTTTAAAGGCTTGTGCAAGTAGTCAAAGGCTACCACAATGTTCTAGAAGAGAATAGACAACTCTATAATCAAATGCAAGATCTAAAGGGAAGCATAAGAGTCTATTTCTGAATCAGACCTTTCTTGCCTAGATAGGGGGGTTCTCAAACTATAGTGGATTTGTTGGAGAAAATGGCACTCTCATGATTATTAATCCTACTAAGCAAGGCAAGAAAGCAAACAAGACATTTAATTTCAATAAAGTGTTTGATACCTCTGTCACTGAAGAGGAAATTTTCTTGAACACACAACTTCTACTATGATCTGCCTTGGATGGCTACAATGTTTGCATTTTTGCTTATGGACAAACTGGCTCTGGAAAGATGTTTACAATGAGTAGTCTACAAGTAATTATAGAGGAGAATTGGTGTGTGAACTATAGAGCATTGAATGATTTATTTGAAATCTCAAAGGAAGCTCAAGGAGCAGAATTAAACATGATATCTTAGAAGAGCAAGAAGCATGAAAATGGCAAGACAAGGTGATGGTAAACAAACATTTAACCATTCACAGTGTAGTTTCATGAAATGATGCCATAAGGGAAGCTTGTGAATTGACAAAGATGATAGCATGGAAGACTCCAAACTTTAATCATATGCCATATGTCAAAAGGACATTTATTTAATACATTGCTTTCAGTTAGCTATAGTCTTGAAACAAAGTTGAGGAACAAAAACATTAAAGTAAGGAAAAAGAATGATTTTTAACTCACTCCATTAAAAGTCTTCTTTTTGAATATTAACTATTAAATAATAATCTGGAAAGGAAAAAGAATCAGTTATGAAACTGAAAGGCCACAATGAAAACTGAAAAGTCACGAGAAGAGGTGAACCAAATAGTTATGGAAGAATTAGAATAGTCATGGAATGCCATTATTTATGGTAAATTCTTTCATTTGGTTTGGGGGAGGGTGGGGGGGTTCTTCTTTTTTGCAAAAAAGTAGGATTGTTGGAGTAGAGAGGAAGGCATTTAACTTTTGGTATTTTGGTTATGCATTGGAGATTAATAATCAATTTTTGTAATAGATTTGGGGGAGATTGCGAGCAAATGTAGTCAAACTGTTATGTTTGTTGTGTTTAAAATGAGAAAGGTATTGTTATGAATCAGAGTAGTTGAGCATCACTTTTTCTAATTACTTTCAATCAAAGTATTGTTATAATCAGTTCTGAGCACTTTCTTGCATTCTTAGCTAAATGATGAATGGATGATAGATCAGAGTACTATCATTTGTTCCTATTGTAGAGATTAGTATGTTTAATCTCAATTTTCATTTCATGTCATTGCATTTGCATAATTAGCAACATCATTGCATTACCAATGTCAAGAAGTCATAGGAATTGTGGCTTCTTGGTATTGGCTAGGTTTAGGAACTAAAATATGCCTGAGTTAGTTCTGTCTAGGGCTGGTTTGATTTTTCTCTTCCATTCTTGGGTTAAGAATGTACCCCATTAGTTTAGGAATTAGTAAATTCATTGAATATCATTTGATAAGGGAGCTATACCTTTCAATTTAGAGGAAATCTATCAACCTAAAGATAGATTATCCAACTGTTGGTATTTGGTTGTTCTTTTAGGTTTGGGCATTGGGGAGTTAAATTAAAAAGAACAAATATATTTACCAAAAAGTACATGATGATCTTCTATGGTTAGGAGATTCTATCATATATATTGATAATGACCTAATTCACAAGGTCATAGGTCTGAGTAATAATGGAAGTAATCCAATGAACATTAAGAATGTGGGCAAGATAGTTGAGATAAATCTCAACACATGTTTCGATGGTAGAAACATGAAGGCCAACAACATTCAAGATGATAGAGTTAGACTGATTTGCAAAATTTTGGTATACAAATTCAATCATGGATCTAGGATAGATTCAGTCCCTGTGGGATTTCTTCATGCAGCCTACCTAGCAATAAAAGTCAAATGTGTTAACTTATGTGTCATTATCTGAACATAGCTATTGGATAATATATCAAGAATCAAGTAGTCTAGGAGTGCAATCTTTAGGTTTGAATCCCTACCGACTCATAAATTCTTCTCTATAATTAAGAAGTTTCTTGGTATCATAAATTGGGATGGAAGTGAGTATGCAATGAAAACAATTACTCATGCATACAAAGCCAAACCTGAAATAGTCAGAGACAGTGATATTGACAGAGTAATGAAATCTTTCCAAGAAGAAATGAAACAAAGGTACAAAATACCTCCTGCATTAGTAGAAAAATATAAGGATGAATTATGTTTCATGGTTGAAACAAATTTCACTTATATGGACGCAATAGTTCCTCAATTCAAATTCATTGAACCTATGGGTTATTAAATGAGTGAGGAATTGATTGAAGGGTATGCATAGATAATCCTTCACTCAAAAGTTGATTCTAAATGTCCTAGATAGGGGACATATACTGAGAAAATGAGAGGAGTAAAAAAAAGTCAAAAAATCAAGGACTCTGAGAAAAAGGTGGAAAAGGTGATTGATTCTATTATGAAGGAATTAAGAATGAAAAGAAAGGAATTTGATGAAGTCAAAGGTATAGCCATGGAAATGAAGGCTAGTGGTCAATCTGAGCTATTGACCCCCACACCTATTGTAGTGGCTGGACTTACTGAAGAGGTCATAATTTCCTAGACAAGTGCACAAGCGCCTACTGTGCCATATGCAACAATTGTGCAGTAGCAACCTTCAAAGAATCCAATAAAGACTAAGGAAGCACCAACACTTGGGAAGTCTACAAGGTTGGAAAAGACCACCCCTCCTAAGAAGAGAGTATAGTAGACTAAAAGTGGTCCAAGAAAGAAGAGAAGAACCTTGTAGATTAGTTCTCCTGAATATGAGGGAAAATTGGTGATAGACCAATAGAGCCAGCTGATCAAGAAGAAAAGACCTTAGCTGGACAAAAGGCATGGAAACCCAAGGTAGAATCCCAACATGAAAATAATTAATGAAAATAATTTTGTGCAATTAAATAAGTACTATGATTTGTACAATAATATGGATATGAGACAACTAGAAAATGCTATAGTTAGGAATATGTTTCTTAAAGATAGTTTGATAGTATAAGAGGTCAAAAACCTAAATATTTGTACAATAGACTAAGAAATAGAAAAAAATAGAGTCATAGATGAAGACAAGAAAATAAGAATTAATATGGTGAAAAAGTTATGCATTGGAAATAATGAGGAAGAGCTAACATAAATTCTGAAGGGAATGACACCTCTATTAAGGAATAAAAGAAGATCCATTCTCCTCATGGGAGGAAACTATGAAGAAATGTGGAAACTCAA
This sequence comes from Cupressus sempervirens, assembly GCA_028749045.1. Lineage (NCBI taxonomy): Eukaryota > Viridiplantae > Streptophyta > Pinopsida > Cupressales > Cupressaceae > Cupressus > Cupressus sempervirens. Next base: position 805,683,938 of record CM053789.1, on the reverse strand, counting down.
AAGGCTATAGTTACATTCATGTCTACTATGCCAAATTAGAGTGAATAGCCAGAGAAGGTAACCCTTATGAGTGCATAGATAGAAAAGGTAAGTCCTATGTCAGAGAAGAGTGTATAGCTAGAGAAGGCAAGCTATATGCTTAAGGAGTCCGAGGAGTGTGTGTAGATGGAGGAAATAAGTCCTACAATAGGCAGTCCAGCTGATAGTTTTAAGAAACCAACTGGAACACCAATTTAAATTAATTCACCACATATCACCATTGGTAGTGAATCTATGTAAGTAGATAACACCAATATGATAATTGATAGAACTAAGGATCCATTCAAAGATTTTGGTGCCAGCATTATTGGCAATATTGTGGTTTATAGTAGCTCATCTAAAGAAGAAAAGGATCAGAAGCCAAAGGAAGATGATGCACCTTCTGAAAATAAAATTGAATCCAACACTAAAGCAACTACTTCAAGTGTGCCCTTACCAAAAATAGCAAAAAAACCTTCAACACCACCTACTTCAGCAATAGTGAGGGCATTTCAATCAAATGAAGAAGAAGAAGTGCAAACTCTCATATCTTCTCTGAGTAAATTTCTTGAGAAGAAGAAATTAGTCAAGTCTATTGAAAAGACTTTGACTTTAGTTCTGGACAGAATGGAAAATATAATAAGACCTATTGACACACTTGCTGATATTCAATGGTGTGTAGCCATTTTGTGTAAAGCTTTTGATAATGAGTTCACAACACTTTCTAATGTGGCTAAAATTCAAGTACAAATAGAACATGATGGTAAACTCCTTAATACCATGTGAACTAATATAAGGAATGATATAAAAACTATAAATATATGTATTAAGGCATCAATACAGTGTATAGAAGAAAGAAAACAGGCTTATGCTAAGTGCAACTTGGCATACATCCATCTTCAAAGTTTTGATGATCAAATCAAAGAAAAGGTAGCTGAGCTTTAGATGCTCACTAACACCTTTCTAAAACAAAATCAGAAGTTAGATACCATTGAGCATACAATGCAAACACTTCATGAAAGCATAAGAGAAACTCAAGAAAAGAAAGAGAAAGCACTAAAGAGATTCACTCTTTTGAGAGATCACTTGTTCCCATAGGTAAAATTACTAGAGAATCAGTTGGAGGAATGCTTCTTAGCAAAATCTTCATATGAAAAGTTTGTGGATACAAACTTGAAAGCAAAAAATATAGCCACATGTGCCTTATGTGTGCTAATCAGTGTATCCAATGCACTAAAATAAAGTTGGAGGAAACACTTTGTGCAGTTGAAGACCAACTTTAGTGATTTCTTTTCAAATTTTTGATGCAGCTACCAGATTTTGATAAAAAAATTTTGCGGCACCTTTTTCATTGATGTCAAAGGGGGAGAAACATGGAAAATTGTAATTGTAAGGGAGAGAAATAAGGAAAAGAATAGTTGATAGTTATATTTTGAAGTATAGTTGTAAGTTTTACTAACTTTGTAATCAGAGTTATAAGGGATGCAATTCTTTCAAAACATGAATACAATGTTTTGTTGTGTTATGGTTATCTATTTTTATTGGTATGACAACATGTTTGGGACTTAGCAAATTTTTCCAAAATGTTGCCATCAATGCTAAAGGGGGAGATTGTTGGAAATATGACCAATCAATCAGATAAGGTAAGTTATATAGTTGTCATTTATGGAAACATATTTGTTTTGTAGATTAGTCATGATTATTTGTGAAGGAAAATTGTATAAGTATTAGACAATGTTACAATATCATGATAGATTTATTGATAGCAAAATATTCCCTTGGAATATTCTCTTATGTAGTTAACTAGAGATGCATGATGTCATATTGATGATGTATACTAGTGCGCATGTTCATACATCCAACTGAGTTCAAGTTATAAAGGAAATAGTGATGTAGTAATGCTACAACATAGAACAAAGCATGCCGATAGAATGTGTTAAATGAATTGAATAATTGTTTTAATTAGTAATTCTTGGTGAGCTGACTCTAAGAATGATATATGAGCTGACTAAGGAAGAATTTACTAACATGTTTGGTATAAGTAAAGAAATTCATTTGTGAATTTGAGTGAAAGAATGATGTGATGTTATATTGTAAAATACATGTCTAACCAACAATTACGAAGTAATGCAAATGTTGTGAAATACAAGTGACAAGTGAATGCAATGGTATGATTTATGATGCAAAGCAAGGTTATGTGACATATGACGTAGATTAATGCATGTGTAGTCACTCTTTGTATGAAGAATTGATAATCATAAGATTTTCAAAGTACAACAAGTGTTTCAGTATTGTATGTATACTTATTTCTTGAAGAACTTATTGTATAGTTTCATGTTAGGGCAGTGGGCTCTTCTTGCACACATTTATATGATCTACCAAATCATAACTAGGTTGAAGAAACTTCTAACAAGGTTGAGGCTTCTAACAAGGCCTAGTCTCCTAATAGGGACTCCAAACACTATACATTCTTCATAGACTCCTAACAACATCATTATCTTTAACTAGATACTTTATATAGTGAATCATCTTGTGGGTTCCATCCCCATTGGGGTTTTCCCTTGGCCAGGGTTTCCCTAGTTAACAAACATGGTGTTATGAGTTCTCTTCTTGTATGGTTACTTATTTTGTTTAGCACTATTGGTATTCTTTTTCACGCATGTGGAAAAGTAATTAATAAGATTAAGTTGTAGGTAAAAAGATTGAAAATACTAATTCACGCCCCCCACCGTATCACATCCAAAGAAAAAAAGAAGAGGATATCATCAAAGTATAAAAGTGTAGAAGTGTGAAGTAAAAGGATACAACAATATAAGGAGCAAGAAAGATTTATCTATCATAGCAAGGTGATAATTACACTCAAAGAAATCTCATTCAAAAAATCAAGTTGCAGATTAGAGATCATCCATCGATTCATCCTAATAGGTGGAAAAGTTAAAATCCTTTCACAAGGTAGACTTAACAGTCTTTTTAAAATCTCTTTATTGAGCGCATACTTCATTGTATGCTTGTAAATCCTTTTGCAAAGTAGACCTAGTATTGACATTACAGCCAAGTTTGTTATTAGTGACATACACTTATTCAGATTGTAAGTATCAACTGAGTTTATTGTATAGTTAACAGTGTTAACCAAGCATTTCAATTGTTATTGAGTTCTATAGTTGCTATCAAGTCCTTTGGAAAAATTTTAGTTTGTGCCAAGCAGTTACTACTATGAAAATGATTAGCATTGTAAACTAAGCATCTTAGTGTACGCTGAGTTTACTAGTGTAAACCAAGTTGAGAAGTGCTTATTGAGTTCACAATTGATGTGATGTGAATCTAGTGTTGATTTAGAAACTTAGTGTTAACCAAGTTATTCAGTTTATATCAAGCTTGTGGTGAGAGCATTGACCAAGTTATGCAGTGTGAATCAAGTGATTTAGTTTATATGCCAAGTTTCACAATATTCACTGAGTCACCTATACAGGCCAAGTTGAAGAATACTTGGAAGTGATTAGTATGGATTGAGCTTCTATATCTATCAAGAGCATGACTATGATGAGTATTGATAGTGGATGTTGAGTATTAAGAACCTCACCGATTTAGTCTTCAAAACTCAAGTTCTTGTAGTTTGAGCCGACTTTGTAATATTTGTGTAGACCTGATTGTGGATTATAACTTTGTAATTTTGTAATTGGATTGGTATATATGTTGTTGGTGTAAATAAATATTAACTATTTACACTTACTTAAGTTCACTTAGGTTGATGCATATTTATTATTATTTATTTATTAGCCACCTAAGAGTATGTGTACTCTTGTGAGTTGTCATGTTGACAATGTAGGAGTTTGCACCTCTTTTATGCACATGGTGTCTACAACATAAGAGTTAACACAATAATTAAGCACATGGTGTCTACAACCTTGTCATTATTATCCACTCATCTAGAATGATGGATAAGGCATGTGTTTAGTTGTCATGATGCTTATCTTATCTCTTGGTTCTTTCTAGACATTCTAAGTGCTTCCTGAGAGGTCTTTATATACAAGCACTCCTAGTGTGTTTGCATATCATATATTGAAGAGAGAAATGTATTATGACATACTCTAATTAATTGATCATATCCATTTTGGTCTATAGTTGTGCTTGTGTTTGAGTTCTTAGTTCCTAGGTGAATTTTTCCCTTAGGCAAATTCTTGTATGGTATCAAAGCTATACCAAATTCTTACATGGTATCAGAGCTTGGAGATTTTCTCATCACATAGCCATTCAAGACCATTCTTACTTCATCACCTCAGCCTAAATCTAGAGTATCACAGAAATTGGGAGCATCTAGAGCCAGATTTGACCTCACCATTGCGTCTGAAATGTTGATTTGGTGAAAATCGGCTATAAAGTTGCCTAGCCTAGGCCAAAGTTGATTGTGAGGCAATTTTTTTTTGCAAACTAGCACCCGAAGGACCAATTTGTAGCATTGGTATGATCATTTTAGATCTATACATTTAATTTTTAGATCTACATTTTTTTTCATTTGCATCTCTACTATTTTTTCAGATCTACATTATTTTCTAGAGATTTTTTCGCCATAGTGCCATACGAGAGATTTTTTGTAGGTGAAGGTTGGAGCTTGCTGGTACAAATTAGATATTTGCATCACATTTGAAAGGTCCAAAAACCCCCAAATAAAATTTTGTTTCATCCAATTCGGACATTTGAGGCAAAATCTAGAACCATTTGATTTTTGGAGGCGCAACGATGATTCAAAAAATAAAATAGCAACAACAATTTTCAAACAATGATATCTCCCTCATATGGACTCCCTTTTGCGAGCAATTTTTTTTTTGTTTTGGGTTAGGATTTCATGATCTACACATTGGTGTAGGAAGTTTGACATCTCTATTCTTGAATTTTTCTACAACTCGCAAATCCAAAATTTTTCTACTTAAAATGCTCTGTACGGGCTCATCTGGACACATAATCAGGTTCCATTTTTTTCGAAAGTGAATATTTTTTGTCTACTTTCTAAATTTGTAATCATATTATAGGTTCTATAGATAGAAACACTACTTTTAGAAATAGGCCCTAAATTAGCAAGTGGTTATCAAGTGCCTAAATCATACATTAGGGGGGGTTCTTTCATTCATTATTTTTGTTTTTTGGAGGTTACATTGATTGGTCCATCATGGAAGAGGAGTATTGTTCCACATGTCAGTATGGCATTAGACCCAAGTTGAGAAACAAAAACTATCACACATGGAGTGATACACTTCTCGATCATCTTAGAAGAGAGCATAAGGAAGCATTTCCTTATTTATCTTCCAACAACTTGATCACTAATGAATCATAGGAACCTATTGTTAGACTAATTTGTATCATTCTTACCAGTCTGTCTTCTTCTGATTGTCATAAGCTAGTTGCCAAGATATGGCCACCACATGATTATTAGATGTATCTTTGGGAGAAGTATGGAGATCCAAACATTCCTCCATTCCCAGAAGATCTCATACCTCTAGTTGTTGTTGATTCCTCTTCAAATGAAATCACACCTCTAGATACTCCTGTTGCTCCTACCAATCCTATTCCATCCATAGATGCTTTAGATTTAGTGTAGTAGGACCCTTTATGTCTTCCTACTCTACTTTCATGCAGAGACTTCCTTCTTGCCCTTGTGGGCCTATTCATGGAGTCTCACATTGAAGATGTGGGAGACACTCTTAAGGATATTCATCTTCTCTTTGAGGTGAATTCTTCATTCATTGCCATAGTGATAGATTCATGTACTTCAATACAATAGGGTACACATGGTCTTCTAGCCTCAGGTGATGACTTCTTGCCAGACATTTTAGCTTTGTTCATGGAGTCACACACAACTGATTTGGAAGGCTTCATTGATGACATACCACTTCTCTTTGTTGAGGATGATCCTTCTATAGTTGTTGCGAGGGCCCAATTTGATCCTCATGTCCATTCTCTACATGATCAGTCTTTTTGGGTTGATGTGATTGTGGATACTTATGTACAACATTTTTAGGAGGTCTCTTTGTCATTTGAGAAGATTGTTGGTTTTTTGAAATAGGTTCTACATCACTCCTTGTTCAATTTTCACTTCTTATCAGTATTTTTGGAGGAAGCCATCATCAACATCAACATAGGGACATTTGAACAAATTTTAGAGACACCGTTCATCTTAGAGATTCCTTCTCCATATAGGGGATACATCTCCTTTGTACCCTTACATTTGTTTCTTCCAAAGGGGAGGAACATCATTCAAAGGTCATGGATCAACTTCTACATTGGAGCATTTCTCACTGATCAACACACTACCTTTAGGGGGGGGACTACCTCATCTCCTTCTTCTCTTTTTTGGGGAGGACTTTTTCCTCTTATGGGGTTTTTTCCTTCTCCATTTTTCTCTTGTATATACTAGATGTATGTCGTAATGGGGGGGTCTTGATTAATCCATCCATCCATGCATCCCTTTCATCTCTCTTTTTGGGGGAGGGTTTTTCCCATGAGGTTTTCCCTCTTTCCCTGCTTTATGGAAGATTTTCATATCATAATGTACATGTGTACCTAACATGGCCTAGTAGCTGGAACCCATTATGCATTGCATCCTAGTTATCATAAGCTTAAGGGCATTCCCCTAAGTTGTACTTAAGTGGGGGTGTTGGTGTAAATAAGTATTTACTATTTACACTTACTTAAGTTTACTTAGGTTAATGCATATTTATTATTATTTATTTATTAGCCACCTAGGAGTATGCATACTCTTGTGAGTTGTCATGTTGAAAATGTAGGAGTTTGCACCTCTTTTATGCACATGGTGTCTACAATATAGGAGTTAGCATACTAATTAAGCACATGGTGTCTGCAACCTTTTCATTCTTATCCACTCATCTAGAATGATGGATAAGGCATGTGCTTAGTTGTCATGATGCTTATCTTATCTCCTGGTTCTTTCTAAAGACATTCTAGGTGCTTCCTGAGAGGCCTTTATATATAGGCACTCCTAGTGTGTTTGCATATCATATACTAAACAAAGTAATGTATTAGGACATACTCTAATTAATTGATCATATCCATTTTGGTTTACAATTGTGCTTGTGTTTGAGTTCTTAGTTCCTGTGTGAATTTTTCCCTTAGGAAAATTCTTACATATGTAATGTAGTGTATCACATCCAAAGTGTGGAATTGTAATCAAATGGAAGGAATATAATCAAGAGAAAGAAAAAGAAAAAATTACAAAGGCTACAATACTATAAGGAGAAGCAAAGATCGATCTATCACAACAAGGTGATTTATACACTTAGAAGAATCTTATTCAACAAACCTAGTTGTAGATGAAAGATCAGTTACTACTTCATCCTAATAGGTGGATCAGTCAAATCCTTTAACAAGGTAGACCTAAGAGTCTTGTGTAATTCTCTTTACTGAGTGCATACTTCATTGTATGACTGTAAATCCTTTAACAAGGTGTACCTAGTAGTCCTTGTTGCTCCTAACAAGGTAGATCATCACAAGTGATCAATGTAACCCTTAACTAGCCAACTTTATACCACAGTACTAAAGCTTGGGGGTATCATCCCCACCCTAGTTTTACTTTCTATTTGGAAGATTTTTGGGTCACCAAATCTTGTGTGTTAAAGTGTTGCATGGTATCAGAGCTTTTATGGTTCTCAGAGAAAAGTTTAATAGCTTGAGCAAAGATCAAAGGCCATGGAGATATTCTAACTTAACAAGGCTATTGATAATGAAAAGCTAGATTTGGAAATGGCTATTGCCCAACTCAAGAAAGAAAAGGAGAAACTCTCTCAATCCCTAAAAAGAAGAAAAGATCTTGCAAGTCAAATGAATGATCATCTCTACACTAAAGAAAGAATTGAAGACCTTCATTCAACAAGCAACCTAGATGAAGCCAATGAAGCAATCAAAGAACTATTAGAAAAGAATGGTTCACTGCAAGAAGAAGTAATAAAACTAAGAAGAGAGCAAGAAATTCAATCAGTAAGGCTATGTGAAGTTATGTAAGAGAAAAATAAGATAAAAGAAGAAATATAACAAAAAGATAATAAGATTCAACAATTATCCCTTTAGCAAGCTGACTTCATTAATCAACTCTCCAATGCAAATGAATAAATCATGAATATAAGGTCAAAAAATGAAAGATTAAAGAATGATCTAAACATTGATAGACAAACCAATGAAAGAATGATGAAATTCCAAGTAGACATGAATTAGTTGAATGAGAAAAATATTTATAGACAAAAGGAAAAAGTAGGAATTGGATATACAGAAGAAGGTGAATCATCCAAACAAGGAGCTCAAAGGAATCAAATACCTACTTGTAATCACTATGGTAAGATAGGTCATACATTGAACAAATGTTGGGGCAATGGGAAAGAAAAATTCAATGGAAAGTGCTACAATCACAATCAACATGGTCATAAAGCTATTGAATGCAAAGAGAAACCTAAGTTTGAAGGCGAATGTCACAAATGCAACAAAAATGGGCACAAGTCATCAAAATGAAAATCTAAGATACTAAATCCAACATAATAGATTGTGAAAGCTATATTTGGTTGGGATTATAACACCTGGTGTAGATGCCATTACTATGGAGAATTTGGACACATTGGAATGAATTGTGTAAAGCATCATATGAGGACAAGACATACTACTAGAAGATGTTTTATTTGTACTAAACTTGGTCATCTTGCCAAGAACTGCATGAATACTAGAAGAATTGAAAATGAAAAGAAGGAAAAAGTTGATAACATCAGAAAAAAAAATGAGATAGCAATGGGTTCCAAAATCTATCAAGAATCTAAATTTGAGCTGTGATAAAAAAGTCACTTAAGAATTGGGTGACTCCACCTTTTCCACTTGATCTCTCAAAGGAGAACTAGAATTGGGATACTAAAGAAGACATCATATATCAATTTTAGTTAGTAGGATGGAAGATCCAAATCAACATTCAAGATGCAAAGGGTATCACCAAGTAAAAGATGGGAAATACTACCAAGTAAGGTCAGGTTACCATCTTACTGAGCAAGGTCAGGTCACAAATTCTACCAAGCAAGGTTGGGAGTAACTAAAGTGTGTGTGGTTATTGAGTCACAAAGACTTTTCCAAGCATTCAATGCAAAAGAAGTGGATGATAGTTTGTCAACTTGATCAAACATTTGTACCAAGCATTTATGGAAAATTCTGATAAAAGGGTGAAATTGAAGTCATTTCTCACTATGAATTTTCAAGAGCTATTTGTGCAGAGTGATTATTGAGTATTCAGGTGATTTCTACAAATTTTTGTTGAAATAATTTCAAGCTCTACCGAGAAAAGATGGCAGCCACCAGAAGAAAAGAAAAGAAAGGTTCTAATATGTTGATCTGAGGTGTGAAATGGAAGGCGCCAGATTTCAAGCTAACCCCTTCCATTGTGAAAATCCTAGATTCAAGTAGAGCACGGTCTTAGATACCACCTAAGGTACTCTTGATAAATGATATCTTTTCTAACTTTAAATGTACAATTCAAGATATTGGCACTCTAGAAATGGATGAAACCCTAGAAAGGCTATGTGTTAATGACATGTTGAAACTGGAACACCAACATTTGGAAGCAAAAGGTTTAACACATATCCCTCACATGCCATTAGATTTCCAAGTTAAATGGATAAGATACATCCTTATTTGTGTGCATAATGGTCAGCTATGGCTAAATCAACCAATTTTAATCACAAAGAAGATGATCCATAGGATCACCGATCTCCCAATGTTAATAAAAACCAAAAAAACTAAAACCCTAAGTCAGATTGAATTGGAGAAGAAAAACCTTGCCAAGTGGGATGGAAGGGGTATGAAAATAAGTAGTGTGACTGACATGGAGCTAAAGTTTGATATTCACACTATAACACACAAGATATACAACTCCAAAAGATTGACTAGTGTGTTGTGTGAAGTTGTGGACTTGGCTTACAAGGTCACCAAGAATAACCTTTCCCTTGACCTTGCAAAGTTATTGTTGAACCAATTCAACAAGAACATGGAAAGCGCAAGGAACTCAAAGAACAATCCATGTAAGTTTGGTTCACTCTTGACATGCTTTTTTTTTCTATGTTCAAAAATTCTTCCCATCAAAAGGTACTATTGTTTGGAGAAAAGATGTGTTAGTCCTCTATCAGATTAATGAGTACATTTTTGAAATGAGAGATAATTATACAAGTATTAAGGATAACTATTTTGATGCATTTAAGGAGAAAATGAATAACAGATATTGGATTCCAAGGAAACTAGTTGAAGATTATAAGGATGATATTTGTTTCATGGTAGATAGTGACAAAGTGTACATTTAGGTAGTTAGGCCAAGAATTGCATGGGTAAAACCTCTAGGATATGAGGTCAATATTGATGAAAGAAAGGATATAATTGAGGAATTAATAAATGAGCTAGTTGATCAAAAAGTATCCTATTTTGGTACATATGATGAGGCAAAGGCTAGGATAGGACTAGAAATCAAGCTCCCTTAGGCAGTTAACAAAGGCAAGAAGAGAATTTCCAAGTTGAAAACCAACTCTCCTCTATTTTTGATTGAGGGAAAAGGTGAAGATGAAGAAGTAGAGGATGAAAAAGAGAAAGAAGAGACATTAAAAAAGAAAGGTAAGGTAATCATTACTAAACCTACCAAAGCACCCACTATAGTATTCACAAGAAGGGCATCAAGGAAGAAATCAAACAAGGAAGGAGGAGACGTAATTTTTAGGAAACCTCCACCCACCTTCCAAGATAGATTAAAAGATTTGGAATCAGGCTTTCGCATTACAAATTTTAAGGCACTAAAATATGAAACTAGGACTAGAGAAGAGTAAAAGAAAATTTAAGACTTGGTGATAGAAAATATGGTTAAGTGGAAATACTCACTTGATCAGCTTGCACTTCAGATTCGTAGTGTTTTGATGGATAAGATTAAGCCAAGATGAGAATTTGCTAAGCAAACTCCAAAAGATATATATGAGAAAACCTTGAGGCAACTTATGCCAAGATTAATTGATAAGGAGATCAAGGAATCTTTAAAGAAAAATAAAGAAAAATTAACCTTGAGATTCAACACTTGTTTGGTATTGTTGAAGGAAATGAAGCATGTTGTGAAGAATACCACAAATACATGGAAGAATGTATATCTTCTTCACAAACTAAGTGATTTTCCTATTAATGCAAATGATGATGATGATGATGATTATTAGGAAGAAAAAGATGAAGAAAAGGATGATGAAGAGGTTACTCATTTTGATAATATAGATGATGAAGAGGAATAGGGGTAGGAAGCTATCAAGGAAGATGCACAAGATATAGAGGAAATTGACCTAATAATAATTGCTACAATGGTCATAGCCTCACTTCCTCATTCTCCCAACAAAATATTGATAACATCAAGTCTTGAGACAACCTCAATAGGATTTATTGTGACTAGTACTGAAAGCACAAGCACTCAATCAATCTTTGCACTGGTCTAGGTCAGCATTACATTGAATGAAGTGTCAAACACTTCATCTGCCAAGCTATAGACTCTTCCCTCTACATTAGTTTTGGATACATAAGGTATTTGTACTACTAGTATTTCAATGAGTGCAATATCCATTTTTGTGGCAAGTCCTACTATTTCAACAATTGTTTCCATTCCTGGTAAGCAAGAAATAAGTGCAAAGACAATTGACACCAAATCTCAACGAGCACAAAATTTTTGGGTAAAGGAAAAGAAAAGAAAGAGGACATAGATCTTGATGAGGAGATTTTGATTCCTAATTGGGATATTTCTAAACTCAATCCTAATCAAATGCAAACCTTTAGAGAATTACTCCAAAAGAAAACAAAGAAGCAAAGGCTAAGAGAAGAAAAAGACAAAGAATTTAAGATCTGCGAGGATGCCAAGAATATTATAGCAAAGGCTCTAGGCATAGAGGTTGATACTTCTCAACCAATTTTGTATCAGTTAGAAGAGGTAGTGCACAAATATAATAAAGATTTAGATGGACAAGAAAAATTAGTGCAGAAAGTCAAGAAACAGTTTGAAAATAAAGTGTTAGAGCTCATTGTTCAAAAAATTGCCATTTACCAAGTAGAATTATCTACTATTTTGGGCACTCTAGTAACCTCTTGCACAAATGTAACTTTAATTTTTGGTAAATTATGTGATATTTCAAATTTTACAAAGGAAATAAAAGACAAATTGTATAAAATTGATAAGGATATGATGGTAGGTGCATAACAGGTACAACTTGACTTGAGTTCAAGCTCAACCCACTTCAATAAGATCAAACTTCTGATAGATATGTAGGTAGAATTTATTAGAGAAGAGGCAAGAATAAGATCTACATTGGTAGATATTTAGAACATGATTCTCCCAAACATTAATGCACTATAGAAGCATATTGCACATTCTAAAATCCTCATCCATGATAATAACTTTTGCATTGTAGACCACATGATTGAATTGTTAGCGAAAGTGCAGATTGCATTCCACACATGCAAGGTCTTGCAAGAGAATTGGGACAAGACTTTGGTGTTTATCCTTAAAATAAATTCAAATTTCTTGTCTAATTGTGGCATTACTATGTAAACATGTAGTATAAATCTTTAGCATTAATGTGAAAAGGGGAAGAAGATGTAAAAAGTTGTAAGAAAAAGGGGAGAAAGACGTGAGAAGAAACGGGGAGAAGATTGTAAAGGAGAAGATTGTAAAGAAGAGAAGGTGTATTTAGATGTACATATCAGATGTATAGTATACTATGGAGGAGCATTACCATGTACAGAAATATATCTCTTACAAAACCAATTTTGAAAAATCTCAAAAATAGTATACTCTACTAAGTTGGAATCACAACGTGATGGATAAAGGTATTCTGGAACTTTTTGAATTTAGTTTTGATTGATAAGTGTTTTTGTCAGTAATGCCAAAGGGGGGGATTATTAAAATTATAGTCAAGTTTGTTATTAGTGACATACACTTATTTAGATTGTAAGTATCAACTGAGCTTATTGTATAGTTAACAATGTTAACCAAACATTTTAGTTGATACTAATTTCTACAGTTGCTACTGAGTCCTTTGGAAAATTTTTAGTTCACATCAAGAAGTTACTACTATGATAATGATCAATAGTATAAATTGAGCATCTTAGTGTATGCCAAGTTTACTAGTGCAAACTAAATTGAGCACTGCTTATCGATTTCATAGTTGATGTAATGTGAATCTAGTATTGGCCAAGCCACTTAGTGTTAATCAAGTGATTCATTTTATACTGAGCTTGTGGTGAGAGCATTGATTGAGTTATGGAGTGTGAATCAAGTGATTCAGTTTATATGCCGAGTTTCACAATATTCTCTGAGTCACCAATGCAAATTGAGTTCAAGACTACTTGGAAGTGATTAGTATGGATCAAGCTTCTACATCTACTGAGTGCATGATGATGCCAATCATTGATAGTGGATGCCAAGTATCAGAACCTCACCGAGTTAGTCTTCAAAACCTGAGTTCCTACAGTTTGAGATGACTTTTTAATATTTGTGTAAATCTATATTGTGGCTGACTTTGTAATTTTGTTATTGGATTGGTATATATGTAATGTAGTGTATCACATCCAAAGTGTAGAATTGTAATCAAATGGAAGGAATATAATCAAGGAAAAGTAGAAGAGAAAATTAAAAAGGCTACAACAGTATAAGGAGCAACAAAGATTCATCTATCACAATAAGGTGATTTCTATACTCAGAAGAATCTCATTAAACAAACCTAGTTGCAGATTAGAGATCAGCTACTACTTCATCCTAATAGGTGGATTAGTCAAATCCTCTAACAAGGTAGAACTAATAGTCTTGTATAAATTTCTTTATCGAGTGCATACTTAATTTTATGTTTGTAAATCCTTTAACAAGGTGGACCTAGCATCCTTATTGCTCCTAATAGGGTAGATCATTAGAAGTGATCAATTTAAGCCTTAACTAGCCAACTTTATATTGCAATACTAAAGTTTGTGGGTATCATCCCCACCCTAGTTTTATTTTCTATTTGGAAGGTTTCTAGGTCACCAAATCTTGCATGTTAAAGTGTTGTATGCTTTCATGTTTTTAGTTTCTTATGCATGCAGCTCTATCAGAATTCATATAAAGGATTAATTGGTACTTGAAGTTCAAAGTTTTATCCATTACTGATTCACCCCTCCCCTCTTAGTAACTTAGCATTTCATAATATTTCCAACACCTAGCAATCCTTATTGCTCCTAACAGGGCATATCATCAGAAGTGATCATTATAAGCCTTAATAGGCCAACTTTATACTTCAGTACTAAAGCTTGTGAGTATCATCCCCACGCCAATTTTACTTTCTATTTGGAAGATTTTTGGGTCACCATATTGTGTGTCAAAGTGTTATGAATGTTTTAATGCTTTCAATTTTTCATGCATGCAATTAGATCAGAATATTCATGAAGAATTAATTGGTAAATAGAGAAAAAGTTTAAAAGTTACTAATTCACCCCTCCCCTCTCAGTAACTTAGCCTATCAAATATTTTCAACAATTGGTATCAAAGCTTTGTGGTTCTTAGAGAAAAAGTTTAACAATTTGAGAAAACACTAGTACATTTGCACTTGTTTTTCTACCAAAATTTTCAACCAAAGCTATGATTTTTTAAAGTTTTCATCCCCATGTTGGTTGAAAATGTCCTAAGTTTTCCCAAGTTGCTCAAAATTTTGACCAACTTAGATCATAACAAAGAAAATAAAAGATATGTTATGCATTGGGCTTGGCTTATCATATGTCTCAAACTTCTTTCCCACGTAGGATAGCATTGAAAATTGTGGCTTCGATGAGAATCACTGGTAATTTTGGGATCATTTTGCAGAGGTTTCCTTCCCCTCCTTCTTGACCCCAATATCCTATTATTCCACTACTACCTAGAACTAGTAACAGATTGGTTTCAGATCCTCTAGTAGATAAAGACAAGGCAGGGTAGGGCAGAACCAGCTCATATTGTTGATTCCAAAGAAATAATTCTAGAGTTTATTAGACAGGATGATTTACCATGTTAAGTCTTCACAAATGGATGTAACTCACCTTGAAGCAATACTTGCAGATGTTATTTCTCCAGTGCACGAGATTAAATTGGTTGTACATTCTATGCTAGAGGATCTAAAAAGGGAAATAATGGGTGAGATTATTTTGTCTCAATAAGGTATTACCATTTGACAGGTGGGGAAAGTAGTAAATGACCTAGAAAGGGAAAAAAGGGAGATGAAGAAGAAGGATTCGCTAAAGCACACCATATATTATTCCAACAAATCTAAGCAAAAGAAAAATCGCTTTTGTAAGGCAATAACTATTTTGATGTTCTTATAAATTCAAAAGGGATTCCCTTAGCTTTCATTAGTATTGATAGGTCAATTCATGACCAAAACAAATAGTTTTTTAGTGTCTCTCTTCCTTAACAAGAAGCTTAGTTTTTATTTGTGCAAAATGTTTATCTTTGTCCAAGTGGATACTGTTTCAAATGGACATCTATCATCCCAAACCAAGAATGATAGAAATAAATCTGCAACAAAAATGTCAAATGGTAGAGCATTCATTCCTTCAAATCTTCATGCTTCTTTGAATGAAAAAACTAACAAAGAAACAACTCCAAACTTTTTTAGAGAAAATAACTTGAAGAGTTCACAAAAGGATGAAGCTTACACCGATGTACCTTCCTTACAAATACATGGAGACTTTCATGAGGCTAGAACTAATGATGTCTCTGTAGGGCCCATTTACCGTTGCACCAAAAACCATGACTGTTAGTGAACATGGAACACCACATAATTAACCACCTGTGGGCAGGGGAGCACGTCGCATCACCCAACAATATCCCCCTCGACGCGCATACCAGGTGCTTACGCGGGTCGAGATGGCACCGAGGAGATTTGAACCCATGACCAGGCCAAAACCAGGCTTTGATACCAATTGTAGGGCCCATTTACCGTTGCACCAAAAACCATGACTGTTAGTGAACATGGAACACCACATAATTAACCACATGTGGGCAGGGGAGCGCGTCGCATCACCCAACGGTCTCTTCTTCACCAATGGACAAAACCCACCATGAAGCACTATTTGTAGAGGTAGTTTGAGGTAGTTTATTCGGTGACTAAGAGTAAATTGGTCATAGATTTTGTGCCAAAAGGTCCAAAGATGGAAACAAAGGGTGAGATTGTTTTGGCTCAACAAGGTGCTACCCTTTAGCACATTGGGAAAGTAGTCAATGGCCTAAAGAAGGATGAAAAGATGATGACGATGATGGATTCTCTCAAGAATGCCATAGATTATTCCAACAAATCTAAGCAAAGGGAAAAGATCTTTCCAAAGGTAATAAATATTTTGGCATCTTTTTCTTATACATACTACGTCAGAATGGTTTTTACATGAAAAATTTACATGGGGTCCCTTTTAATGTCATTAATATTAAATTATTAATCTATTACAATGGCAATGATAGATAATTTCCTAAACAGAGCTACTATTTTTAAGTGTCTCTTCCTTGACAAGTCTTACTTTTACCTATGTATTATGTTTGTCTGTCTTGGTACATGAGGCTGCTTCCTCAAATGGGCATGTACCATCCCAAACCAAGCATGGAAGAAAGGAATCTCCAACAAACATGTCCAATGGAAGAAAATATGTTCCCTCAAATCCTAACACTTATTATCATGCTAAGAATTTTCCTTGTGTTCAAAGAAAATTAGGGAAGGAAGATACAATCCCCAAGAAGAAAAAACCTAGTCTACAGAAAGGAGAGAACAAAATATCAACATTTGATTCTTTACACATGTCCCTCTATTTGGGACCTCAATGTGCTATTAATATCACAATTCCTTAGCCATTTGTTCTTGCTACTGATAGCTAGGTTTCAATCATTTAAAATCTTGCAGACAAAGAGATTGTGAAGTGTTCTTTTAAGACTTTTTGATATAGTTTGTCCATTCCTAGACTGGCTAAAATTGAGGTTGGTTTCCAGTGTATCACAATTATTGTATGTCATTAAATAAAAGTTTAGAGTGATTTGGGATATTTTTTTTTACTATAGTGAAAGTACTAGCAAATGTTTCCTCATAAATAAATAGAAAAAACATTTATGTTTAGTTTTAGCTTATACACAATGACTAAATAAAAGCCATTTCCTTTGAATTTTAAGCTTTGTCATCAAATTTTCCAAATGATCCTTCCTTTAGTACTTAAAACTAGCTCTCAAAGAGTTGAGCCAAAATGTAAAATGAATTCATGGTTGTGGTAGTTCATGTTATGATTGAAATTTACTTTTCAAGTTTTGTGAAGAACCATAATAAAATATATATTTAATTGATAGAGATGAACATTCTGAAGCCAAAGCATGATTTTAGGCCCCTACAAATGTAATAGAAAAGGAAGTTGCTGGCTCAATGATCCCTCATCAAAAACATGGAAGGCAAATTGTAATGAGGTTTTTGAGAAATTGACCCCTATGTTTCAAATTAAGCTTCTAATTTTTTATTCCCTAGATTCATTTAATTCAGGCTTAATAGACCTAAATTTAAATTATCAAAACTAAAAAGTCTAGATTTGGTTTTATCCCTATTTTTGTGTTTTGTTTATCTTCTTAGTTGTTGAGATGCTTAAATTATGATGCCTATGAATTTTATAGGAGTGGTGATAACAATGCACAAAGATTCATGAAGTTAGTTGGAATGAAAGACAGAGAAGATAAAAAAGGTTCATGTGAAACCATGTATCTCTTATAAATAATTCTCTTGAAGTTGTAATTCCATGTGATGTTTTTTTCTTGGATATTGGAATGAGAAGAAACTATCAAGAGTCATGTGATTTCTAATGGGTGAAGGCTAAAGCTGGCATGCTTTGCTTGGTGTCTTCTTTTGAGTATGGCATTTTATCATGAGATGGGTTTTACAATGTATGTAAAGAACATGGGACCTTATTAGCTATGACAGACAAATTGCATCTTTGTTTATAAAGTTACACATGAACTTTGTTTTTTGGGAATTTTATAAATCTTGATAAAAAGATCAAGTGTGGAATTTTTTATCAGTGGTAATTGGAGAGAACTAAATTCAAATGTCTCCTCAAAAACATTTAGCTTGAAAAGTGTTGAAAGGGCAGAGAAATGGAAAGAGGTAAGGTGCTTTATTCCATGTACCAATCTAGTACAATTGCTACCAATGTAGCGATGTATTTGTTTGTTGGCTTTCCATTTATACCTCTTAAAATATTGTTTCTTTCCACAAATGTCTTAACATGTCATCCTTTCTCTACTAGAAAATATCTACCTCTTGTTTTTGTTTGTTAGTCTTCTGGACTGTTAATGTCATGATTTCAGAATTCTATATGCTAGAGCTTGTACAATCTTGAACTTCTGCAAAACTTCACTCAGTATCAATCTATGAGGTCTACTTACACTTGTTACAAAAACATAAGAGAATGTACCACGTTATGCTTAGTAAAGACATTCTTAAGAAAAGAGAGCTTTGGTCATAAATACAATACTTGGCTTCAATTATTTGAGGTTTGTATTTCTAGATTTAATTTGAGAATCTTTGCATGCAAGTTGGAGTATCTTTATGAATCACAATAACAAACTTCCAATGATATAAACTATTGCCTACACATGAGTTGACATTCAAAATTAATGCTAACAATGAAGAGGCCTTTTCTTTCTTTTCATTTAATCTGATTAACATCATACTTATCCATCTAAAACAACTTGACTTTGTAGCTCCTCTCTCTTGATTGCATTATTATTATAACACTTTAACTTTTCCTTTGATTTCTTTCTATGCTAGATCTGAAATTGTGCCTTATACTTGCTTATACTTTTTAGAGTCAAAAAATAGAAGGAAACCTTTTGGGTTGCTAGAGTGTTCATGACACCATTGTGAACCACCCAAAACTCTGTTTAGGACTGAACATGTTTCATGGATTAGTTGGTATAAAATTTAGGATTATCTATTTGCTATTAGTGTGCTCTACTACTGAGCCATCAAAATGTTTGGCTAGTAGTCCATTCATGGTTTGGCTTGACTTTTTTTCCACCAATGACTGCATCCTCACTTGTAGCTCTGATATTTCTGCATAGTAGATACATAGATGAAATAGTTGGGGAACAACTACTTATAGCCAATGGTGAAAATTCATCCATGTAGTTAAGGGAATTTATTGAAATAAATCTAATGTGCATCTAATGACAACATAGAATTTAAAAATAAAATTGATTTCCTACAGACTATAATTAAAATAAGTGAGCAACCATTAATACCCTAGGATTGGGCTTCCTTTTCTTGTTTCTCTTATTTGATGCTAGTTTACTACCCCACCTCATAAAATAAAAACATTAACGCCTTTCTCTCTCTGTATTATCCAACAACATGCATTGCTTAAATTGCTAGCTTTGATCAAATTACAATACTTGATGATTCCAATTTTATAAGGAAAAACCAATTCCCATATTCTTGGGATTCTCAATAACTAAATAAACAAAAAAAGTTAACTAGAGTCAGGAAGCTGAAGTAGGTCTCTTTCCACATGTGCAAAACAAACAAATAAACCCTTCATGAAGACACAAACAAACTTCTTCATATGTACTGAATTTTATTCCCAAAACATCAGAATCACAATTTATAATAGCTATCAAAAAGCTCAAGACAATTTTAGATTCAATACATATTCACACCAGTAAATGAAATCATGTTTAGAAAAGTTAAAAATTCCAGATAGTTGATAGAATGTTGAGATTTTTTACAGATTCCCAACTCATCAACTACTTAAATGGGACCTATTTATTATTGGATGGAACCACTTTAAAGGCAATTTTTAGATGTTATTATGAAGAGAGATTAATAAGATTGGGTACTACAATGTAGTCTAGAGGTAGGCTAAAGGAAGTTTCTCTATTCTTGGAGACCACACTCCATTTATACTCCATTTACACCTAAATTTTAGGCAATTAAATACATTTTCCTCTTTCTATCACCTAATTTTTCCTAGATTTCTCCCCATGAAAAACAACTTACGTTCATCTACTTTAGATCTTTCATTACTTTTAGTACATATTATTGCATGTGTTGTTCCTTAACAATCCCTTAAGTTTCACACTTTAGACATTCCTCAGTCTAGATAAGTAATGAAATTATTTAACTTGTGAATCATGGCATACATGAAATGGGAATGTACAAAAAAATTTAGTAGCATGTCTTATATTTAAAAGTGATAACACAAAATAGAGCTACTCCATTCATCATAAACAAGATATGATCAATATGAGTACAATGACAAACATGTTATTCAAGATTGTGTTAGTCCAAATTAATATGAAGCATCAGTTGTCCACTGGATAAAGACTCCATTGGCGATGTAACTTTTTCTTGTAACCCACATGGAGCCCAACATACTAGTGTGCAATTTAAAAAGCTTGTTGCAGAAGTTGCTAGGTTTACAAATTGAAAAGCGAATAGAGTGTTATCTTACATAATTTGCAAGGCATTGTCCAGAATTTGCATAAGTTGTTAAATTGTCACATGCATACCACACCTTAGTGAGGTGTAGATTGCAAACCCAATAGGAAGATGCTTGTACTTTAGGTTCAATGGATGTTTTTTTTAATCTATTGTTGTCAAGTATGAAGAATTCCAACTTTGATAGATGTCAAGATTAAAATAGGCTCAGGCAGAATGTATTTGGGTTAGGTAGCTTAACAACAAATGAATCATGGGATGGAACCCCAAGTATGAAGAAAGATCTACAACAAATGAATCATCACTAGTATTGCATGATGTATGAAATTTTTTTGTAGATGTTTGAGCTTAAAGTTAAGAGATTGGAATCAATCTTTGAGCACATCCAACCAGGCTTTCAATAAAGAAGTATATAGAAAACTTGACCTTATCCTTGAAATGCACATAATCAATATCCTCTATCAATTTTGTGGTAATTGGATGATAGTTCATGCACTTTTCATTTTGTGGGAAAAGGGATAAAGATTACCCTCAATGATAGATCACTAACCTAATTGAGTCATGCCTAAGAAGACTAAGTAGGTTATAGATCAGATTTTGGCATTCCAATCTTCTATATTTTTATTGAATTTGAAATAGGTAGTTCAAACCTCCACACCTCAGACACCAAAACTTTGCAGTTTCCATTATTCATAGAGATGTGTAGCATGATCTAAAATTTTGACGATGAAAAAAATTGCAAAGAGTTGAAGTACTGCAACACCTCTTCATAATTCATTTTTTCAATGGTAGTTCCAATTAACGGTAGGAGAAAACTATTCAACTTACATTTTGGCATAATGAGTAGAAAATTGAGTGCACCTGCACTTACAATTGGTGTCCTCTTTTGAATTAGACTTGGAAATGTGTGTACAAATTGTCAATTTTTATGCAAGGTTTAACCATTCTAATAACATGTCTTATATATTCGATTGAATGTAATAGTGCAAATGTTTATGTTTTGATATTGCTCTACAATTCAAAAGGAGAAGTTACCCATAGTCTTATTTTTTTATAGAAAGAATTTATAACAAGTTATATATGATTTGAGAGCATATAATATGTAGGTTGGAATTCTATGTTTAAAACTCTAGAAAGCAGTGGGGATTGCCCAATTCCTAAAGAGAAACATGTCTTTCCCTACACATTATGGTGCAGTTGATTCTATGTTCATAGTTTTCCTTGATTTTATTTTATCATTGGTCTCAAGACTTGATATATATGTGTCTGCACTCATCAAAATATGTGTATTGTCATGGACATGGCAATTCCTCTAATGTCCATTGGCCTGGTAGGAGCTACCATAGGCATAGTCACAATTTAAATTATAGCAAAAATTCTACTAAAATACAAGGGAAAAAATAGGACCCATCTCCTTCTAGTCCCTAGGGCTCTTCCTGTTATTAGCCACTTTCATCTTCTCCTTGATAAAACCTGGCCAATGCACAAAATTCTGAGCTCACTGTCAACACTATATGGATCTATTGCACATATTAAATTTGGTAGTTGACCTATTTTAGTGATAATTTCTTTAGATTTAGTCAATCTTTCCAAACACCCACTAACATTAAATTGTATAGCTATATAAAATCTTCAACAGAAGCTCAATTGGATGCGATGCCCTCCAAATTTTGTTAAGGTTTGTTTCAATGATACAAAAAAATATGTCTTCAGTCCCCATCTATGCAAAGACACCATGAGGGGAGAAGTTATTGATAAATTTCTTCCTTTATGTTTTATTATAAAAATAATTATGTCTTGTTATCACAATGTTCTTTTTTATATTAAAATATAAAACCGAGTTCAATGTATTTGCTCCATTGACTTATGATTGAATTTTAAAGACCATTTCTTCACTTTTTATCACTCTTGATACCAATCTATAATATTAAATGATATGGCGCTTGGTGATTATGCCCGTGAAGATCCATTTCATTGGATTGCATATAGGGCTCAATAAAACCCATTGATAGACGTGGCAATTTCTATTCTGAAAAGGAGAAGGAAAAATATATCTTAGTTTCTATGCTAAAATCTAATCGATGGCTTATAAGACAACTATATGAGTCCAAATCTGAAATTCTACTATTGGTCTTGCTTTTTATTATTATTTAATATTGGAGCAAGTGTAGAAATATAGCTTAGAAGAGCAACTAGAATACAAATACTAACCAAGCATAGCTCCCACATAGCATAAATTCAAAACACTTATACAAAACTTTTGTCTACAAGCTCATCAAATCAAAATTCTGAGGAGTACATCTTTAATAGATTATAATTCAACTAACTAAATTGTCTATTAGCACTGTAGCATAAAAGAGGGTAGTAAACTAATAAAAAGAGATGCCAGTATGCAAGAATCATCCTATAGTATAAGCCTAATGTAAAACTTCACTTCTTAGAAGCAACAACTTTCTTGTCTAAGGTTTTAATGATCTAGACCATCTTGTGCACAATATGATGGAAGCATACATTATTTGCCTTTTGATTCACTACATTAGACTTGTAGCTCTACTTGCACACCTAATATTTATTTAGAGTAATTTTAACCTAATGAAATGTAATTTGATGGTTTAACTTGAATCAAGCTGGAAGAAATTGTGAGAGATTAAGCTATACATGTTTTCTGTTGAACAACATGTAGTGATAATGCTTTGGATTAAAGTTTGTTTGTTGTTGTTGCATTCAAAATTTTCTTTCCTAAAAATTTATCTACTTGTGTTAGTGGCTCAATGTTTTTTGAGGTATTGTGAACAAAATAGTTGGGAGTTTTTGGTTTTTATTGTAATTAGAACTTGGAAGGGTTACTATCATGTGGTGTTATAACATATTGGATATTTAAGAGTTGTGTTAGTTAACATTTTACCTTCACTTAGACTATGGATAGTATTGGAACTATGTGAAAATTGATAAGCCCATTACTTTGAAAAAGAATTTCCCAAACTGAATGCTTATATAGAATCTTTTGGAGTTTCAATTTTGCTCAAATTTTGCATCGTGTGCAGGCAACAATAATAAAGTTTTAGTTTAAAGAATTTTTATGGTGTGAAGAGGACATTATGAACTAGTATTTTGTAGCTTTTTGATTTGAAGTTCATAAAATATCAAAGGAGTATGGGAGCTTTATGTTGCTGTCCAAGCTAGGAAGACCTAGAAGAACATGCATCTTATCCCAATGGATCCTTATATCAGCATTGCTTTTGCATCAAGTGTTGTGTCCACTAGATTCTAAGCTTGGTATGCCCACTTAAATCACTAATTCCAAATGTACTTGTGATAAGTTCTGTATATGAGCAATGTTAGTATGCTAATAGAAACCAAATTTAAATAAAGCTTCTACAAACTAAACAAAATTCATAAACTTCAAGATAGACTAAGATGAGCTCTCAATTGAGAATATGAGCCATTAATGGACTCTCTCAATGAGAAGCTCTCTTGTTGAGTAGCTTTGTCTAAATAGATAGGATGTATGCTCAAGCTTATGCTTCAAAAAGGGCTTCAAATGGAGTTGGAATTTGGGTGTGAGTGTATGGTTTTGATGTAAAATGGCTTCTCAAAATGACATTATGACTTTACTTCATGGATTGTGTTATTTTGTAAAGGGGAAGGATCCAATTTATAGGCAAGAGGCTTGAGAGATTGAGGGCTAAGATGCAAGGATGGGAAAAAGTTTATGGAAGGCTCAGATTGCATGAGAGGAGAGCACATGGATTGTGCTTCCTTATAGCCAATCAAGGAGTGACACATGTCACATGGTGAGAGGATGGAGGAAAGGGCAAGGATGAGTCAACAAAGGAGGCTCAAGAGATAAAATCTTCATAAAGACCCTCATAATGACTTGTAAGAGCAATAAAAGGGCTTGTAAGAGTCATTTATGACCTAGTGGACTTCATAAAGTTTTATGGTTGAGATATTTTGAGGGTGATGAGAGAAAATTCGACTTGGGCTTGATTAGGAAGGTTTTAAGCTTGCTTAGGCTTGTGCAAATGATTAGAGGATGGATTAGGATGGTTTAGGATTAGGTTTAGGGATAGGCAAGTGGATGGCATTTAATGAGGGTGGGTGAAGGAGGAGATATTTGTTAACTTTGGCTTGGGTTAGTAAGTCTTAACCCATGTTTAGGGAATGTGACAAGGTTAGGAGGGGATTAGGATTAGGTTTAAAGACATCTTCTAGAAGAGTCTAGATTTTGGAGGAGGATAAAGACTTTCTAGAATAGTCTAGAATTTCCTAGGATGAGGATGAAGACTTTCTAGAAGAGTCTAGAACTTCTTAGGATGAGGATAAATTAGATTTTTAGGAAATAAATAAAGTTTTATTTATTTCAAGGGTTTGGGTTGAGGAGATATTTATTAAAACTTTTTTAATAAACATGAGGATTAATATTTAATCTTAATTAAATATTTTGAGTTGGGATTAGGGGTAGGAAATGATGGGATTAGCCTTTAATCAAAATTAAAGAAGGATTAGAAGATTTTGGAAGAGGTTATTGGTCATAAGGAAATTGGCCAACTTTTGGGAAAAAAATAAATTTTTTATTTATTTTAGGATTTTTGGTCAATTTATTAATTAAATAATTAATAAATAAGGAAATAATGTTTAAATAAGATTTAAACATTTTTGGGAGGGATTCCTTAATTAAATATTTTTAATTAAGATAAAGGGATTTAATGGCATAAAAATTAATTAATTAATTAAATAATTAATTAATTAATAAATGATGATGTCATCAGGACTTTTTCAGAAAATAAAAATACTTTATTTTCTAAAGGATTTTTAGGTGTCTACAAGTTCATGTTGTTTTTCATTATTTTTTGGCCTTTGAGTAGCAATGTTAACTTGTTGAGATTGCTTGTTTTATTCAAAATATAAGATGTACTCTTAAGCTTTGAATTGCAAATGTTGTTTCCTGTATGAAGCTTTCTTTTTCCTATTCTTGTTAAGGAGTTGGCAACTATATATATATATATATATATATTGGAGTAGTATCTCATTTGAATGTAGTGCTTATATTGTTTCTATATATATAAATATTGGAGTAGTATCTCATTTGAATGCAATGCTTATATTGTTTCTATTATCTTCTTCTCAATGAATATAATGAGCAAGGGTAGAGACAACAATTGTCATATTTGATCGTGTAGTAAAATTTAAATGCTGTATGATATGGCGGTGATTTTTTTATATGAATTAAAAAAAGAAGTTTAATTTTTTTTTTAAATTGAATATTTTTACCCTCCCTTTCATGATTGTTTATTTTGGGTGGTTCTTTTGTAGACTATTGTTTGCATGATCTATTTGAATGTGTGTGTGTCCTATGCTATTGACAGTTGAAACATAAGGTTTATTATGACCCAATTTTCTTAAATGCAATTTAGTTCTATTTATCTTGTGGGTTTTTTGATAGTAAATAATTACCCTTCTTGAAGTTATGTATATTTTGCATCTTGTAGACATAATTTTGTTGTTAGTTCCATGCTTGGGAGTCTAGTCATCGACTAAAATTTTAGACATGGAGTCACATCTTTATCAATCTATCTCATCCATCTTGGGAAGGGAAGAATGATAGAATACTAAAGGATATTTATGTAGAGTTTTCAGTATAGTGAGATATAGATCTTACTATTTTCCAGTTTGCTTCATGAACTTCAAATTTTATTGACTTAAATTTATAAAATTATGTGAGGATGCTACATTATAGATTGACCTTGTAGACAAAATTGTCTTTAGATCCATGTTTGGGAGTCTAGTCTTCAAGGAAAAGCTTAGACATGGAGTCACATCTTTAACAATATATCTGATCCAACTTGGAAAGTGAAGAATGAAAAAATACTAAGGATATTTATACAAAATTTCATAGAATAGTGAAAAAGAGATATTTCTTATAACTATTGTTATTAGAAAATGCCAAGTAGAATGCATAGTTCTAGAAACATTTTATTTTAGATTTACTCATAGTTAAATGCTATAGGTCATTTTACAGAGAAAAGAAAATAGACATCCATAGTCAACACACACAATAGGGCATATGCTATATTTTAATGAAATTTTTTTATCTCTTTTCTATATAATTGTTATGCCCTATTTGTTTTTAGTAAACTTCAAAAGTAGTTATTCCAATGCTAAAGTTCTTGTGGGATAGAATGCATAATTTCATATAGTGGTGTTCAATTTAGGATACTTTTATTCTTCAACCTGTGTACTATACTGTACTTTGAAAATTGACTGTCATGAATATCAAATTCCTTTGTTACTTTGATTATATAATATATCATTATTCATAGCTGAATTTTTTTTTTTTGTCAACTTTGGCAATATCAAGAGTGCATAATGAGGCATTTGAAACTTCAATAGCTCTTTTGCTTACATTCTTGGATGCTTTCATTTCAAAGAAGACATGCCCATGTTATATGTTTATGTTCTTCTTTCTCTTATATTCATACATGCTTCAATACATTGTTGTCCATAAATTGAAAATTCCTGATATTCTCTTAGAAGTTAGCAGTTCGAAAGTACACTAATCAGAGTGGTAGTAGTAGGCTATTTTGACAAATTTTAGTTCAATTCCAATTTTCCATGAGGATCTTAATTTGTTATTTATTATCTACACTATTATTATTGAATCCTTGTTATATTTTATTTGTTAGAGTAAGCAACAAATTTAAGATGATTGAATTTTTTGAGTGATCTATAACATGAATATGTTTGTGTGCATAGGCAAGACTCGAAAAGGTTGATTATAGACTTAGTACTACCAGGTGTCCAATGGTTGGTAGTAAATCAACACCCTTGGCACCATCCATGCATAGGAAGTCTGACAGTGTTGACAAGATACAAGATACAAGCTCATTAACACAAAGAAATCTACACACTTATGCTCTGCCAGTTCCATTTGGTGGTGGAAGTGGAAATACAAGTAGTAGAGGAAGTAAATTTGCAATGGGATCAGCGATAGTAGGTTGAACTGAGACTGTTGGTTCTTTGTGGCATATATCTCCATTATCATAATCCAATAATCAATATACAAGATCATAAAACAATGAGTTAAATCTTGTTGAATCAGCCAAAAACCTTCATACTAGTCACATATTAAGTCAAAATGGCATATCAAGAGGTCAACCACTTCCAGAAGAACCAAATACAAGCATTTGAGAAAACACATTGCCTATGCTAGCTTCAGTTAAAAGAATACCTATGGTAAGGTTTGACATTCTAGATGCTTTCAATTCTAAGAGAATAAAATGACATGCTATTTTAGGTCCATTGATAGGAAATTTGTGGTCTAATCAGACAAGTATACCTGGTAGTGGCCCATTGAGATCTAAGTGTAAAGAGTCTTCATTCAAATTTGACCATATCCTTCATTCCTTAATATCATTTTGTGGTGGTCCATCAAAATTCTCTCCCAATGTATCACCTCCTAATCTATCTCCACCCCACAAAACCACACTATATGAGCTTCCCAAGCCACCTATTGATTCAACGAAGCCCTGAAAGTCTTCTAACATATCTAATATAACTCATTCAATACTTTGTTGGGTAAGAAGAGTCAGGAGAAACATATTTTCCAAATTCTATACAAATTCAAGAAAGATTGTATTCTTAGTTTACTACTGTTTTATATTAAAAAAGATTAGAAATTGTCAATTCAGAGCCATTACACTAAATTTTTAATGTTTTGGACTGTGCTGTAGAATTTGTATGTGAGAAACAGAGTAGAGAAAGAAGAGCTACTGAAAGGCCTTGTTATTGGCACTGAACTTGCCCCACCTCTTCCTATTCTTGATAAGGCATTGTCTACTTGCTTGTTTCTTATGCATGATGTTTTAATTTTCATGGGCTTTTTTTTCTCCTACCTAAATTCCTTTTATTCAAAGTTGTATTCAAGGACTGATGATTGGGTGTTTTGTGGGACATTTTGATTGTGTGGGGAGAACATGAAAAGATCTTTCTAGTGGCTAAGGCCTTTGAATTGGAAAAGTGAGTACTTAATACTTTTAGTTATGATTGAACATTATATTTTATAAGTTTTATAGTGTGAATAGCATGGGAAGCTTCCATAGTCCATAGTGCTAAAAAGAAACTCTCAGAAACAAGTAAGGTCATAGACATTATGACACTCTATATATACATTGTGACACTCTATAAATGGATTCAGAATGATAGATAATGTGGTTATTATTGAATGTGAAGTCCAACAGTCATCTGAACATTCCTCCCTGGCAATGATTACTTCCTTGTGATCCACCCCCTTTTTTGTTTATGAAAGTGTTAAGTTCAAGGAGACTCGAACCCAAGACACCCATATGAGAGGCTAACTATTTACCATTGGTGGATGTTATCTAGATCAAACAAATATCAACTATATAAACTTTATATCTAGACTACTTCAGATAATGGAGATAAATTTATATAAACAATTATATCTATTATGTCAATTTTAGTAATATCAATAATGCTCTTAGAATAACATAATCAAATTTAGGATGGCAAGAAGTTTGATATGTTTTCAATTCATCTCTTTATAGATTGAATGAGTTGTAAATGCAATATTTGATTTTGTAAGACATATATTTGGATATTTTTGTGAATCAATCTGTGGTGCAAGTTAATTAGTGATGAAGTAGACAATGAAGAAGTGCCCTCTCCATAGCCCTTACAACCATAATGTTAACCTCATGGAGATTAGAAACCTTATATTAATTAGTGGCTTTGATCCCAAAAAATTTAGCCACATCTGCATCACTCACATAATTGATGGTGCCCTATGCATAAATGTCCATTTGTTCCATGCTATATCAAGCAATTATTTCTTGTACAAGCCATTTAATTTGCAACCTTTTGAATCTCTGCAAAGATAAAGTTGGAGCAAGAGATTTTTTCTTCTCAAAGGTGTCCTCTGATTGTAAAGCCTCCATTCCGTTATCTATTGAACTAGATATGTCTTGTTTGTTGAATAGATAATGGAATGGATGCTTTACAGTTAGAGGACACTTTTGAGAAGAAAAATTTTCCTACTCCAACTTTATCTTTGCAGAGATTTAAAAAGTTGCAAATTAAATGGCTTGGATAAGAAACGATTGCTTGATACAACATAAAATTTTTTTCGACCAAACATTGATAGAAATTTCAACAAATTCTTGATAGTTTTCTACCAAGAATTGGTCAAAATTTCCACCAATTATAAAAAAATTTTGACAAAAAATTGGTGGAAATTTTGACCATTTCTTGATAGTTTTCTACCAAGACTTGGTCAAAATTTCCACCAATTATAATTTTTTTTGACCAAACATTGGTGGAAATTTTGACTAATTCTTGATAGTTTTCTACCAACAATTGGTCAAAATTTCCACCAATTCTAAAATTTTTCAACCAAACATTGGTGGAAATTTTGACCAACAATGACAAATTAGAGCTAGCAAATATTTTAATTTTTTGAAAAGTGTATTAGTCAAAGTTTTGATGAGAAAATTTACCATGAACTACTTGGTCAAAATTTTGACCAAACTGGGTCAAAATTTTGACCAAAATTTGTTGAAAATTGAGTTCAAATTTACTAGTGAAAGATTTGTGGCAATGGAGGTATTTAGACTTGATAAGGCTATTGATAATTAAAGGCTAGATTTGAAATTGGCTATTGGGAAACTCAAAAAAGTAAAGGAGCAAGTCTCTCAGTCCTTGAACAGAAGAAAAGATATTGCAGTATAGATGAATGAAAAACTCTACATTGAAGAAAGAATTGAAGACATTCATTCATAAAGTAATTTAGATGAAGCTAATGAGGAAATCAGAGAACTATTAGAAGAGAATGCCACACTTCAAGAAGAATTAAGGAAGCTAAAAAGAGAGCAAGAAATTCAGTCAGTAAGATTGTGTGAAGTCATGGAAGAGAAAAAAAAGACAAAAGAAGAGTTAGAAGGAAAGAATAATGAAATTCAACATCTATCCCTTTACTAGGAAGACTTCATTAATCAACTTACTAATGAAAATAAAGAAATCATGAATTTAAGATCAGAGAATGAAATATTGTAGAATGATTTGAAGACTAAAAGGAAAACCAATGAAAGGATGATGAAATTCCAAGTAGACATAGATCAACTAAATAAGAAAATCCAATAAAGAAAAAAGGTAAAAGTAGAAATTAGATATACAGAAGAAGGTGAATCATCCAAGCAAAGAGCTCAAAAGAATCAAAGACCTACTTGCAGTCACTGTAGTAAATTAGATCATACATCAAATTTTTTTTGGAGCAATGGAAAAGCTAAATTCAATGGAAAATGCTACAATTACAATAAGCATGGTCATAGAGCTAATGAATGCAAAGAGAAACCTAAATTTGAGGGAAGATGTCACAAATAAAAGAAGCATGGGCACAAATATTTTGAATGCAAAACTAAGATATTGAATCCAGCATAATAGATTGTAAAAGCTATCTTTGGTTGGGACTACAACACTTGGTGTAGATGTCATTACTATGGAGAATTTGGACACATTGGAATAAACTATGTAAAACATCACATGAGGACAAGAGACACCACTAGAAGATGCTTCATTTGTACAAAACTTGGTCATCTTGCCAAGAATTGTATGAACACTAGAATAGTTGAAGCTAAAAAGAATGCCAAGGTTGACAACATTAGAAAGAAAATGAGATAGTAGCAGATTTTGAAATCTTCTAAGAATGCAAGTCAGAGAAATGAAGCAAATGCCACTCAAGAATTGGGTGACTCAAGCATTTCTACTTGATCTCCCACAAGGATAACTAGAACTAAGACTTTGAAGTAGACATCTTATGTTAGTTCCATTCATCTAGAAGAAAAGATCCATATCAGCATTAAAGATGCAAAGGAATCACTGAGTGTCTAAACATTACCAAGTGAGGTTGGGTTACAAGACCTTGTCAAGCAAGGTTAGGAGTAACTAAGTTGTTATGTGGATACTGAGTCATGAATGACTTGTTAGAAATAATAGTCGACCAATATAACTAAGAGGTGGGTGGGGGTGAATTAGTTATATAACAATCTAAAACATTTATCCTCTTAAGAAATTTAAACCATTCAATCAAAGTAAACAAAAACCATAAAGAGATGCACACACATAATTACACTAGATATGTTGACTAGGGAAACCCTTGATCAGAGGGAAAACCCCGACGAGAATGATGCCCACAAAATGATGTACTAATATGAATATTCCTTGTTAGAGGATGGACACTATTAGGAGTCTATTACAATACTTAGTACAAAGAGTCCCTATCAGGAGACTTTGAATCCCTATTAGGAGATTCCAACCCTATTAAGAGTTGTAGACATCAGTTGAACCCACTATCCAAATAGCTTCAAGATTAGATCAACGAACCCTTTGTCCAATTGATCTCAGTACTATTCCTTTCAGAATAATAGATGTGTGACAATCTTTTTCTTCTTCCTTTATCTAGTACATCAGACTTCACCTTTAGATTATGCAATCAGATCTAGAATCTTGTAACCACCAATAGTAACTGTTGTCACTTAGGTTTGCACCCTTGTCCAAGGCCTATGCACGAGGACAACCTAGTGAAACATGGAAACAACCTCCAAGCTGTGGGACTTGAATTGCAAGGTTGAGTCTCCAGAGAAGGCCCGCTTCCTCTTACTATCAGGGCGCACCTAACTACTCTCAGAAGGAAAAGGGGAAGAAGGAGATGCAGAAAAAAACTCTACCCTACCTAAACTATGGAGGTGATGCACCAAAATAGAGTGTTCAGACTCATTTCTGCCCATATATGCACTATTGAACCAGAATGAAACTAAGGATATATACATATAGGCTTGTTTTGATCTAATAACCTCATGCAGATCAAGAAAACCAAACTGAATAACACAAGGAAAGAGGAATCTCACTTATATATTATCCAGTAGGCAAAAATAGATACAGTATGCAGGCTACAGATCTCGACAATACACCAATGAGAGGCAAAAGGGATGCACATACAAATTAATGGATGAGGGAGATAAAATAGAGAATCATTCAGTTCAAAGGCACAGGGAATGTTACACTGAGAGTTGCAGAGCAATATCAGAGAAATCAAAAAGAGTCAACCCTTGGAAAAGATTACAAAATTGCCTTTATAGTTCAGGCATAACTGAGGGAAATGATTTTGCATTAACTGCTCAACTACTACCATTGAACCCCAAAATATCTGATCAAAGATCATACTCAAGCATGGTTTTGAAGTACAAAATCAAATATTCGACTGAAGGAACGCCTCGAGTAGACAGAAGCGGTGCCAATGAATGATCCTGACACAGTAGATGGATCGACTGAGATGGTGGAGTGTTTCCCTATGCCTTGCATTCATTTCTGGTAGGTTGGAATTGATCATGAAGATCAGATCGAAGATAACCTTGATCACCCTTGCTTCCTAGTTCATGAATCAAAAGGGTTGAAGCAAGTCAAACAGGCTATGCAAGCCAGCTGGGTCATGCGAGCCAATCACCTTTCTTCATTTCACCACCCGGGGAAGTCTTTCATGGTTGAACTTCCATCATCAAACTAACCGTGCCACCCTTGCAGATATTAATATTAACTATGACGATTACATTAATCGCCAACCATCGACCGTCCTTTCTGACTGGGCCAGCGAGACACGTGTCAACAAGGTGCTATGTCACCAACATAAACCTCGAGCGACTTACCCATAGCGAGGTGGCGATGATCATTGATCGGCCTAGATTTGACGATCGTGAAGACTCGTCATACTCCACGCTGTTCTTACCCCGAGCCCATCATATTTGGTGCCACCTCTACAACTGCTGTCATATCCAACCGACACCTGGCAACACCTCAGTGACCGCACCCTAGCCAGACCTGGCCCCACTGACACGTGGCGACCTGTCACTATGTCGCTATGGTAAAGATCGCACATCTTCACCATGGCGACATGGCGACAGTCTTTGATCTTCTCTAATCTAACGGTCACGAAGACCCATCTTCCTGCGATCTTCCCCCCCTGTAATTCATTGGGCCCGCGGTACATGTGGCACTTCCCTATTGGTCTGTCGATCGTTTAATCCCTACTGCACTGGCGACATGAACGATGATCCCACCAGGACACGTGGTGCCCTATCGCTACATCGCCGATGTTATCTCCCGAGTGGTTTCTGATGGCAAGATAGCATCAGCCATAAATCTCTACAAATTTGACGATCGTGAAGACTCGTCTCTTGACTGTGCTGGTTGAACTGAAGATCTAGCACACGTGGCTCCCTTTGATTTGCCACTATGACACCAAACTCTACCAATTAGGTAGATGAAGTACCTGACATAACCCAACTGCTTGCCTAAAACCTCGCTGTTATCTTCTTCGGCCTGCCAAACCTTGCCGCCAAACATGCTAACTCACTGTTGTCGGCACACCCTTTCTCAATGGGCGCTATGTCGCCATGGGAATTTCCTGGCCAACGCGTGATAGTGACATAGTTCCTGCGGCATCGCAGAATATTTTTGACCTGCGATAAAACTTTTCTGACCCGTGCCATCCTCTGCCCTGCAAGCTGGACCCACCGAACACACGTCGACTAGTCGCTATGTCGCCATCGTAACCCTCACACAACTTAATCATAGCAAGATGGCGACAACCATTGATTGGCCTTGATCTGATGGTGGATAACTTGTGAGGAGTAAAAATATCATAAGGTTCGAAACTTGGGTAATTTTGATATCCTCGTGGGTATTAAAATATTAGTAATCGGGGAGGTGACCGTTGGGCAAGGTAACATTCAAATTTTGAAATTTGGCAGGGCAAACAAAATGTGGTAACATTCTGGCGACTCATAGGGGGCATGACCCTGCTTGATGCATAAGACCAGTGCTTGTAAACAATCCATTGGGCTATGGAGTCAAAAAATGGGTCTGAAAGGTACAAGTCTAAGAACTACAAAACCCTAACCCCTCTGCAAGGAATTAAAACATTAAAAAACCCTAGATCTACCTTTGTAACTGAAACAAAACAAAAACTTCCTCTGCAACCTGAGACTGTCAAAACTTCAAAAGCTAGCAACTCAA
Source organism: Cupressus sempervirens (assembly GCA_028749045.1). Taxonomy (NCBI): domain Eukaryota; kingdom Viridiplantae; phylum Streptophyta; class Pinopsida; order Cupressales; family Cupressaceae; genus Cupressus; species Cupressus sempervirens. The sequence continues at coordinate 805,649,334 of CM053789.1, read as the reverse complement.
AAGGAGAACCCTGTGCATGCACACTTCTTGAAAGGCAGGAAATAATAGAAAAGGAACTAGACTAACTATGTACATGGATTCACAATCTTCATCAAAAGCAAGCTTTAAGATAAATCCCATTGACTGGGATGGGCAGAACTTCACCGTTGGGTCTACTCAGTTGGAATGCATTAGCCTGTTTGCAACTGGTAATTAGGTAAGGGCCACTCCACAATGCATCAAACTTAGAATGTCTTCCTGGTTTTGCCCTATCAGCATCCCATTTCAGAACTAGATCCCCCTCTTTGAAAGTCCTATCCCTGGCCCTCCTATCAAAATTCCTTTTCACCTATTGCTAATGCAATTCCAGGGTCTTCATAGATTTATCTCTTTTTTCTTCTAGCTCCATCAACTTTTCCATTCTTACTGACATGGCACTATCTTCAATCAATTCCAGCTGATGAGCCAACTCCAAGGAAGGGAATTCTAGTGAAATTGGGAGTCTAGCCTCCCTACTATATACCAGCACAAAAGGTGAATTCCCAATAGATCTCTTGGGTGTTATCCTATCAACCCACATAGCAATTCTTAATTTCTTATGCCAGACCCTCTGATTGTCTTCTATTGTCCTCTTCATGATTCTGATCAGATTCTTGTTGGAAGACTTAGCCAAACCATTGCCCTGGGGATAGTAATTGGATGATGTGCTTAGGTAGATATTGTGATTCACTGCCCATCCACAAATCTGGGTTCCAAAAAAAGATTTAACATTATCTAAGATGATAGTAGAAGGAGCACCAAACCTAGACACAATCCCATCAAGGAATTCAACAACTGATGGTTCTGTGGCATCCTTCAAGGCAACTGCCTCTGTCCATCTAGTGAAATAATCAGTAGCAGCCAAAATCCATTTATGACTTGCACTAGATGGAGGATTAATAGGGCCTATAAAATCCAACCCCCACTGGGTAAAGGGCTAATCCACCTGAATAGGATGAAGGGAAGAGCTGCAAGCCTTTGTTTTCCTGAAAAGAAAGCACATTTCTCACATTTCCTCACATACCTATAACAATCATGGAATAGAGATGGCCAATAATAACCAGCCCTCATGATCTTCATAGCAGTTGTTCTTGCAGAGAAATGGCTACCATCAGGGCCATCATGAAGTTCTTTAATCATCCTTTCAGCCTGGTCCTCTTCAATGCATCTCAACAGGGTCCCATTAAAATCCCTCCTAAATAAGATATTATCAATCACAACATAGGGAATGGATTGCAGTCTATATTGTCTTCTTTTAGCTCTGTCCAATCCCTGAGGGTATCCATCCCCTGATAAGAAGCTCTTCATATTATTTATCCAGCTCTTTGGGCTGTTAACATTTCCTTCCTACTGCTGCTCTGTTAATACCATAGCAGCCTCTTCATCAGAATCCTGACCTGATAACATTTCTTTGCACAATCCTCTCCCTCTTACCAGCTTGGTAATCTGAATATCAACATCATATTCCATTACCCTAGTGATCCATTCAGCTCTCTTTTCACTGATATCCTTGCTTAACAGAAAATATTTTACACTGGCATGGGTCACCAACAAAAGGATCCTATTGTGGGATAAGAGGTGCTTGAATTTCTTCAAGGCTCTGATGACTACAAGGGCTTGCTTCTCAACAAAGCTATACTTATCTTCATATTCTTTGAGCCCTTCACTAAAGAAAGCTATGGGCTGCTCCTCATCCTTGCCATTTGTCTGAGTCAAGACAACAGAGATACTCGACTCACCACCTAAAGTGTAGAGGATGAAATCTTTCTCAAAATTTGGGTTCATGAGAGTAGGGGCTGAGGCTATGGCTGTCTTGATCTCTTCAAAACTCTCCTTCCCCTCCTTGGTCCATGAGAAAACCATGTCTTTCTTAAGCATTTCTGTAAGAGGTTTCACCATGGTAGCAAGATTAGGGATAAACCTTCTCACAAAGTTTATCCTACCAAGGAAACTTTGCAGCCCCTTCTTGTGTTTAGGAAGAGGAAGGGCAAGTATTTCCTTTGTTCTTTCTATATCAATGGTCAAACCATCCTCAGATATAATGTGTCCCAATAATTTTCCTTGGCTTGTAGAAAAGACACACTTGGCTGGGTTGAGCGAAACCCCAAACTCTCTACATCTTAGAAATACCTACCTCAGATGATCAAAATGATTTTCTACATCTTTTGAATATACAGTTATATCATCAAGGTATACTAAGACAAACTTATCAATTAATTTTTTTAAGGCCATCTCCATTGCCTTCTGAAATGTGGCACCTGCATTTGATAGTCCAAATGGCATCTTGTAGTAAGCTTAGGTTCCCCATTTAGTAGTAAATGCTATCTTATGTCTATCAGATTCTTTAACCAGCACTTGGTTGTAACCAGAGAATCCATCAAGAAAAGAGAATCTCCTTGACCCACTGACCTTGGATAGAATTTTCTCCATGGAAGGGAGAGGATGGTGATATTTAAGAGAAGCCTGATTAAGATCCCTAAAGTCGAAACACAATCTAATTTCTCCATTCTTCTTCCTTATAGGGACAAGCTTAGCTACCCATGATGAGTGTTTGACAAGAAATATTATATTGGCCTCTATCAACTTGGATAATTCTTTTCTAATTAGGGGCTCAATCTTAGGATTCACTGGTCTCTATTTTTGCCTTATTGGTTTGGCCTTATCAACTAGATCTATAGTATGCTGAAACAAACTAGGGTCAAACCCTTTTAAGCCATCATATGTCCAAGAAAATACATCATTAAATTCTTGACATAAATGAATGAAGTTTTCTTGCTTAGTTTCAGAACATACCTTCCCCATATTTAGAGATTTTCCATTAGCAATTGTAACTGGGGCATAATCATCCTTTTCTGTAGCTAGATTTATTCCTTTGCCTCTTGTTTGATCATCAAGATTAAAAACACTCTCCAAAGTAATGAGACCCTTGGGCAACTTGTTAGAACTAAGGTGAATGATCTGATCACCATACTGATCTTGCAGCCTTGACTGGTTCCTATCTGAGAATTCTGCCTCATTCTGCAAGAAACTCACAATTTGCTCATCAGAGTCAAACACTTGCCAATGAGTGTTGTTGTTAGGGATGGCAGGCCTCACTACCACCCTAATTTGTTGCTTCTTCTCCTCCTCAAGATTCCCTGGTACATCATAAGCTGCACCCACCACTGCAAGTCTATCAGCATGTTTATTTTCTTTCCTAGGAATGCTCTGAATGTTAAATGCATTGAAACCATCAAGAAAATCCCAGACTTTGTGTTTGTAAGACTTGAGCAGGCCATTTTTGGTGATATTTTGGCCTCTCACCTGATTCACTACCAAGTCACTATCTCCATATACTTTCAAGGCTTGGATTCCCCTCTTTTGGGAAAGTAAGAGACCTTGAATCAAGGATTCATACTCGACCACATTATTGGTGCAACTGAATTGGAGCCTAAAGGAGAAGTAGTATCTTATTTGTGTAGGAGAGACCAACATAACACCGACCCCTGATCCATTTCTATTCCTTGAGCCATCAAAGTACATACTCCATATTCTGTTTATATCATCATTAGTCCCAACAAGATCAGGAGCTTGAGCCTCTTTCTCTATTGTGCAATATGTACTAAGGCTTGTCTCAAGAATTTCCAACATAGGCTCAAACTGATATGCATTTGCCCACTCATCCAAGAAGAAATCAGGAATCTCTGCTATGGAAGTGACAAGCTCATTTACTATGTCATTTTCATCCATCTCTAGAATAGGGCAATTCATATTGATGAAGTTGGGGGTGTAAGATTCAGTGTGATGAAGGGCTTGAGGTTCTGCTCTAATTGAGGCATTGGCTCCATATCTGGTCTTAAATGACATATATGACCAATCAACAGATATGAATCCACCAATCTGAGTAGTGAAGTCTCTTGAAAGACAGATGGCAAAATAGGGCTTGACTTCAGCAACAGATATATCTTGAATCACAGTGCAATCAAGGCATGCATGTTGGGCCATCTCCACATTCCTAAGGATACCTATGGTTTTGACAGTACTACCATCTAGTTGTAACACATCCCTAACAATGGGCTCATATTTCATCCCTAAAGCATCAACAACACACCTAGGCATTACTGAGCTACTAGCCCCTGAATCTATCATGCAATTGTGGACTAATTTGCCTTCTATAATCAGGGAAACATAGAATGGGGGAGGTCTAACCCTTTTATTTGTCTCCAGATCCCCTGCTGGTTGTACTAGACTTGTGGCATTCTCCATGATAGATGGCCGATCCTTGAGTTCAATCTTCTCTAATTCTTGCTGTAGCATCCTCTTCTGCATTGGTATGGTAGCAACAACATCCCACATAGAGATATTCACATTGGTTTTCTTCATTTGCTCTACCACACTGAAAGGTGCATTAGGAACTTTGGTAGAAACTTTGGGAGCTACACTTATAAGAGGTTGAGGTGGGGCAACATAAGGACCACCTGCATCTTTCTTTCTTGGATCTTGCTCTTGCTGTTGTGAAGTACTTGCTTGTTCATTTGCTGCTTGTATATGAGGTGTAGCACTCGAAGTTGAGGCTTGCTTAGGAGAAAGGGGGGCAGCATGTTCCATAGCTCTCTTCCTGCTTCTTGTGTTATGAGCAACAAAATCCTGGTTTACATTACAATGCTCCCCATCTTGATGATTCATGAAAGAGCAATCATCATGTCCTTGAATATATGATGCCTCCTTGGGATGATCCTCCTCATATGATTTCTTTGCTGCAGGCTCTTGGACAGTTAGGGCCATATAAGATTCTGCCTTCTGGCACATGCAATAGGTATAAGAATAGTTGCAAGAAGGATAAAAATCTTGATCTTGGGCCAAGTTATTTTGAGGGACTATAGCTCTATTCTAATTTGAGCTTGAAACAGAAGCATGACTATTTTGCCTAACCTAATCAAAGGAGCTATTCCACTGATTAGGAAGCCTACCACCACTTAGAGCTTGATATTGCAGTTGGGGAGGCTTGCCACTTTGATCTTGCTTCCTTTCTAAGGCCACCACCTTATTAGTCATCTTTTGTATCATAGAGAGACTATCCTCTAATCTCTTTCCCTGGTCCTTCAACTCCCTCCCTTGCTCTTGCAATTTTTTATCCAGGGTCTTCTCTCTTTTATCTATATTTAGCACTAGACCTTGGAGCATTTCTTTGAGCTCATTTATCCCATTTGAGGATGTAGAAGCTGGAGGGACTGGAGTAAGGGTTTGTGATGTAGACATTGTAGGAAGAGGGGTCATTGCTAGTTGGTGATTAGGAACATTAGGAAAGAAAGGCATAGGAGGCCTTGGAGCCAATTTTCCTCCTTATATTAGGATGTTCTTAGCTTTTACGACTATCTCATAAGCATTAGGCAAGGTATCTCCTCCCATAGTTTGGATTGCAGTGGCAATATCACTGTTAAAAGCTCTAAGGTAATGCAAGAAGGAATTACTAGGGGTAGGTTTCACTACAGTAGGTATTCTATCCCATGTCTTTTGAAATTTATAATTAAAGTCAATCACACATTCATGGGGGGCTCTTTTTATTGTAGTCAACTGCTCTAATAGTGATAAATGGTCACTCTTATCCTCAAAATGTTTGCATAATCCTGCTCCTAATCCATCCCAATCAGTTATAGAACTATGAGCTAAGCCCCTATACCACTGTAATGCTTTTCCTTTTAAGGATGAGGCTAGAAGTTTGACAGCAACATCATCCTCTGTAATACCATGAATATTACAGACATTAGCTACTTCTTGGATATGCTCTAAAGGGGAGATAGAAGTCTCACCAGTAAAATCAGGTATGCTTTTTAGTGTAGATGTTGGTATATCATGTCTTTGGACTAACAACAGAGGAATTCCACCATTAAAGGTGGCAAAAGCATGAACTCTTGGCTATGCCATGTAAACAAGTGTTCTATTGATGAGTGTTGATGGTAATCTAGGCTGAGTTCGAGCAGTAGGAGGAGTAGAGATGGACCTTACAGGTATATTAACTATTTTTTCACCCCTAACTGGTGATAATGAAATTCTAGTCCTCCTTCTAGGATTTGAAAGGGAAATCTCTTGATTGAAATTTACCTCTAGAAGACGCCCTTGTTTCAACTCTGGGCATGAATCACTACAACTTTGGCCTGGAACCAGGTTTGCTAATGTTTAGAGTCACTAAGTACTTTGAAGGACCAACCTCTTGAAGGCTTGAATATTGAAGCCAACACTACCTCTTCAGCATTAATCTCTAAAATTCTTCCTTCTTTGACACCAGTAGACTTTAAATCTTCAATAGGATTGTCCCACCGGGTGTGCCAAAAACTGTTGTCACTTAGGTTTGCACCCTTGTCCAAGGCCTATGCGCGAGGACAACCTAGTGAAACATGGAAACAACCTCCAAGCTGTGGGACTTGAACTGTGAGGTTGAGTCTCTAGAGAAGGCCGACTTCCTCTTACTATCAGGGTGCACCTAACTACTCTTGAAAGGAAAAGGGGAAGAAGGAGATGTAGAAAACAACTCTACCCTACCTAAACTATGGAGGTGATGCACCAAAATAGAGTGTTCAGACCCATTTCTGCCCATGTATGCACTATTGAACCAGAATGAAACTAAGGATATATACATACAGGCTTGTTTTGATCTAATAACCTCATGCAGATCAAGAAAACCAAACTGAATAACATAAGGAAAGAGGAATCTCACTTATATATTATCCAGTAGGCAAAAATAGATACAGTATGCAGGCTATAGATCTTGACAATACACCAATGAGAGGCAAAAGGGATGCACATACACATTAATGGCTGAGGGAGATAAAACAAAGAATCATTCAGTTCAAAGGCATAGGGAATGTTACACTGAGAGTTGCAGAGCAATATCAGAGAAATTAGAAAGAGTCAACCCTTGGAAAAGATTACAAAATTGCCTTTATAGTTTAGGCATAACTGAGGGAAATGATTTTGCATTAACTGCTCAACTACTACCATTGAACCCCTAAATATCTGATCAAAGATCACACTCGAGCATGGTTTTGAAGTACAAAATTAGATATTCGATTGAAGGAACACCTCGAGTAGATAGAAGCGGTGCCAATGAATGATCTTGACATAGTAGATGGATTGACTGAGATGGTGGAGTGTTTCCCTATGCCTTGCATTTATTTCTGGTAGGTTGGAATTGATCGTGAAGATTAGATCACAAGATAACCTTGATCACCCTTGCTTCCTGGTTCATGAATCAACAGGGTTGAAGCAAGTCAAACAGGCTATGCGAGCTAGCTGGGTCATGCGAACCAATCACCTTTCTTCGTTCCACCACCTGGGGAAGTCTTTTGTGGTTGACCTTCCATCATCGAACTAACTATGCCACCCTTGTAGATATTAATATTAACTGTGATGATTACATCAACCGCCAGCCACCGACCATCCTTTCTGACCAGGCCAACGAGACACGTGTCAAAAAGGCACTGTGTCACCAACATAAACCTCGAGTGACTTACCCATAGTGAGGTGGCGACGACCATCGATCAGCCTAGATCCAACGATCATGAAGACTCATCATACTCCACGCTGTTCTTACCCCAAGCCCATCATATTTGGTGCCACCTCTGCAACTGCTATCATATCCAACTAACACCTGGCAACACCTCAGTGACTGCACTTGGCGAGAACTTGCCCCACTAACATGTGGCAACCTGTCACTACGTCGCTATGGTAAAGATTGCACATCTTCACCATGGCGACAATCTTTGATCTTCTCTAATCTAACAGTCACAAAGACCCATCTTCCTGCGATCTTCCCCCCCTATAATTCGCTGGGCCCATGGTACATGTGTCACTTCTTGTTGGTCCGTTGGTCATTTAATCCCTACTGCTCTAGCAGCATGAAATATAGTCCCACCAAGACACGTGGTGCCCTGTCGCTACGTCGCGAATGTTATCTCTTGAGTAGTTTCTGATGGTGAGATAGCGCCAGCCATAGATCTCTGCAAATTTGATGATCGTGAAGACTCATCTCTTGACTGTGCTGGCTGAACTAAATATTTGGCGCACGTGGCTCCCTCTAATTTTCTGCCATGACACCAGACTCTACTAACTGGGCAGATGAAGTACCTGACATAACCCAACCGCTTGCCTGAAACCTCACCGTTATCTTCTCTGACCTACCAAACCTTGCCACCGAACATGATGACTCACCATTTTTGGCACACCCTTTCCCGACAGGCACTATGTCACCATGGGAATTTCCTGGCCAACGCGTGATAGCAACATAGTGCCTGTGGTGCCCCAGAACATTTTTGACCTGCGATAAATTTTTTTTGGCCTGCGCCATCCTCTGCCCTGCAAGCTGGACCCACCAAAAATGTGTCAACCAGTCGCTATGTTGCCATTGTAACCCTCACACAACTTCATCATAGCGAGATGGTGATGACCATTGATCGGCCTTGATCTGACAGAGAAGAACTTGTGAGGCATAAAAATATCATAAGGTTCATAACTTAGGTAATTTTTATATCCTCATGGGTATTAAAATATTAGTAATCGGGGAGGTGACCGTTGGGCGGGGTAACATTCAAATTTTGAAGTTTGGTAGGGCAAACAAAATGTGGTAACAGTAACCCTTAAGGTCACTTACATGCATTAGCAAATCACTCTACTCTATTGCTTCACAATTCACAACTCTTCTTTGCTCATCGATCTCAATGATGATATCTAAAATTTAGAAAACATCTTTCCTTTATACCACACTCGATATTAAATCCTTGAGTCAGCTTCACACTTTTTCATCATACATTAATTAGATGAAATAAATTTAATTAATGCTATTGGCTCACAATTATACAAAAACTTTCACATGTGTGACTTCCATATCTATGCACTTGCTAATATAATCAGTGGTCAGTATACTACCTCCAGTTAACTGCACAACCCCTTATATCAATTACAATGAGCTTCATCAATCATGCAGTAGGAACTACTTTCCTAATGCTCTTTTTCCATGTGGTTCTTTGTATATCAACCATATCTTCCATATACTATCAATTTAGGTTCTGTGCACTTGCCCAAGTGACAAATACATACTATAGTATGTACTAGTAACTATGCATAACTAGATAAGTAATGTATTGTCCTTAACATAAAAATCATAGTCTATTGTGTAGAAACTCAAAAATGATTCACATCTATGGTTTCATCACTTCTTCATACTAATTCATCCCATTTTATCAATCCACTAATTTTGATCTTTTGGCCAACTTGATCATAGCTCAGCATTGTTTGCCATCATTCATATACTGTTTTGCATCAATTTCAACATCATTTCAAAACCATTTCAAATCAACTTGAAATCATGCCAAATCAACTCCAAATCACCCAAAATCAGTCATAATCAACCCAAAACATGTCAAACATCCCAAATCAATCATCATTTATCCAATCCTAGGCATTTTTGTGGCTTTCATTGCCTCAGAAACCTATCAATCTATCAATCCTATCAATTTGAGCTTAGTACTATCATGGCTCTTAGTGCTAGGTCAAAACTATCATTCTTGTCATTCGATCATGGACATTGTTGAATCCCTTAGTGTTAGGTCATGACATCATCAAACCATTTAAATAATATTAACTACATACATCAATATTATTATGATCAACCCTATCAACCAATCTTGATCCTGTAGCATTTTACAATGTTAGTTAACTATTACGTAACTTTAGTTCATGTCATGTGTCCTTGGCATGTTATCAATTTCAATCAATCAATCAATTTGACCATGGCTTTGGTCTATCGATCATCATCCTAGTCAATCCCCATTATCATCATATTTCATCAAAGGATACTATCACACTTATTTAATCAAATTGGCCAATCACCTACTAACTCTCTCTATAAGATTAAATAATCCATAATTTAATTCTATGTCCTTTCACTAATTATTCTTCTTAACTAACCTTCTTAGTTAATTGATATTTTATTAATTAATTGGTTCATCATTCACAAACCATGGAAATTCTCAATTTCCTAAGTCATGTTTTCCACCATTAATTCCATTTTCACGAATGTGGAATAATGGATTTTTAATTCAAATATTCTACATAATATTGACATCATCATGTTACATGGGAATGACACCTCATGGATTCTCCATTGACACTTGGTTAAGATATGTCATACTCGATATATTCTTATTCTCTTATGCACAACCATATTTGGCTTCCATTGTCATAGATTCTTGGCTTTAAGTGGGTTTGAGGTGTCATATGATGCATCATAGATTCTCTTCCATCTTTAGCTAAGTTTGACTTCCAAGCATCATATGATCCTACATATGTATCTTGTGTCATATGCATAATAGATTCTCCAAGGAATCTCTTTCCATGTTGCATATCCAAGGTGATAGTTCCAATGCTCTCATCCTCCGTGTTGATTATAAAATGAGCATTCTTTCTCTCATTTTTGGTCCCTAGTTTTTAGTCTTGTGCTCCATATCTCATGCTAAAAATCACTTCTTATAGTATTCTCATAGCATTATCCATATCATAGAAATTTTCTTCAACATTGTGTGCACTATAGGCAATTTGGAGCTCCATCATATGGAGAAGAAAGAAGGACATGGGAGCTACAAGTGAAAGAGGGATTTTTAAATTTGTTTTTTTCTTTTGATTCATTTGGCTTTCATGGTAGAATAGAGGGTGTCAATGTACATTTATTGGGTTTGTGATTTTCTCATAGTATGTTAGAAATTAGTCTTTTTTTTGGTCCTACATTTGGTGAACCCGATGTGAACATGCTTATCTAACTTGGGTTTTCTTGTTTTGTGCTTTTAGTTGCAAGGAAGAAGCTTACTTGGAAGGGTATAAAAACTATCTGCACTTCCTTATCACACCTAAATTAAATAGGGGGTCTAGTAATATGGTTTTGGTTCTATACGTTTTGTTAGCTTATTGTTCTATGGTGCACTCTGCTCTGTCAAGGCACACTTGGGACCCCTAGAAGGCAGTTTTAGGGGCTTAGGAGCCACCATAACCCCTTTCTATTGTTCCCAAGTCACCAACTATGCTTAGAACTTACCAAATATGCCCTTTTGGGCTCTAACTACACCTTGGGCATAGTCTACATTGTATAGGTGCATTTGGGAGTGTAGGTTTCAAAATTTCTAGTTTCTAGGTCTTATTTAGGTACCATTTCCCCACAACTTGCCATTGACCTCCCAATTGTGCCCAGAAACTACCAACTATGCCCTTTTGGGTCCCAAGTACACCATGGGTGTAGTTAGAACTATCAAAGCACACTTGGGGGCATTCTGGGTCATTCTGGCCTCCTGGGGGTGTAGTCTTCTCTGTCAGAGTGCACTTGGTTCATAGAAAGCACATGTTTCAATTAGAATCTACATCTAGGGTTTCTGTTAATTTATAGGACCTTGGGTAGATGTTTTTGTGTTACTAATGGTCTATTTGTAGCATGTGGCAATCATTGGATGAAGACATGATCATAACAAACTAGTAATGGTTGTTTGCAGGATGTTTCTTATGTGTTTGTCAAAACCATGTGTGTGGATTTCTTAGAGTAAATAAAACTTCATTTGGTGCTTAAAATGAACCTTTTATTTTTTTCTTGGTGTGTCTATAGTGTTTAAAACCCTAGGGGTTACATGGAAATATCCTCTCCCCTTACCATTCATGGATCTTGGGTGTAAGAGAAATCTGTGTGACTTCTATAGGGAGCCTGCCTTGGACCAAGATACTTGGTATTGGGTATGCCAAGGGATGACTTTAGAGTGGTAATGGGCCAAAAACTAGGTCAATGTTCTAGCCACTATATAAAACTTGATTACGATGAAAGTCATGTCAACAAAATTTTTGAGTGATATCTCTCCTCCAGTATCCTTATGGTGCATAAAACCCCAGTTCTTGGGGCTAGGAGACCTTCTAAGGAAGTTTATCATTCACTTGATGAATGGAATGCCCTTACTAAAAACCATGTTTTAGTGGCCAAAATATTTTCTATCCACTGGCTCAAGGGGTCACCCATGCTCTTGAAGACATCTTACATTCTCGCGGTCCTTAGTAGAGGCAATAGTCCCTTGGGAAGTCATGCCCCTTGGGAAGCGGATCTTGGTAGCCCTAAGAAGTGAGTGTGCTATAAGGGGGAGCCTATGGTGCCAAGATCCTAGGTTGTCCACTCTAGATAAGTGCTACTAAACTTAAGTTCAAGTAGGAATTTAGTGGATACAGTCCTAAAGCCTAGGTTGTGGTTTGTTTGTTCACTTTTAACAATAGCTATTCTTGTCTTAATGTGTCTTGTGTGTGTGTAAAACATTAATCAAGATAAAGCTAACATTCAAATTTACACCTTGTATATTTTTAAAGCCTTGTCAAAACATCAAACACTATCAAAACATTGCAACTCTTGTCAAAAATTTGTAAACTTTGGTCCAATACATTCAAGGCTTAGAAAACATGGCAACTTGTGATCCTAAATGTGCTTGGCATAACATAGGTCTCATCCTTGCATATAAATCACTTGCATTCACCTTAGTTTGAGCCTCATACTTGCATCATATAGGCTTCATCTTGCATCTTTTAGTCCTCACTTAGTATCCCTTACCTTTCATATTGCATTCATTAGGGTTTAGTTTGTATCCTTTAGTCTTTGCATTTCACCCCCAAAACTTGCATTTTGCATTGTCCATCTTGCATCTTTGCATACCAAACCCTCATCTTGAATACTTTAACCATCATTTTGGGTGTCCTAAACATCCTTTTGAATGTCTATCTTGGTCTTAACATTAACCTCTACTATTTAGCTCATTATGAAACCAATCTGGAAACCCCAACACTCAAAATTGCCTTAGTTTCAGCCCAGTTTACCAACTATGCCCTGAAACTACCTATTGGTCTCAGATTGGTTTTGATAATTGAGTGTCAACACACTGAAACAATTTTCATATAAAAGCTGAGTACACTATATATGCCGAGCCAAAATTCTAATAGGTGCTGCGTGACTATAGGTGCTAAGCATGATATAGGTGTCGAGTGATCTACATGTGCCAAGCAAGCCAAAATTATACATGGACTAAGCAAGCTAGAATGCTACATGTGCCAAGCAAGCCAGAATCATACATGTGTCAAGCACAATTAATCCAACAAGCACCGAGTAACATAGATTGGACATAGTTGTTTGTAGTTACACAAACACCTATATAAACCATTTTTTTGAGCCAACATAGAAGAATCTCAAAGGGTATTAAAGATAAGAATGAATCTTTTATATTTCCTATGAAATCAAAATGCATCCAATAAGAAAAATGGAGAAGGCATGCAACTCATAAGAAAATTGCAATGAATGAGTGAGAAATAAAGATTTAATATGAATTGTAGATTCATACCTAACCCTAAGTCTTCAAAATCAAAAGGAGGATGAAACCCCATTATATGCATGGATGAGACCTATGTATGGGTAAAATATAACTTAATTTAGAGGGAAGTGTGAAAAGACTTAGAGGAATAGAGCAACATTGCAACATCTAGTTGATCAAGAATAAAGTATCAAAATATCAAAAAGATATTAGATCTTAGAGGATCAAGATTAGAAAGAGTAGCTCAAGTGCTAAATTCAGAAATCAAGGATTATAAGCTATCATTTTTATTAATCTAATACTCTCTAGCAATTTTATTAGAAAGAAAATCCTATGTTGATAGGTTAGCTTAATAGCTAGGTTGTAGAACCTTTGACAAGGTGATAAAATCCTTTAATAGGGTGACACTTCATGTAAAGTGTTTTATAAATCCTTTAAATAGGTCACTATTGATATAGTGTAAAGCCTTTAATAGGGTAGGCCTTTAATCAGGCAGACAATCAGAAGTGGTCAAACATTATTGTTGCAGTGATATTTTGTGGGTATCATCCCCACCCCAATTTTACCTTCTCATTTTGTAGGGTTTTTGGGTTATCAAATTTGGTGTTATGTGTTTTGATGCATGTTTTTACTTTATGCTTAACTGATATGTTTACATGCATGTAATTTATTTTTAGTTAAAAGTTTGTAAGGTTAAAGTGTGATACTTCTGATTCAGCCCCCCCTCTCAGAAGTTTTCTTCCCATTTGATTATTCCAACAATTGGTATCAGAGCCTAGTTCTCACAAGGAGAAGACTAATAGCTTAGAGAAAAGATCTAAAGATGGAAGTCTTCAAACTTGGGAGGATTATAGAGAATTAGGTGATTGATGTGCACCTTGCTCTACACAACTTGGAGGAAGCTAGAGAAGAATTGAAAAAATCCTTGAAAAGAAGGAAGGATATAGCCATAGCTAAAAATGACACACACTACAAGGAGATTGATACCAAAAAAAGTGTTTTCCAATAGAGATACTTAAGAATTTGATGCAACAATAGTATAATTGATGGAGAGGAATAGAGCTCAAGCATAAGAAATTAGAATACTCAAGCTTGAACAAGAATCACAAGCCATAATGCTTTGTGAGGTAATTGAATAGAAGAAGAGAGCCATTGAAGACAAGGCTATAGTAGAAGATGACAAAAGAGATATTAGAAATAGATTGGAGGAGAAGATAATTGAGTTTGAAATAATCTCAAACATACAGCTAGAAACCTTAAGTCAGATGATGAATGCACATCATGAGCTGAATATGAATGATATTGAGACCTCTACACTGAAGATGCAGAATGAACAATTGTAAAATGACCTGAAAAGGGAAAAGGAGATTGTAGAGAGCTTCAAAAAAACTAATGAGGCCATCAAGAACTTTGATCAGCTAATAAAATCACCAAGGTTTAGCAATGACACTTCAGGACTTGGTTACACTAGCATTGAACAAGGAGAATCATCCAAGACTGCAGAAGAAAGGAATAAAAAAGGTATGAACACTAAACCTATTTTTCATTTTTGTGGTAGAAAGGGACATAATTATAATCTATGTAGGAGAAAGAATGCCCATCAACATGATAAGCCTAAGAATGCAAGCTATTGTCACAAGTGCAAGAAACAAGGACATCAAGCACATGAGTGCAGGACTAGGACTATCAGACATCAAAATTTGAAGGTCACTGATACAATTACAAGAAGTATGGACATAGAGCATTTGAGTGTAGATCAAAGACTATGTGGAAATCAAATTAGGCACCAAGAGAAGGTAACCATGGCCATCACTACAATTTGGACTATAACACTAGGTATAGCTGTCATTATTTTCAGGAATATGGACATGTTCCTAAAAATTGCATAAGAACACATTTTCGTGGAAACTACAAAAAATGGTTAAGTCAAACCACATGTTTTAGTTGCTTGAAGATTGGTCATATTAGCAAGAATTGCCCAAAAAATTCAAAAGCACCCAAGTCAGAAGTCAACAAAGGAAAAGAGAAGGTATATGTTGAACACATCAGAGGACAAATGAACAAGACTTGGAAGAAGAAAGATGAATGTACCTCATCAAATGAAGGGATCACTTCACTAAATAGGAAAAGTGATCACACCACATCTAGCTAAGCATGGATAGGTGTATGGGACTAATATACAAAGCTACATCATACATCAGTCCCAAGACAAACAAGCACTGCAAAGAAGAAAACAACATGAGAAAAGATGCAAAATTAAAACTTAAATTTTTTGTAGGTTTTTCCAAGCTATCCTTAGATGCTGAGTGAATGTCAGTGTATGCCGAGTAGTCAATTTTGACCAAGTTGATAGTTGATGCTGAGGTAATATTCATTTGATGCTGAGTAATGGAAATTTCAATGGAAACCAAGTTATGTTGAAATCTTCTAGAGCCGAGTGTACAACTGTATTTGCACTAAGTATTTAATGCTAGGTTCTAAAAGAGTACAAGGTCAAATTTTTGATCATTTCTAGTCATTCAAACATAGAGCAAGAATGAGAAGAGTGTATAAGTGATTGAAGAACAAAATTGAAGCTTTTGCATAGATTTTGATAGTTTCAAGCACCATTTTCATCAATCTAAGGTATTCTTGAAGTGCCAAGTTGCATAGTTATAAAATTTTATATCTTTTAAAACCCTAGATTTACAAAATGACATCCATTTCTAAAAACCACAAGGAAAATGAAGGTCACAAGGCTCAATTGGTTAGCAATGAGGCCAAACAACCTGATTTTAGGCCAATTCTAGAGGTAGCATATAAAAATGACCTTGCCAATGCACTCTCCATTATTCCACCCAAAGTTGTGATGGTGCAGGATGTGAGGAAGTGTTACAATTGTAAGGTAGGAGCAATAGGAGACCTGAAGATTTTTCAAGCATATGATAAACTATATGATAATGGAGTGTTGAAGGAAGAATTTCAAATAGTTGAGAAAAATGGTTTAACCCACGCCCTAGTTTTCCCCATAGTTTTCAAAATTGAGTGGATATGAATTTTGCTAAGAAAAATACATAATGGTTGTTTATGGATAGAAGGAGGACCTATCAAGATAAAAAATAAAATCATGCATAGGGTTACATGTTTTCCAACCCTAGATTGGTAGAAGACCCGATAAAGTGATTCCAAGGAAGCTATTGAAAAGAAAACCAGGGCTAAATAGAAAAAAGAGGAATGACTATTGATACTATCATAGATCCCCTTCTAGATTTTGTAGTGAGAGTGATATATCACAAGTTCTATCAATCAAGTAGATTGAATAGTGTTCCTTGCATTGCTATGGATGTGGCTTACAAACTTGTCAAGAAAGATCATACATATGATCTAGCAGAATTGTTGTTACAGTAGATCATGGAGAATTTGGGAAAAATTAGAAGATCAAAAGGTTCTCAGTGTAAGTTTGGATTAGTCTTGGTCTACATATTTTTCTATGTTTTGGAAGAATTTCCTTCTATTGGAAAAGTTAACTAAAAATCAAACAAATCAGCTATTACTCAAATCAATGAGTACATTGAGCAAATGGGAGACAACTTTGAAGATTAAATGACAAGTAACTTTGAGGATTTCAAGAACTCCATGAAACAAAGGCTTAGGATACCATTTTCCTTAGTGGATCAACACAAAAATGATATTTGTCTTTTAGTTGATATTGATCACACTTATATCCAAGTAGCAGTTCCAAGGGTTGGATGGCTAAGACCATTGGGATATGAGCTAGACATTGATGAAGCATCAAAAACAATCACAACATTTTTTCCAGAGGAAATTGACAAGGATGCACCTCATTTTGGAAAATATGATTTTTTGGAATCCAAACTTGAAATGGAGTTGAAGATAACCTCTATGATAAAGAGGAAGGATAAACTAGTGAAGAAATTGAAGAAGAAATTTGGAGAAGGAATTGAAGGGGCTATTGAAGAGGAGGAAAATGAAGAAGATAAGATTAAAGAAGGTGAAGAGGGGCAAGGCCCACTATAGATTACACAAGGCTTAGGAGAGGATGAAGAAAACAAAAAAGGTGCCAAGGAAGAAGAAGCTAAGGAAGCACCAGCTCAAGCCGAGCCCAAGAAGAGAAAGGCTAAAGCTTAGCCTACAACCCAACCTAAAGAAAAGAAGGCTACAATGACAACTCAAACAAAGCCAACTATACCAATGACAAGAGTTACCACAAGAGCCGCAACTCAAAAGGCAAAGGAACAAGTCAAAGAGAAGGAGAAGGCTATTGAGAAGATTGGTGCAGTGCAAAAGAAACCAAGGAGGAAATATGTTGCACAACCATAATCTAATGATGAGGAAATAATAGAATCAAAAGACATCAACCAATTTAGAGTGGTAAGCCATGTTCCCAAGTCCAATTTTGATAAAATCTATAATAATGCTAGAAAGAATGCAGATTTTTTTGAATTTAAAAGTATTGATTTCAATAAATTAAGTAGAGAGGATCAGAATAAGGTAGAAGAATCAATATATGTCATGATGGCTGAATTCAAGAATACTCCTCTTAAATTGGACAATACAATGCCCAAGGAGTTGTATGAAATTATTGAAAATAAGTGGCATTATTGTTTGAAAATGGAAAAGGAAATAATAGAATCCACATTGGCACAAATGATGCTAGAATTGACTAAAGGTCAAATTGCTAAGGCGAATAAGAAACATGGGGGCAAGTTTGCACCAAAATATAAAGCCTTCTACATTTTGCAAAACAAAATTGAAGAAGTTGTAAATAAATCCACAAGATTGTGGAAGTCAATATACAACTTGACTACTGACAAGGATGGAGAAGAAGATGGATAGAACACTAAAAAAGATGATAATGTAGATAAGGAAGAGGCTAGTGAGAAGGAGAAGGTAGAGAAACAAAATGAGGAAAAGGAAATAGAAAAAGGAGAAGAAGAGAAGAGAGAAGAAGAGAAAGGAGAAGAAGAGAAGAAAGAGGAAGAAGAAAAGGAAAAAGGAGAAGAGGAGACACAAAAAGGAGATGAGATGGAAATAGCTGATCAACAGTAGTAGCAAGAAGAATAGAGTGTGTAAGACACATAATTGCCACCTCCTAGCCCTCCACATGTCATCAACACATCTGTAGATACCATAATTGTGAAAGATGTTCCTAAAAAATCTTGTTAGAATATCAATCCATAGACTTTTGAGGATCTCAAAAAGGTCCTTGAACAATCCACTCAATAGGCTAAGTTATTTACAAAACTAGTATTGGTCAATGTGGATGAGTTGCAAAAGGTAGTAGTTCACTCAATTAGAGATAAGGTGAATCCACAAGGATCACCTTCTATCATCTCTATAGCTACTAGTGCTCAACTTTTAATGCTTCCATTACTATTTCCAATAGTTGACACAACAGGAAGAGTTGACACAATACAACAGAAGTAGACTACAAAAGAAGAAAAAGATACATCAACAAAGAAAATAGGACAAACTAATACATCTAATCCTATAGTACAAAATGAAGGCACACCCCAATTTATTATGATTGATCCAGGGAGATCAAATGAAGATAAGGACACACCAAAGGAAGAAGAGCAAGCGACCATACAAACATTGGTTAATCTACCAAATACTAGCACTCCTACACAAGTCCTTCAGAAGTCAAGGACTAATGCAATGCCTTTACAAATCTCTACACTAGGCCCAAGCTCTACTAAGGTTACAAGAGTACTTATCTATGGAGACCCTACATTAGATAAAGAAATAGTCATACCAAGCTATGACTTAAAGAAAATCAACCTACAATAGATATATGAAGTGCAAGAGGCACTAGAAAAGAGGAAAAGACAAGAGATACTCAAAAATGACTATAAACAGAAGCACGCATTACATGAAATTAAGGACATCTTTTTGGATGCCTTCATCTTGCAAACACCTGATGAAACCAAGCCTATATTGGAACAACTGATAGATATTGTAGAATAGGTGACAAATGCAGACCAAGAAACCAATGTAAAATTCATGGAATAGTTTGAGAAGAAATTCCAAGGAAAAGTTAATGAGAAGATATCTAGTGAAATAGCACTATCACAGGTTGAATTGGCAAAGAACATCAAAAAAGTGAAAAATGTACTTGAGAATGTATTCTCATTGTACAAAAAGTTGTGTGATTTCTCATACTTCATGTAGGAGACCAACCAAAGAATAATGAGCTTGGAGAGAAATTTAAATATTTCCAGCACTCAACTGCCAAATGATCTAGCTCAGAGTGAGAAGCATTTTGCTCAAATGCTTCATAAAAAGAAGGAACTAGCTATGTTGACAACTGAAGAGGCAAACATCAAGGCCAAACTGATGTAGATACAATCTTCCATAATATCACACCTAGAAATTCTCCATAAAGAACAAGCATATGCAGAGAATGTTCTCAAGAAAGACCTAAATCTTTCTATAATGGAAGGACTTGTTCATCTTTTAGTAGAGACTGCCATCCAACATAAATCATTGGAAATTGTTTTTGAGAATTGGGATGTAGCTCTTAAGATGATTATGGAGGAAAATAGTACATTTTTGGCAAAATATGGTCTTAGCCCTTTGTACCCTTTGACATTAGTGTCAAAAATGAGAAGATATAATAAATGGGGAGAAACAATAACAAGGGTAAATACATAATGTGTAAATAGAAAGGGAGAGATATAATGTTTTGGGGGAGTTGTAAATAGAAAGGAAGGTAGTATAGTAATTAGAAACATGGAAAATGAAAAGAGTATCATATACATCAGCATGAGACAAATTTAGCACAAGAATTTTGGTTACAGGAATGTAAATGGCACATCAACTCTGGGGGAGTTATAATATTTTTGAGGTATATTGTTCTTTACAATTTTTTTTAACAAGTTTCTAAAATTTTGTGCATATGCGGAACAAGAGTAAATGATGTACTCATAAGATCAAGTATAATGCTTAGTTAAGTTTTTTTGAAACTCATGTTAAAGGAGGAGATTGTTGGTCTCAGATTGGTTTTGACAATTGAGTGCCAACACACTTAACCAATTTTCATATAAAAGCCGAGTACACTATATATGTCGAGCCACAATATGTTCTGAGCCAGAATTCCAATAGGTGTTGAGAATGATACAGGTGTTGAGTGATCTACATGTGCCAAGTAAGCTAGGATGCTAAATGTGTCAAGCAAGCTAGAATCATACATGTACTGAGCACCAGTAATCTAACAAGTTTTGAGTAATAAAAATTGGACATAGTTGTTTGTAATTACACAAACACCTATGTAAACCATTTTTTTGATTTGACATAGAAGAATCTCGAAGGATATTAAAGATAATAATGAATATTTTAGATTTCTTATGCAATCAACATGCATCCAATAAGAAAAATGGAGAAGGCATGCAACCAATAAGAGAAGTGCAAGGAATGAGTGAGAAATAAAGATTTAATATGAATCCTAGATTCATGCCTAACCCTAAGTCTTCAAAATCCTTAAAAGGAGGATGAAACCCAATTGTATGCATGGATGAGAGCTATGTAGTGAAATTTAGAGGGAAGTGCGAAAAGACTTAGAGGAATAGATTAGTATTGCAACATCCAGTTGATCAAGAAAAAAACATCAGAATATCGAACAGATATTAGATCTCAGGGGATCAAGATTAGAAAGAGAAGATCATGTGCTTGAATTCAGAAATCAAGGACTGTAAGCTATTAGGTTTATTAATCTAATAATCTCTAGAAATTATATTAGAAATAAAATCCTATGTTGATAGGTTAGCTTAACAACTAGGTTGTAGAACCCTTGACTGGTGATAAAATCCTTTAATAGGGTGACACTTCATGTAAAGTGTTTTTTAAATCCTTTAAATAGGTCACTATTTATATAGTGTAAATCCTTTAATAGGGCAGGCCTTTAACATGGGAGACCATCAAAAGTGGTCAAACATTATTGCTACAGTGATATTTTGTGGATATAATACCCACCCCAGTTTCACATTCTCATTTTGGAGGGTTTTTGGGTTACCAAATTTGGTGTTATCTGTTTTGATGCATGTGTTTACTTTATGCTTAACTAATATGTTTACATGCATGCAATTTATTTTCAGTTAAATTTTTTTAAGGTTAAAGTGTGGTACTTTTGATTAACCCCCCCTCTCAGAAGTATTCTTCCAATTTGATTATTCCAACACTACCAAATGTGCCCAAACTAGCCCCAACTATACCATAGGTGTAGTTGGTACTATTTGAGCACACTCAATAGTCTATGGCCCAATTTTGGGCTTCCATATAGCATTTTGAGACTTCAAAGGTATCCTTAGGTACTTGGACAAGCCCCCTGTCTCAGTATGTCCTGATCTGCATCCTGCATCTCCTAACCTTCATTGTCTTCACTTAGGAAATCATTCCTTAGGTCATAAGCTCCATTTTTCATCTCCTATATAGTCACAACATCAACCCCAACATACCTGCTCTCTGGTAGAACAACTTGACATACACACAACTTAGAATCAACAAACATCCAACCTAGTCTCCCAACTGCGCCATGAAAGTACCAATTGTACTGAAACTAGCCCCAACTACACTATAGGCATAGTTGGTACTATTTTAGTGCACTTGGTGCTATCAAAGTGAAATTGGGCACTTTTATGACCATTTTTGGTCTCCAAACTGCATTTTGGGACCCTAAAACTGCATTTAGAAGCCTCTGTAGGTCCTTAGTTTGCATATGACCCAAAATGACATCTTGCACCCAAAACCTCATTTTTCATCTTAGGACATGTCCATTTGCATATTTGATCAACATAACCACTATATTGAGTCACCTAAACTTCATTTTGAACCCAAAACCTTTGAATTTAGTCAAAAATTTGAACAAAGTATGAGTCCTAGAGTATTTCCTAGTGTTGATGGATGATGGATCTTGACTAGTCTTTTTATATTTTCTTATCATTTCCTTTGGTAAAAATATATCTATGTATTGATAGATTTGACCTTTTCATCTTTATCAATTTGATCTTTTTTGTCTTTTATCACTTTTTGGTCAAGATCCAAAGTCCATTATCACAAGGTTAAACTCCTAGACAAAATGCTTTCTAAAGATTTAACCTAAGTTAAAAACCTTTCATGTACCTTTATCATTAACATCATCATAATCTAGTGTCCCTGAATGTCATTTTGACTTACCCTAGTGGTATACCCCCTTCTTCTTGCATTGTTCAAAATCCTAGCATCATTCTCACTATCAAACCCTATCAAATTGCCTATCAATCAACTTGTCACCTTGATCACTTATCCTTACTTTAAAGAATCCAAATGTCATTATCAACCCTAGAAAACCATCCCTTGCATAGTCCACCTTACATACATCAACCTCTAGCATCATTACCAAGTCCAAAATGCAACCCTAACCTTCATTCTTCATACTATAGGGTCATTTTCATCTCAACTAGTCAACCTCCAAAATGTCACTTTGCATGGTTTCCCTAGGACATTTGCACCTTGCATATCAAAACCCTACTTCATTTGGCATTTTACTAGGTTGCATAACATCCTTAAACACCTAAAAATTCAAAATACACTCACACCTTGCATACCCACATCCTAAGTATCAAGTTTTGACCTGTTTTACCAACTACACCCCTATTTTACCAACTACACACTTTCGGTGCACAAATGGTAGTTTAAGAGCACACTTGGTAGTTTTAGAGTGCACTTGGAAATTATGGATTTCATTCTAGGTTCCATAACCCTAATCTATAATTCCATAGGCTTCACTGCATCCCAAAACCTTGGAAAACACTTAAAAACACTCAAATCATTCACCTTTTGCATCTTAGGCACCCTAACACCTCTGTTTACCCATTGCATACCTCCTACTTACCAATTGCTTATCATCAGGGCCCCAAGTGCACCAAGGGTGCACTGGGTGCATAGTTGGAAGTTTAGGTGCACACTTGGGAGGCATGAAGTCCATTTACATTTTCCTCCACTTCATCTACATCCTTAGGTATCATGTCAACACTCACTAGGAAACAATCAGCTCAAAGACCTAAAGAACTTTATCAACCTTTGTTTTCTAAGGTACCAACACAACCAAAACCTCATCCAAGATAGAGGAAGATCAAGAAAACCCAACAAATCTTTGACAAAGATCAAATTGAGGCATCACAACATTTACTTGTAGACCCCTTAAACATGTATCCGCAAGATCACCATAACCAAGAGATGATGCAATAAACCTTAAACAACACACCTACCATGAGTTTTCCTTCAAAAAAATCCCCTACAATGGGATTGTTCAATGGAGTCCTAACTTTGAACCTATATTCATAATAATACCACCCGGAGGTGGAAGTATACCAACCACACCAAAGGATGAACAAACACACTCCTTAGAATTCAACAAACTCGATTAAAGTACTTTCAACTATAATACATCAAAAACACAACAAGGTATTGTACACCTAAGTGATTCTAATATTGTCAATGGCATCACTGATGAAGAAATGGCTAGGGCATGTCAAGACAAAAATTTCTACAAGAATTTTGAACTTTTGGCAGCCCAAGAAATTGTCACATTCAACCCAAACTTGGAGGGACCTAAGTCCAAACATTAAACCAACACAAAAATTGAAAACATACAACCCATGATCAATTTGGACTTAGATAAGGGAAAAAAACCTTTGGAGTTTTCAAATACAATAATGGCACCTATCAGGTCCCATAAAAAATTAACCATCAAAATCCTCCAAATTACATTCGAACACATCAACATTAATCCCTTGTTCGATGAACCACAACCAATGAAGGGAGACAAGACTCTTCCTAAGTATCCCAAAAAGGTGTTAAGACTTGATCTCAATCACATGGTCCAACAACAAGACATGCCTAAAGTGACATGTGCTCTAAGGATGCCAAATATACCTCCTTCGGAGGAAAATCAACAAAGTACACCTTTGCTCCTAACTCTACCAAGTGTTATGACATCAAATGTTATGGAGCCTCCCATGAGTACACCATGTGAAACATCAAGTGCAACAATCCCTATTGACACATAAAGGAAAAATCTTATTAATATTACACCTATTCTCAAAAGGAACATTCCTCATTATCAAATCAACATGATGTCCCAAGGAGAAACCTCTAACACACAAAGCTGCCACACCAACAATACAAATATGGTGATCAATTCTCAAGGACATAATCAACTACCCTGACAACATCAGCTTGCAATAGTCCAAGGACTTAATATTTCTAACACACATGTGACATATCAACAACAAAACCAACCACAACAACAATAACCTCAAGTGGTGCAAGCATCCAACATCCCTAACATGCACTCCAATGTAAATCCACTTGACTTACATGAAATGTATCAACAATAATTCCAACAAAAACCAGCCATGTTTACTAAACAACAAGAGCAACTCAAACAATAGTTGGAATACCAAAGATGCCTTGAGTAAAAAATTTCATACCAACAACATTTGTTACAATAGAAGCACATGCCACAAAAACCCCAATAGATACCTCTAAAAAAATAATCACATACATGGTCTCACATGCAACCAATAGAGGTATCCCAATAACAACCCCAACAAATGGTACAACAAAAACACATGGTACATCCATTATAGTAAATACCACAACAAGTGCCACATCAAATACCACAACAAGTACCCCAACATGTGTCACAATAGGGACCCTTTTGTCTTTGAGGTATTAACATACCTCCACAACCTAGTGACACATCACTAGACTCATTAGACACAAAAATGTTAGAACTAAGTAGACATAGCTCCTAACATAGCAAATAGTCTACTCATAGGCACAAAAGACTGGAAGAGAAAGCTATCATGAAAAACCCTAATGAAGATATATTGCAACAATTCAAACAACTTTCCAAACAAGTTGATGCATTTGGAATCTCCAAACTTCTTGGTACTATCAAATCTTGGTTAGAGCTAGCAGACAAGCTCATCTCCCACTTTGCCTTTAACATTATGAATGAGGTGACACTTTCTAATTTGTGCTCAACTAAATAGAAAGTAGGAGAACTATTTATCACATTCTTACTATGATGGAGAAGCTTAGTTAGTCAATGCTCATTAGACATTCTTGAAGAACAACAAGTGAACTTGTGCATTGAAAACTTAGTCTCGAACTTAATGCATGAACTCAAAATCAAAAGTCCAAGCACCATTTCTAAACTCATGAAAAAATGGGCTAGTATTGAAGATGCTCTTATCTGTAAGGGAATCCTTAAGATGAACAAGGAAAACACAAACACCAACTCTTCTAATGACAAGGCAAAATTTTTCTCCAAAAACAAGAATGTGAGTAATGATGGCATTGTGGATGCATATAAAATTAGCATAACACAACCTCAACTGACTTTGAGAGGTACAAACCCTACGAATACACAAATTCCCAATCAAACATCACCTCCACAAAAGAAAACTAGGACTTTTATGTAGGATGGACCTCGAAGACATCCTAGAACCAAAGATAGAAAATTCACACCACTGGGGATACCTCTTGAAATTGTACTTCAACAATTACTTAGTAATAACTTCCTGTAGTTACCCCCAATCAAAGATGAGCCACTGACTAAAGTGTCTTGGTGGGATGAAAAAAAATTCTATGATTACTACCACACTAAAGGACACAAAACCTCATCATGTTTCCAACTAAAGAATGCAATACATGACCTTATTGATGATAGTGTAATCACAGTTGATCTGTCACTGCGAGCATCCAATTCTAGTCATAATATCTTCAAAGATCCTTTGAATAATCATGATAGAGAAAACCTCAAGTTCAAACTCAAACTCACAAGGTAATGTGAATTACACACACATTAGATATGACTACACCATAAATTGCTTCAATGAGTTTGATTCTTGCATATCCACATTCACATTGAAGGCTAAAGACCCTCATTACACTGTCACTACATGCCATACCAAGATCACTCTACCTAGAGCCCCATCTAGACCTACTACTTCTACTAGACCTGCACCCCCTAGTAGACTTATTGCCCCTACTTCATTTGATTATAGCCTTGTTGAATATCTTGGAAGGACCCCTATGCAAATATCCATCTTGGACTTACTATGTGCATCTCCCCAACATTAGAAGATCTTGGATTAAGCCCTTAAAGAGTTAGTAGTCCCAGATAACATTGATGTTGCCTAGTTCCAAGCCATGGTGGGGAACCTATCTACATCACAACATATCACCTTTTTCCCTCAAGATATTCCTAAAGATAGACCAAACCACAATGATCCCCTTCACCTTGAAGTCTTTATCCACAATGTTAAAGTTAGATATGTCTTGATAGATGGAGGAGTAGGGCTGAATATCTGTACACTTAAATTAGTCAAAGGTTTGGGTTATTCTAAAAATGATGTGGACCCCTATCGAAGGATCAAAATCAAAGCCTATGATGATGGTGAATGATTCTCTACATGGGTAATCATCTTACCTATTAGAGTTGATCCAACTACTAAGAATACTTTGTTCTAGGTCCTAGATATTGAAATGAATTACAACATGATACTAGGATGCGCTTGGTTCCATGCTATGAGAGAAGTGCCATCTACATATCATCAATGCTTGAAGTTTTCCTATAACAATGTAGAGGTCGCCATTCTGGGTGATCCAAATCCCTTCCAATTCTATGCCAATCTTAGAGGAACCACTACATACTAGGTCCCAACAAACCATGTAGAAAATCCACTCGAGTCCTCCAAGTATGTTGATCCTTCCACACTCAAACCCACATTCAAAGGAAAGATTAAAATCTAAGTCCAAGGTTGTGGTGAGTACTCCATGTCACATGCCTTTCACATTGGGAAACTTCCTTTATCTCCCAAGTCATATGGTAAACCTTAGCTTATACTGAGTTAAAGCCTAAGTTCACATTTCAAAAGAAACCTTTTGTGGTATTCACTAGTAGAGGTAGACTACATGAAGAACTTTTCTATGAAAATACCTCTACATGGATTGAAAATATTAAAGAAAAACAAGAACTTACTCCTATATCCCCCAAAAAGTATGGACCTAGATTCACCATCATGTAGAAAAAGGGATATGATGGATGTAGTGGCCTAGGACCTCTAAAGCAAGGCATTGTTCAACCCATCATTACATCAAGATGACCTTGAAGCTTGGGACTTGGATTCAAACCATTTTTTTTGGGCCTTCCTAATACTAAGTCATCCTCATCTAAGGATGTGAATGCTTCAAATGATAACAAGTCATCTAAGAATGCCCAACCTAAACCCACCCAATCTATATCCGACATTGATGATCCTGGTACCTCCCTTAGTCTTGATCATATATTTGCTGACCTAAATAGCCTACCTATGGATGATAAACTTGTAAATCCACCTATCACTCAAACCAATTCTTCACTTTGGATTGAAACATTTCAGGATCCAAGCCCTCCTGCTTCTAAACATGATCTTGATGTTATCACTGAAGTGGATATCCATATATATGCCTTTGACCAAATCTTATTCAACACTGATGATGACATTTCCCTAGTTTTCCCTGAACTTATTGATTGGGACCAACAAGGACCACCAATATTTGACCAGTTTGAAAATGATGACACCATGTTAGAATTCTTTGACATCCTTGAAGGTTAACCAAAAGGCGATCAAAAGTCTAGATTTTCCAATGATCTAAACATCATGGCATATTTTGGGGAGTCAAGTCCATCTTCCAGTTGCAAAATTGAGAAAATATACAAAAAAAGACACAAGTAGGTCTCTTGGTGAAAATCAAAAGGTGCCATTAGACCATGAAAAAGTAAAAATAAAGGATGTACTCGAGGGTGAAAACCTCTCTGAGGTACCCAAGGATGGAAGATTGGACACACCCCCATTAAAGGAAAGATCAACATTACTTGTGTAAATGACAGAAGAGATTAATTTAGGAACTCCTAACAACCCCAAGGTCATACATTTTGCAGCCTCATTATCACCAGATGAAAAGGATGAATTTGTCAAATTCTTTCTAGAGAGGCAGATCAACTTTGCTTGGTCTTATGTGGACATGCCAAGATTAGATCCTAAACTAGTCCTTCATCACTTGCCACTCAAACCAAGATTGAAACCAGTAAAGAAAAATTTGAGAAAAATGCATCCTCAAGTTGCCCTCCTTGTCAAAGTTGAATTGAAAAAATTATTGGATGCCAGCTTCATAAGACCAATTGACTATGTAGAGTGGATATCTAATCTAGTACTAGTAAGTAAACACTCTAGGGGCATCCAAATATGCATTGACTTTCATGATCTTAACAAGGCATGTCCCAAGGATGATTTTCCTCTACCAAACATAGATATCATTGTAGACATGATAACTGGGTATGAGATGTTATCGCTGATGGGTGGCTTTTTGGGCTACAATTAGATAAGAATAGCTCTTGAAGATCAACACAAGACAACTTTTACATGCCCTTTGGGAACAAACTACTAGAATGTTATACCATTTGGTCTTAAAAATTCCTAGGAAACATATCAAAGAGCAATGACTACCATCTTCCATGATTTCATGCACATCCTAATGGAAGATTATGTTGATGATGTACTTTGAAAATCGTATAAAATAAAAGATCATTTGGGCATCCTAGATAAGATATTCAATAGAATGGAAAGCTATAAGCTTTGTCTAAATCCAAAAAAGTGTGTATATGGGGTTGTTTCTAG
Organism: Cupressus sempervirens; assembly: GCA_028749045.1. Taxonomy (NCBI): domain Eukaryota; kingdom Viridiplantae; phylum Streptophyta; class Pinopsida; order Cupressales; family Cupressaceae; genus Cupressus; species Cupressus sempervirens. The sequence continues at coordinate 805,620,260 of CM053789.1, read as the reverse complement.
AAAGCTCCTAGGATAAATTATTTCTCAACAAGGAATTGAAGTGGATCCCAAGAAGTAAAAGCAATACTTGACATGCCTCCTACAACAAATCTAAAAACCTTAAGAGGACTACAAGGAAGATTATAGTGTATCCATAGATTCATCGCACAACTGGCAGATAAGTGTCACTCCTTTCAACACCTCTTATGTAAGGGAGTATCCTTTCAATGGAAAAAGTAGTGTCAAGAATCCTTCCAATAGCTCAAGGATTATCTTCTACATCCACTAGTTTTAATGGCTCCTATTCCAAGAAAACCATTCATTCTATACATATCTACTACAAATACAATGTTAAGAGCTCTCTTAGCACAAAATGATGAACAAGTATGAGAGCGAGCTATATATTACATTAGTAGAACACTTGTGGGCTATGAAATAAATTATTCACTCATTCAATGATATTGACTTGCTATCATCTTTGCAACCCAAAAGATAAGACATTACATGCTCCATTAGAAAAAAATGCTCATCTCCAAGATTGACCCACTAAACTATCTCCTAAGTAGGGCTGCTCTCATAGGAGACTTAGCCAAATTGGCCATGATCCTTAGTGAATTTGACATAGAATATGTAGAAAAAAAGGCAATCAAAGGGAAAGTGATAGCAGATTAGTTAGAAGAAGCACCTATGATAGATGATCATGCCATGTTGATAGACTTTCCAAATGAAGCCATATTTAACATGGATGTAGCTAATTAATGGAAGCTTTACTTTGATGGATCACATATAGGAAATGGTTCAGGAGCTAGCATTATATTTATCACTCCCCAAGGATATATAATCCCCAAGTCATATAGGATAACATTCCATTGTACAAACAACATAGCAAAAAATGAGGCATTGATTATAGGACTCAAGATAGCTATCCAATGGAATATTCAACATTTACAAGTCTTTGGTGATTCCTAGATGGTCATCCACCAGGTTAGTGATGACTATAAAACCAAAGATGATAAGTTAATGTCTTACAAGTAGATGGTAGACTTCCATAAGTCTAAATTTGTCACTATCTCTTTTTGTCAGCTACCAAGAATACACAAAAAGCAAGCTAATGCTATGGCTACCATCGCTTCTATGATTGATATGCCTCAAAATGTGGAACATTGTGAATTCCTTGTTGAGTAACTCTTGATTCTAGAATTTGAACTTCCTCAATCAGAGTTTGTGTGTGAACTTGTTGGTCCTAATTCTCCATGGTACCAAGACATTTATGATTACCTATATGCCCAAATCCTACCACCCAACTTATCCAAAAATGATTGTCAAGCCTTTATCTATCAAGCTGCTAGATATGTCATCATCAGTGACAACCTTTAGAAGAGATCCTTTGACAAAACCCTTCTCAAATGCCTTGACTTGAAAGAAGCTGAAATTACCTTACGTGAGGTTCACGAAGGTATATGTGGAGGTCATTTCAATGGTCTGAGTCTAGCTAAGAAACTTGTCAAAGCTAGATACTATTGGCCAACCATGGAACAAGATGCCCATGATTTTGCCAAAACATTTCATAAGTGTCAGATACATAGCAATCTGATCCATGCACCAACACAAGAATTGCAACTAGTCATATCACCATGGTCCTTTTCACAATGGGAATTTTATCTTACTGGAGCTATTTATCCTCCATCCTTTGATGGTCATAAGTTCATTATCATAGCGATAGAATATTTTACCATGTGGGTTGAAGCTATCCCTTTGACCTTCACCATTGGCAAGCAGATTTTGAGGTTTATTCTAAACTACACCATATGTTAGTATGGAGTCCCCTTGGCTATTATTACTAACCATGGTAGTTCATTTCAAAATAAAGATGTAGACAAGCTCTGTGAGAAGTACAACACATACCATATATATTCTAGTATTTACCATCCATAGGGAAATGGCCAAGTAGAAGCATCTAATAAGACCATTGTTAAGATTCTCCAAAAGACTATTAATGATTCTAGTCAAGACTAGAACCTACAACTAAATCGAGCTCTTTGGGCCTACTGAACAAGTGTGCATGCTCCTAATGGTGCAACACCATACTCTCTTGTCTATGGCACTAAGGCCATACTTCCTATTGAAGTTGAAATTCCATCATTGAGAGTGTCCCTACAAGATGTTGATGATGAAAATTATTGAATATCTAGACTCCATGAGCTGGAAATGCTTGATGAATGAAGACGAGCTTCCTTGACACATTTTCAAGCTTACCAAAACTAACTCAAGAAAAGCTATAACAAGAAAGTCTAAGGTCATCATTTTGAGATCAGTGATCTAGAGTTGAAGATGAACTACAAGACTCAGCAGCATAGAGAAAAACAAGGAAAATTTAAACCAAATTGGGAAGGACCTTATGTAGTTACTACATCATTTGGGTCCACAATATATCAGCTTGTGACTCAAGAGGGTGAACCACTATCCATGTCCATCAACAACATACATCTTTGCAAGTACTACACTTGATTCTATCTAAAAGTCCTAATTTAAAAAAAAAATAGCAAAAAGTCTTGAAAAATATCAAAGAAAGCAAAAAGTAATGAAAAAAGAAAAAAAAAGTGAAAAAAGTCATGAAAAAATGGATGCCTTGATGAAAACTTGGAAAATAGGCATCTTGGCACAAAAATTTGAGTCAAGAGAAAAGTTTCGTCCAAAAGAGAAAACTTGGCAAACAAGCACTTTGGGTAAGTACCATGGTGAAAACCTGGCAAATAGGTGCCATGTGTAATTAGTTGTTGCTCATCCATCTATTAGGATTCCATCTAGGTTTTTCCCCTTTTGTCATTCCTTGATCATATCCTTCGTATTGCAAGACATCCCTACTCCTTGATCATGGCCCATGAATTGGTTAATGTCCATTGTTATCTTACCTAAAGTATCACCAATCTCTACATACTCTATCATTGGCCTTTGTACATACTTTATGTCTTGGCTAGGGGCATATTACCTACATGTTGCACGAGTTTGAATTTGAACTGGGGGCATAACCCTAAAAACTTTTTATCCATTGGACTTATCACATATTGGTTTGAAGCTCGCACTTGTATATGCTTCTAAAATCCTGAAAGAATCCTAAAAATTCAAATATGATCCTAAAAAAATCCTAAAAATTCAAATACAATCCTCAAAAAATCCTAAAAATTCAAATATGATCTTGAAAAAATTCTAAAAATCATAAAATGTGCTGAAATAATCACTAAAAATAAAAAAATGTCTTGAAATAATCACTAAAAATCATAAAATGTCCTGAAGTAAATTCTAAAACTTATAAAATGTCCCGAAGAAGCCAGTCACACAAAAACATCATATATCCTCAAAACCCCTAAAAATCACAAAACCCATCAAAAATTTGTAATAAACATTGTACATAATCATCCCTTTTGCATAAACACTTGCATTTTCCCAGACTACAACTCAAAGCATTGCACTTAAATGACAATCACACCTATCTAAGAAATGTGAACCAATAATCAATCCAACATGTCACTATGAACCTATCAACTGATCAACAACTAGAACTATCACATGATCAACCGATCAAACACTATCTAAAGACCTCAAATACTAAAATGCAAGAAATAATGGACAAGAATAGCTATTGGCTCACACTATTAGGTGAGTGATTTATTTTTGCTTTGTTTTTCTTTGATCATGTTCGTATGCTACTTGATGATATAAACTGATCTATGAGAGTGGCTGGGATGGTTCATGCTCATTTTTATTTTCTATCTATTACAATATACCTTTGAGAGTCTAGGGCATTTACATATGCCTTAGGAAGGATAGGGTCATTTTTTGTCTACATCGTGCTTGTTTACGCAAAAGGTTTGCATTTTGTGCTCTAGCCCTTTATGCCATAATGCATTGCATTCCATTTTCCATATAAAAATAAAGCTTCATTTGACATGTAGTGCACTTTACAAAAGCAAAAGCCTTCCTATCATACTAAAAATTCCTCATCTCATCTCCTCCATCTTTTGTGTCTTCTTCATCTGCTACCTTGCATCTCATTATTGACAAATTGACCTACCATATGCATATCTTAGTCAATTTCTCAAGGGGATACCCATATATATCATTTTTACTAGGGCATGTTGTTATGGCCTTATCATTAGTGTTCTTTGACACAACACTCTAAATCACATTGTATTAAAGAGAGGCAAAATGTAGATGCTCAAAAATGGTTCAGTCTACAATTTCATCAAAATGAAGCTCCATTTGACATACAAAACACCTTTTGAAAGCAAAAGTCCTCACCTCATTCTAAGTAATCTTCATCTCATCTCTTCAATCCTCTTTCATTCATATCTTCATTCACCACCATGATCATGTGTTCTAATACACCAAATCATGTTCATCTTGCATTCCTACATTCTTGCATCATCCTATACTGTCTGTCAACCTTCTAGGGCTTTCCACCTAGTTCAGCCTTAGTTTGACCAATTTTGACCAAATGTGACCATTTTTGATTGATTTCACTCATGTTCTGACCTCTTTCCAGCATTTTTGGCACTTGTACAAAGTTTTAGGTCATTCCGAGTCTGTTTGCACACTTTTGGGCCCTTTGCATTGTTCTCTATTAGAATTTACTCAAGTCTAACCTACATCTACCCTAAGTTTGACGAAATTTTGACCACTTTGATCACCTTTGACTGCATCTTAACATGTTTCTAATGCCCCCCTAGGGTTATGCTAGTCCACCCCAAGTTTTGGGTTCATCTGGGACCATCTGGACCCCATTTAGACTCCCAAAGCATCCTAGGGTGCAGTTGGGGCTCCCAACTATGCCTAGAGCACACTTGGTCATACCAATGGCACTTAGTGTGCACTTGGGCATGCCAAGTGCACCCATGACATAGTTGGATGCATTTTGAGCATAGTTAGCGCATTTAGATGCCCTAACCTAGCCCCGAGACCCCTTTTGACCTTGTTTGACCCTGACACATTCCTAGGCACCTAAAAAGAAAGAAAAAGCATGGAAAAGCATGAAAAAGCATATAAAGTACAAATATGGCCTTGATGTACTCACTGGAGGTCCAATGTTTTCCCTGTATTGGAAAGTACACACTCGTTCACCATAGTGTTGCTCCCTGGGTAGCCAGTCCATTCTCCTTGCTCCAAATCTCTTTTATTCCAAAAGTGAAGGTGAAAATGACTTAAAAAACCCTATCCAAGAACTTTTATAGTGTTTTTCTACCTAGATGGATGTGCAAGAGGCCTTTTTTGTGTTGGTCAAGATGCCCTTTTGCACTCTAGAGCCCATAACTTTCACGTTTTAGCTCCAATTTTTGATCTGTCAGTTGCTATGGTTTTGTTTTCTAATTGTCGATGAAATTGACCTATCATATGCCTATGTTGGTCAATTTCTTGAGGGGGCATAAATATATACCACCATTACTGGGGCATGTTTTTATGGCTTTTTCATTAGCATTCTTTGAAACGATGCTCTAAATAATATTGTATCAAAGAGGAGAGCTAGCAGAAAGGTTCATCTCCCACTTTGCCTTTAACGTTACAAATGATGTGATGCTTTAGATTTGTGCTCAACTAAATAGAAAGTAAGAGAACCACTTCTCACATTCTTACTATGATGGAGAAGCTTAGTTAGTCAATGCTCACTAGACATTCCTGAAGAACAACAAGTTAACTTGTGCATTGAAAACTTAGTGCGAGACTAAATGTATGAACTCAAAATCAAAAGTCCAAACTCATGAAAAAATGGGCTAGTATTGAAGATGCTCTTATCCATAAGAGAATCCTCAAGATGAACAAGGAAAACACAAACACAAACTCATTTAATTACAAGGCAAAATTTTTCTCTAGAAACAAGAATGTGACTAATGATGGCATTGTGGATGCCTAGACAATTAGCATAGCACAACCTCAACTAACTTTGAAAGTTGCAAACCCTATGAATACACAAAATCCCAATTAAACATCACCTCCATAAAAGAAAACTGAGACTCCTATGTAGGATGGACTTTGAAGACATCCTAGAACCAAAGATAGAAAATTCACACCATTAGGGATACCTCTTGAAACTGTGCTTCAACAATTACTTAGTAATAACTTCCTGCAGTTACCCCCAATCAAAGATGAGCCCCTTACTAAAGCATCTTGGTGGGATGACAAAAAATTCTATGATTTCCATTGCACTAAAGGACACAAAACCTCATCATGTTTTCAACTAAAGAATGCAATACAGGACCTTATTAATGATGGTGTAATCACAGTTGATTCATCACTACTAGCATGCAATTTTGATCATACTATCATCAAAGATCCTTTGCATAATCATGAAAAAAAGAAACCCTCAAGTTCAAATTCAAACTCACAAGGTAATGTGAATTACACATGCACTGGATATGACTACATCATCAATTACTTCAATGAGTCTGATTCCTACATATCCACATTCACATTGAAGGCTGAAGACCCTCATTGTGCTATCACTACACACTGTACCAAGATCACCCTATCTAGAGTCTCATCTAGATCTACTACTTCTACTAGACTTGCACACCCTAGTAGACCTATTGCTCCTACTTTATCTGATTATAGCCTTGTTGAAAAACTTGGAAAGACCCCTGTGCAAATATCCATCTTGGACTTACTATGTGTGTCTCCTTAACATCAAAAGATCTTGGATCAATCCCTTAAAGAGTTAGTAGTGCCAGATAACATTGATGTTTCCCAGTTCCAAGCCATGGTGGGGAACCCATCTGTATCACAACATATCACCATTTCCCCTCAGGATATTCCTAAAGATAGACCAAACCACAATGATCCCAATCACCTTGAAGTCTTTATCCACAATGTTAAAGTCAGATGTGTCTTGATAGATGGAGGAGCAGGGCTGAATATCTGTACACCTAAAGTAATCAAAGGTTTGGGTTATTTTGAAAATGATGTGGACCCCTCTTGAAGGATCACAATTAAAGCCTATGATGATGGTGAATTCTTCTCTATGAGGGTCATCATCTTAGCTATCAGAGTTGGTCCAACTACTGAGAATACTTTGTCCTAGGTCCTAGATATCAAAATGAATTGCAACATGATACTAGGATGCCCTTGGCTCCATTCTATGAAAGTAGTGGCATCTACATATCATCAATGTCTAAAGTTTTCCTATAATAATGTAGAGGTCACCATTCTGGGTGATCTAGATCCATTCCAATTCTTTGCCAATCTTAGAGGAACCACTGCATACTAGGTCCTAACAAACCATGTAGAAAATCCACTTGAGTCCTCCAAGTATGTTGATCCTTCCACACTCACACCCACATTCAAAGGAAAGCTTAAAATCCAAGACCAAGTTTGTGGTGAGTACTCCATGTCATATGCCTTTCACATTGGGAAACTTCCTTTGTCTCCCAAGTCATATGGTAAACCTCAGCTTATACAGAACAAGCCTAAGTTCACATTTCAAAAGAAACCTTTTGTGGTATTCACTAGCAGAGGTAGACTACATGAAGACCATGTCTATGAAAATACCTCTACATGGATTGAAAATATTAAAGCAAGACAAGAACTTACTCCTATATCCCCCAAAAAGTATGGACCTAGATTCACCATCATGTAGAAAAAGGGATATGATGGATGTAGTGGCCTAGTACCTCAAAAGAAAGGCATTGTTTAACCCATCATTGCATCAAGATGACCTTGAAGCTTGGGACTTGGATTCAAACCATTTTTTTTGGGACTTCCTAATATTGAGTCATACTCATCTAAGGATGTGAATGCTTCAAAAAATAACAAGGCATTTGAGAATGAGAAAACAAAACCATAGCAACTGATGGATCGAATATCAAAGCTAAAATGTGAAAGTTATGGGCTCTAGAGTACAAAAGGGCATCATGACCAACATAGAAAAGGTCTCTTGCACATCCATCTAGGTAGAAAAACACTATAAAAGGGCTTGGAGATCATTTTGAAAGTCATTTTGACCTTAACTTTTGGAAGAAAAGAGCTCTGGAGCAAGGAGAGTGGACTGGCTACCCAGGGAGCAACACCGCATTAAATGAGTGCATACCTTCTAATAGTAGGTAGATGTTGGACCTTTGGTGAATAAATTGAGCCCATCTTTGTAGTTTTTATGCTTTTTCATGCTTTTCCATTCTTTTTCCTACTTTTTCCTACTTTTTAGGCACCTAGGAATGTCTCAAGGTCAAACAGGGTCAAATAGGGGCCGCAGGGCCAGGTTAGGGCATCCAAACACCCCAACTACACCCAAAATGCATTCAACTATGCCATGGGTGCACTTGGGATGCCAAAGTATGCACTAATCATAGTAGGTATGACCAAGTGTGCCCTGGGCATAGTTGGGAGCCCCAACTATGCCCTAGGATGTTGCAAGAGTCTGAATGAGGTCCAAATGGTCTTGAATTGACCCAAAAATTGGGGTGGTCTAGAATAACCCTAAGGGGATGTTAGAGACATATTAAGATATAGTCAAAGGTGGTCAAAGTGGTTAAAATTTTTTCAAACTTAGGGTAGATATAGGCCAAACCTCAGTAAATGCTGACAGAGAACAGTGCAAAGGGCCCAAAAAGGTGCAAACAGATTCAAAATGACCCAAAACTTTGTGTGACTGCCCAAAATGGTGGAAAGAGGTCAAAACATGAGTGAAATTAGTCAAACATGGTCACATTGGCTCAAATTTGGTCAAACAAAGGTCAGACTAATGTTGGACTAGGTGGAAAGCCCTAGAAGGTTGACAAATAGGGTATGCAGGAATGTAGGAATGCAGGATGAAGATGATTTGATGTATGGGAACACATGATCATGGTGGTAAATTAAGATATGAATGAAAGAGGACTGAAGAGATGAGATGAGGACTAGTTAGAATGAGTTGAAGAATTTTTCTTTCAAAAGGTGTGCTATATGTCAAATGGAGCTTCATTTTGATGAAACCATAGATGGAAATCATTTTTGAGCATTTACATGTTTCTCTATTAGCCTTTTACAAACTCATTACTATGTTGTCATCAATGACAAACATAGTTATAAATACACAATAACAATGTTCTGTGATACTCCTCCATAGCATCAACATTCATGCTAATAATCTCCCCCTTTGGCATTGATGGAACCATATATGAAAAACATCTAGTTCCAAGAATACCAACAAGTCTCTTCATTAATCAAATCTTGGTTCCTGCAAATCCTTTATTGTAACATTTCTCCCTCATAGTACAATGTTTTTCATGCCATACTTCTCCCCCATTGACATCAATGTCAAAGATAGTACACAAATGGTTCAATTTTTTTGAACATACAATAATCTATCATCATGAACACAAGCCAGTTTGTTGCTTTGCAACTTTTGTATATAACTCTATAAACAAAATAACCATCTAAAGACACTATTGTATACCAATTACCAATTACCAAGAGTCCTTGACTGACTCTATTCATCACAAATACTCCCCCATTAAGGAAGCATTAGCATTCAATCTAGTCTAGAAATGGTGTTATGTACCCTAGATTGATGCACTTTTGCATCTTCTATTCTGAAGTAGGCAAGGGCATAATCCCAAGCATGCCTCTTAGGTACTAAAATGTATCCTTTGGTAAGGCCTTTGTGAAAATTTATACAATCTGTTCCTTAGTGCTGATGCACTTTAGTTTGTTTTCTTTCTCTACAACTTTCTCTCTCAACACATGATACTTTAGAACTATGTGCTTAGTCTTAGAATGCAAAATAGGATTCTTAAACATGTTAACCATACTTGTGTTATCATAGTAAATGTAATTCCAATATCCTTCATCATCTACTTCATCCATATGACTTGATTACAATTGTTCACTGCTGAAACATACTTTGCCTCTATAGTACTTTGTGAGGTACAATCTTGCTTCTTGTTAAGCCAAGAAACTAGTCTTCCTCCATGGAAGAATGCTCCTCCACTAGTTCTTTTTCTATCATCCATATCTCTAGCCTAATCAACATCTGTAAAAGTGCAAAGAGCGAAATCATTGCTTCTATCATACCAAATGCCATAATCTGATGTCCCTTTCAGATATTTGAATATCCTTTTTACAGCTTCTTAGTGATATTCTCTAGGATTAGCCTAAAATCTTGCCACAATTCCAACTACAATAGCTGTATCAGGTCTACTATGAGTCAGATACTAAAATCCTCCAATCATAGATCTGTGCTTCTTTTGTTCAATAGTAGGTGTCTCATCCTTGCTTGATAACTTGTGAGCAATTACCATAGGAGTTCCAATAGGTTTACAATTTTCTAGACCAAATATTTTCAACAAATCTTTCAAATATTTGATTTGAGAAATAAAGATACCTTCTTTTTTCTAAACAATTTGCAATCCTAAGAAAAATTTCATTTCTCCTATCATGCTCATTTCAAACTCATTCTTCATGTCTTTTGAGAATTTTTTACTTTAATCCATAGAAGGCTTTCTTTAATTTGCAAACCATACCCTTCTCTTCTATAAAAGGAAAATCTTTTGGTTGCTCAATATAAACTTCTTCTTCAAGTTCTCTATTCAAGAATGCTGGTTTAAAATCCGTTTGATATACCTTAAAATTCTTATTTATTGCATATGCTAGGAACATTCTAACTGCTTCCATTCTTGCTATAGGTGCATATGTTTCCTCATAATCAATTCCTTCCTACTTAGAGTAGCCTTTGCATAGAAGTCTTACTTTGTTCCTTATTACTTCTCCTTGTTCATTCATTATTTTTGAATACCCATTTTGTGCCAATCACATTTTTGTCCTTTGGTCTAGGAACTAATTCCCATGTGTCATTTTTAATTATCTACTAAAGTTCTTCCTCCATTGCTTTTATCCAATGATCATCTTTGATTGCTTCATCTATGCTCTTTGGTTCTACTTGATATATCGGCATAGTTCTTCATTAATTGTGCTTCTTGTCATTACTCCTTTTTCTTTACTTCCTATTAACTGATCAACATGATGATTTCTTATCAAATTCCTATTTGGGGTAGGAGTTGCTACTTCAATTATTATTTCAGGAACCGTGCTATGTTCTTCTCTTACATCTTTAGATTGCACATTATTCTATATGTCATTTTTAGTTCTTAGAAATAATTCATTGCATCTATTGGTCATCCTAGAATAATCATCTCCATCAAAGTTATAATCCATCATCTTTTCCTTAGGTCCAAACTTTTCATCAATTTTAACATTTGCACACTTTACTATAGTTTTTGTTCTATAGTTGAAACATCTATAATGAAGAGCCAAGGAACATGCCTTCATTGCACCTTGGATAAAATTTACCAATATCATCATCTCTTTTAATGTAGCATTTTCTTCCAAATATTTTGAAAATATTTGATTGATTGTGAGTAACCAAACCATAACTCATAGGATGTTTTGTCCATACCTTTTCTAATCTACACTCTGTTTAGTGTGTATACTACTGTATTGACTACTTCTCTCCAAAAGGTTTTTGGTCCATCATTCTTGAATAAAATAGCTCTTGTTTCTTCAAAAATTGATTTGTTTCATCTTTTAGCAATCCCATTCTATTCAAGTGTATGGGGTGAGGACAATTGTCTCCTGATACCTTGCTCTTCACAATAGGTATTGAATTATCTAGAAGTGAATTCTCCTCCTCTATCTAATCTTAGGATTTTAGTTTTAACTCCAGATTTGTTCTCCACTTTGTTCTTGAATATCTTGAATTTCTCAAATACTTCTAAGTTTTCCTTAAGAAAGGATACCCACATCATTCTAGTAAATTCATCAAAAAAAATCATAAAATACCTTTCTCTATAGAATCCTCCTGTTCTTGTAGGACCACTCATATTTGTATGAACCAATTCTAGCTTTTGTGCAGTACAAAACTACTTGTTAGGAAATGAGACTTTCTTCTACTTAGCCAAGATACATTCCTTACATATAATGTCAATGGTCTTAGTGATCTTAGGTAAATCTCTCACAGCAAGTGTATTACTATCTTTCACAATGTTATCAAAGTTAATGTGACAAAATATTTTGTGCCATAGCCAAGTGTTGTTAGTCTTAGCTACCAAGCATGTTGTTTTAGTGGAGTTTAACTGAAATACATTACCTCTAGTTCTTATGCCAGTACCAATTAGTTTTCCTTCCTTGTTCTTGATAATGCATGTGTCATTACTAAATTATAATTGGTAACCTTTGTCCATAAGCTGTCCAATACTTAACAAGTTATGTTTCAGTCCATCAACCAAATAAACATCATCAGTATATGTTTTACCATCAAATGTGATAGATCCAATTCCTATGATGTGATAGGCTGCATTGTTCCCTACTCTGACAATTCCTCCATCATGGCTTTTGAATTTGATAAATTTTCTCATATCACCAATCATGTGATGTGAACAACCACTATCAATGATCCAATATTTCTTTTCAACTTGTGAGATCAATGCACTTTGTTCTTTGATCTCTCTGTCAAGATCATCCTCCTTTATAGCTATCAATCCTAATTCATCTTCATTCTTATTTTGATAAGGTTCTTCTTCATTAGCATATAAAAAATTTCTAGGTCTTCTAGATTTGAATCTTCAATTATAATTTATTTCTCTTTTAGGAAACTTATATGCATAATGACCATATTCATTACATGTACAAATTTTAAAGATATTCTTACCATGTTTTTCTCTTCCCACAAGAAGAGCCACTCCTTCCTGGATCTTTTCCTCAATAGTCTTGTTGCTGCTAGTAATGTCTCCTTGCACTTTTGTGTTCCTTGCTAGACCAGGTTTAATATTCAATGTATTAAATGCTGTCTCAACTTTTGCTAATTCTCTAGATTATTTTAGATCAAATTCTAGAGCTTCCAATCTACCAAGCAATGTTTCTTTGGTAAAATTAGTAGTACAATGTATCATCAACTAAATCATTTGTTCTACTATCTTGAAAGGTGGTGTTAGAATTTTCAAGATCTTCCATATCACTTCATCAACAAATTTCTTTCCACCAAGAGATGTGATTCTTGCAACAATCTCAGATATTTTTCAAATCTAGCTTCTTACAGATTCATCTTCCATCATTCTATTGTCTTGGAATGCACAATGCAAATTTTTTAATCTAACCCTTTTTGCATGTGTATCACCCTCATAATTAGGCTCTAAAGTTTTCTAAATTTCATGATATGTTTTGAGTTGTTTTACTTGATTGCACTCACTTTCAGGTAGAGCTAACAATATTTCTTCTCTTGCCCTTATGTTGCACATAAATACTTCTCTCTGGTCCTTGGTACAGGTTTCAAGATTTTCTTCTTCCACAATTTTTTAGATGCCTTGGTTACAAGCCAATATCTTTGACCCATGCACAAAATATGAGTCTTCATTTTACTCTTCTAGCTATCATAGTTTGTGCCATCAAATATAGGACTTTCCTTTCTGAACAAATTTTCCATGAATCTCCCAAAGTTGTTAAACTTTTCCTTCAGGACCTAATACTCCGATACCAATTTTTAGAAATAATAGTCCACCAATATAATTGAGAGTGGGGGTGAATCAATTATATAACAATCTAAAACATTTATCCTCTTAAGTAATTTCAACCATTCAATCAAAGAAAATAACAACCATAAAGAGATTCACACACACAATTGCACTAGATATGTTGACTAGGGAAACCCTTGATCAGAGGGAAAACCTCGGTGGGAATGATGCCCACAAAATGATGTACTAAAATGAATATTACTTGTTAGAGGATGGACCCTATTAGGAGTCTATTACAACACTTAGTACAAAGAGTCCCTATTAGGAGACTTTGAATCTCTGTTAGGAGATTCCAACCCTGTTAGGAGTTGTAGAAGGTAGTTGAACCCATTATCCAAATAGCTTTAGGATCATATCAATGAACCCAATGTCCAATTGGTCTCAGTACTATTCCTTTCAAAATAATAGATATGTGACTATCTTTTGCTTCTTCCTTTGTCTAGTATGTCAGACTTCTTCACCTTCAAATCATGCAATCATATCTGGAACTCTATAACCATCAACAATAACCCTTAAGGTCACATACAGGCATTAGAAAATCACTCTACTCTACTACTTCATAGTTTGTAGCTCTTCTCTACTCATCAATCTCAATGATGATATCTAAAACTTGGAAAAAATCTTTCCTTTATACCATACTCAATATTAAATCCTTGAGTCAGCTTCACACTTTATCATCATACATTAATTAAATGAAATACACATTTAATTAATGTTTTCGGCTCACAGTGATACATAAAATTTCACACATGAGACTTCCATACCTACATACTTGCTAACATCATCAACAGTCAATATACTACCTCTAGGTAACTGTGCAACCCTTTATATCAATTAAAATGAGCTACATCAATCATACAATAAGAACTGCTTTCTTAATGCTCTATTTCCATGTGGTTCTCTGTATATCAACCATATCTTCTATACACTTTCGATCCAAGTTTTGTGCACTTTCCCAAGTGACAAATACATACTGTATACGAGGATTAGTAATGCAAAAAACAATAAATATCAAATCAAAAGTATTTACAAAACTAAATAAATGTAACTTCAAGATAGACTAAGATGAGCTCTCAGTTGAGAATATGAGCCATTAATGGGCTCTCTCAATGAGAAGCTCTCTTGTTGAGTAGCTTTGTCTAATTAGATAGGATGTATGCTTGATTCTCCAAAGGCTTCAATGGTGTTCTTGATGGATTTTGGCTTGGAAGAATGGATTTGATGTAAAATGGCTTCTCAAAAATGGCATTATGGCTTTACTTCATAATCAAAATGGCATTACTTTGTTACTATGGGTGATTGTGTTAAAATGGCTTGGGAGAGGATTCCTTAAATAGGCAAAGCACTTGAGGGATCAAGGGTTAGGATGCAAGGATGGGAGAAAGCTTATGGAAGGTTTAGATTGAATGAAAGGAGAGCACATGGATTGTGCTTCCTTATAGCCAATCAGGGAGTGATACATGTCAAAGGGTCATTGGTTAGAGCAAGAGGGGTTGAGGGGTCAACAAAGGAGGCTCAAAGCTCATCAAGACCCTCATAATGGCTTGTAAGAGCAATGAATGGGCTTGTAAGAGTCATTTATGGCTTTGTAGGCTTTGTAAAATTTTATGGTTGGGATATTTGTGAGAGAGTTGAGATATTTTGACTTGGGTTGGATTAAGAAAGTCTTAAGCTTGACTTAGGAATGTGCAAATGATTAAGGCTTGGATTAGGCTTGGGTTAAGATTAGATTAGGCTTGTTAGAGATGGGCAAGTGGATGGCATTTAATGAGGGTGGGTGAAGGAGGAGATATTTGTTGGCTTTGGCTTGGGTTAGCAAGTCTTAACCCATGTTTAGGGAATGTGACAAGGTTAGGGGGGGAATTAGGATTAGGGTCAAAGATAATGATTGACATCTTCTAGAAGAGTCTAGGCTTTGGATGAGGATGAAGACTTTCTAGAAGAGTCTAGAACTTCCTAGGATGAGGATAAATAAGGTTTTTAGGAAATAAATAAAGTTTTATTTACTTCAAAGGTTTGGGTTGAGGAGATATTTATTAAAATATTTTTAATAAACATTAATATTTAATCTTAATTAAATATTTTGAGTTGGGATTAGGGGTAGGAAATGATGGGATTAGCCTTTAATCGAAATTAAAGAAGAATTAGAAGATTTTGGAAGAGGTTAGAGGTTTTAAGGAAATTGGCCAAGTTTTGGGCAAAAAATAAATTAATTGTTTATTTTGGGATTTTCGGTGAATTTATTAATTAAATAATTAATAAATAAGGAAGTAATGTTTAAATAAGATTTAAACATTTTTGGGAGGGATTCCTTAATTAAATATTTTTAATTAAGATAAAGAGATTTAATGGCATAAAAATAAATAAATAAATTAAATAATTAATTAATTAATTAATGATGATGTCATCAAGAACTTTTTCAAAAAATAAAAATATTTTATTTTCTAAAGGATTTAGGTGTCTACATTTTGCCCCTCTTTGACATAGTGTTGAGATAACAATATTTCAAAGAAGTTTGAATATAAATGACACGAGGAAGATGTTTTAGCAACAAAGTTGCCCCAGTCTTGGATAAGGAGAGACTAGACTATGAGATGCCCCCTCAAGAAGGTGGCAGGGAGAGAAAATGAGGCTCGACGGCTTCTTGAAAAATACAAGAATTTGAGATAAGCAAGGAGACTCAGATTGGCAAAGAGAAGGGGCTGAATTAGCTCAAACTCTCACTATGGGAGAATGATAAAGGAGAATCAGATGCACAAGAGGAAGCAAGCTTAAGGCTTTAGGGAAGGTGGAGAATGAAGAAGTGGAGTGCTATAAAAAGGAATCCAAGATAGGGAGAAGGATGAGGGGATTATAAAGCTAATGCAATAGGATTTCAAAGAGTCAGATTGGCGGAAGATGGGTTTTGAAGATCCCTAAGACTAGGATTGTGGATCTCAAAAGATGAGGCTTGGTGGATTGATTGGATTGGTGGATCCCTAAAACTAGGATTGTGGATCCCTAAAGCTAAAAGTAAAAATTGATTCAAAGAGATACTGATGCATAAGCTAGGGTAGGAGAGATAGATGTTGGATATGGATGGGGGATAATGGAGATGAAGGGAATCCATTGAAGCTTTTTGAGCAGGGGGATACTTCAAAGAGAAGTACCACCATGTAGTTGAGCACTAGATTTGCTATAGGACTGTTGGTTAATTTCCAAGGTTACCAAGAACATCAAGGCTATGTCACCAATCATCTAGAGGACTAATGGACTGACTTGAAACAAACACACAAGAATTACCCTAGCATCACACATGAAACCCAAAGGAAACAACATGGAACTGACACTGGGTAACCCACAAGCAAAAAAGAAACAAATGAAAGACTTGATCAAAACCGTATGCTCAGAGTGCCCCATTTGTAGCATACCATGATATGGAAGATCATGGCAACCTTGAGGAGGGAACAAAAGGATTTCTTGGAAAAGATACTTCAAGACCCAAAAGAGAAGATTCCAAATCAAAAGAAAGCAAAAATCCAAAAGAGAACTGTTTGCCAATGAGATGGGTAGGATGAGGTACTAATGGACCAAGAGTAGACATGAGGAAAGCTATATCATGTAAGGATCTATTGGAGAGCACCTAAGCTGGTGGATTGGGATGAGTGATGCATCTGGCAAGCTGAACTAAGAAGGATAACACTTTGGTGACAAGAGATCTAGCTAAAGGATGCATTGGAATAGCTAACCAAGATTTGTGCAATGTGTGCAAGATGCTGATCAAGGATGAATTGAAACACAAGATGGATAGATACAATGATACTAAGCTAAAGAGGATGTACAAGCTGATGGACCAAGATATGGTACAAATGTACAAGTTATTTTGGACGAGATTGGATATACAAGCTATGATACAAACGTTGGATACAAGATTATTTACAAGTTGTACAAGAGCTCTGAATGATAAGATAGTAGGATGGCTCAAGTTGGTGCAAGATGTAGAAGCTAAGGATGAGGTGATAGTGGAAGATATGGATTTGGTAGGATGCATCCAATGATGATGATAGATGTGCAACCAAGGATGGGGACAATGCTAAGGTTGGTGGTAGCTGAGCTGATAGATGGCACTAGAGTGAATGGCTAATGAGAGGATGACATTGGATTTGCATGAGGATAGCCTAGAGTGAGATACCAATGACAAGGGAGGATGGAAAAGACAAGATCTCCAAGGAATACAGTGCCCCCAGTCAGAAGATGACATGTGAAAGGAGGTCTTACGATGGATGTGGTAGGATTGAAGCTAGGATGGAAAAGCTGAAGGCACTAGGGAGATGGATGATAGTTGGGATGATGGGATGAGGTTGCAGAAGATAAGTGGATAGTGATAGATAAAAGCTAGAGGATGAAAGATAGGTGGATAAATTGGAAGATGGAGATGGATGGAAAGATGTGACCAAAAGCATGAGGATGATAGGCTAAGCTGGGATGGCTAGATTACGCATGACCCTTGTTTGCCAATTTTTCATCATGGTACTTGTCCAAGGCACTTGAATTGCCAAGTTTTCACCAATGGATGCTTTATTTTTCTTTATTTTTTTGACTTTTTGACTTTGGAATTAGCTGGAATGATTTTGGCTTTCTTAAGCTATTTTTGGCTTTTTTGGGATTTTTCACTGGTTGTTGGAATGTTCAATTTTGTTGCTAGCTGTTAGTACACTGGATGTGTGATTTATGCAATAGATCAGATTAGATGGGATTGATGGTAGGAGATGGAAGGATGAAAAGGTTGGAAGGAGAATGAGGTGGGGATGCTTGCAGGATCAACATTGGCACATGTTGGGATGGGTGTGAAAAGAGCATATTGGGGATAGATGGTAGCTGCGGGCTTGATGGAGGATTTGTGGAAGTGCGCTTGGAGATATAGGCACCCAAGATGGAGTTAGGAGATGGGGGACACAAACCATTGGATGGGGATTAGAAATGGTGGATACCATTATGCATTGGGTTTCAACTTTTTTCTTTGGGATCCACATGGTTTTGGATTTTCTTTTCATAGGCTTTTGCATGGTTTTGCATTCTTTGATTAGATTTTGCCTTTTTGGAGTATGTCTTTTAGAATAGACATATGATTTCCTAGGATGTGGATTTTTAGCTTTATGCATTTTGAAGTTGGCATTCACATTGCTGAGGTAAGCTTTGGGAAGATGGTTAGGAGAAGCTTTGTGAGATGGAGAGGATATGGAAGAGCATGTAGGGGGATGATGATGGATGATGTGCCCTGATATGTGTCTTTTTTGATCTTGTGTAGGAATGGAGGGAATAGAATTTTTATGATGGCTGATAGGAGGATGGTAGATTTTGGGACATGGGGACCCAAAATAGATTTAGTGGATGAAGGGGGGATATGGTAGGTTCTTTTGGGTTGAAAAGATGGTGGAGGGGGGATGACATAAGATTTCTTGAAGGAGTGATGGGAGGCTAGCATGGTGGGCCTAGAGATAGGCTTGGTTTGGGGATAGCGTGTACCAACACTTTTAGATGGTGAGCCTTTGGATACATATCCAAGACCATGAAATCCTAGATTCTTTTGTGCAATAATAGGCTTTCTGATTACTTGCTCTTGTGGTCCTAAACCTTGACCTTGATAATGCCATCGATTGAGCATTTGAATGAGCTGAGGAAACTTTTTGCTTGTAGAAAATGGTAGAAGTGCTTTATTAGATGTATTGCAACGGGGAGATACTATTCTTAATTCTTCTACTGAGAGGGGGCCACCATGGATGAATGTAAGTGAACCAAGAGGGTAGATTATAGATGGTGTAATAGCTTGGATAGGTGGTAAGATGGAAGCATGGAGCGGAGGAGATGGTAGGATAGGGTCTTGATTTAGCTGATGGGATGAAAAGATATCCTATAGTAGAGGAGGTATGGCTTGAGGTTTTGGAGATGGAGGGGATGGTGATTGCACTATGGATGGAAGACATGGTATGATGATATATTTGTTTATGCTTTGGGGGATGTCAACATGCTTTTGGGCAGGATCTTGATAGGATAGGATTGGAGTGGATGGTGCGATAGGAGGTGAAGGGATGGATTCTTCAAAGGTAGTGGATGGATAGATGGGAGATTTGGTAGTGGAGATGGGCGAGTAGAAGATGGATGCATAAGGGTCATTACGGGAACAAGAATATGATGTCCATTAACCTTGCCAAGTTGATGTTGAACCAATTCAACAAAAATATGGAAAGCATCAGAACTTCAAAGAATAACCATTGTAAGTTTGGTTCACTCTTAACCTATTTATTTTTCTTTGTACAAATTTTTTTCGCATCAAAAGGTATAGTTGTATGGAGAAAAGATGTACACGTTCTTCATCAAATCAATGAGTATATAGTAGAAATGAGAGAAAATTATGTCAGTATCATGGACAACTATTTTGATGCATTTAAGGATAAGATGAATAACATCTTTAGGATACAAAAGAAACTTGTAGAAGACTACAAGGATGATATTTTTTTCATGGTAGATTGTGATAAAGTGTATATATAAGCAGTCAAATCGAGAATTGTAAGGGTCAAGCCTCTAGGTTATGAGGTTAATATAGATGACACTAGGGATATTATTGAGGCATTGTTAAATGAACCTATTGATCCAAAGGATACATATTTTGGAACATATGATGAAGAAAAAGCCAAAATTGAATCAAAGATAAAACTCCCTCAGGCTGTCAACAAAGGTAAGAAAATGATAGCAAAATTGAAACAAACCATCTCTACTATCTTGTTGACAAAATGTAAAGGAGATGACATAGAAGAAGATGAAGAAAAAATAGAAGAAGAAGAGCCCATCAAGAAGAAAGGTAAGGTTATTATAACCAAACCTACCAAGACATCTACTATAGTTTTTACAAGAAGATCATCTAGGAAGAAACTAAAATTGGGTGAAGAAGTAGGAGATGTGATTTTCAAATGGCCTCCACCCACATTTCAAGTGAAATTAAAAGAAATTGATTCTAGAGCTAACATGGCCAAATTTAAATCATTGAGATATGAAACTAGAACTGTTGAAGAGAAAAATCAATTTGAAGACATGGTTATGTCTAAAATAGGTAAATGGAAATATTCTCTAGACCAAGTTGCACAAAAGATTCCCAATGAATTAATGGAGAAAATTAATCCAAGATGGGAGAATGCAAAGAAAACTACAAAAGACATATATAAGAAGACCCTAAGGCAACTCATGCCAAGTTTAAGTGAAAAAGAAGTAAAAGAATCCATTAAATAGAAAGAAGAAAAAATTACATTGAAATTTAACACTTGTCTGATATTGATCAATGACATAGAACATGTGGTAACGAATGCTACTTACACATGGAAGAATATTTACAATATTCATAAGAATAGTAATTTTTTGGTTCATGTCAGTGACAAGGATGATGATGAAGAGGAAAAAGGTGATGAAGAAGAAACCAATGATGAGAATAAAGATGATGAGGAACAAGAATGAGAAGCTACCAAGGAGAATCTCCCTGAGATTTAGAGCATTGAGGAGAGTGACCCTCATAAGATTGCAGCAAAAATTATAGCCTCACTTCCTCACTCTTCAAGCAAAGCTTTAAAGCCATCTAGCTTAGAGAAAGCTATTGCTGAGTTGGTTATGTCAAACAATACAAATCTAAGCACTCAACCAATCTTTACACCTATTCAACTCAATACTTCATTGAATGAAGTGACCATCACTTCATCTACTGAGTAGTTAGTACTTCCTCCATTAATTTTGGTCACTCAACATTAAGTTATTTCTTCAATATGTGCAATATCTACTTTTACTACCAATCCTTCTATTTCTACCACTATTTCTATTCTAAGCATGCAAATAATAAGTACTAAGATAGTTGAGAACAAGCCTCAACCGAGTACAAAAGTTTCCAGCAAAGGCAAAGAAAAGGAAGAAGACATTGACCTTGATGAGGATATAGTTATCCCAAATTGGTATATCTCTACTCCAAATCTTGATCAAATGCATTTAGTAGGAGAACTTCTACTGAAGAAAGCTAAGAAAAAAAGGCTTGGAGAAGAAAGGAATAGAGAGCATCAAGTGCTTAAATATGTAAAGAACATTCTTACAAAGGAAATCAACACTAAGGTTGACACTTCTCAACCTATTTTGGCTCAACTAGTAGAAGTGGTCCATAAATTCAATGAATATTTGAATGGACAAGAAAAATTGTTGTAGAGAGTAGAAAATAAATTTGTAAATAAAGTGTTGGAGCTAATTTCATAGAAGATTGCAATATACCAAGTAGACTTGTCTACTATTCTAGGCTCACTGGAAACATCTGCCAACAATGTGACTTCTCTATTCGGTAAGCTCTACGATACATCCATTTTCACACAAGAAATCAAGGAAAAACTCTTCAAGATTGATGAAGATCTAAAGGAAAGTGCACACTAGTTGTCGCTTGACCCAAGCTATAGTTCTACTCACTATACAAAGATTATATTTCTAACTAATATGTAGGCAAAATTGCTAAGGGAAGAATCAAGAATAAGAGCTACACTTGTAGATATACAGGGCACGATTCTTCCTAACATGGATGCAGAGAAAAAACATATTGCACATGCTAAAACTCTCATCCATGATAATAACTTCTCCATTGCTGATCACATAAAAGAATTATTAGTAGAAGTTTAGATTGCATTGCACACAAGCAAGGTGTTGCAAGAAAATAGGGACAAGACAATGTCACTAATTCTAAAGGTACATTTTGATTTCTTATCACATTTCGGAATAACCATGTAAAATACACCTTTGGCATTTATGTCAAAAGGGGGGAGAAGATATATATAACATATAAAGCATATTTAAAAGGAGAGAAGATGTAATATAAGATGCAATAACGAGGATAAGATGAGGAGATGCATATAATGTAAAGTATATTGAATATATATGTACAGGGGAGCACCATCATATTATATACATGTATAGCTATTCAAATAAACATCTCTTACAAAAGAAATTTTGAAAAATCTCTAAAAAAGAGTATGACACTAAGTTGAAGACACAAGATGAAGACTTAAGATCATTTGAAACTTTTTGAGAATGTAGTTTTGATTGATAAGTGTTTTTTTCACTAATGCCAAAGGGGGAGATCATTGACATTTTAGTCAAGTTTTTTTATTAGTGACACACACACTTAATCAGATAGCTAATAGCTACCGAGTGTATTGTATAGTTAATAGTATTAACCAAGTAATTATTCTCTATTGAGTTCTATAGTTGCTATCGAGTACCAAGGAAATCATTTAGTTTATGCTGGATAGTTTGTACAAAGTTGGTGGTTATCAGTGTAAACCAAACTTCATAGTGCTTACCAAGTTTCTCAGTGCAAATTGAGTTCTATAGTGGTTATCAAGTTCACAACTTTAGTAATATGAATCTAGTATTGACCAAGCTATGAAATGTCAACCAAGTGATTTAGTTTATACTAAGCTCGTAGTGATAATGTTGACCAAACTATGTAGTGTGAATCAAATCATTCAGTTTATATGCCGAGTTTCATAGTATTCACCAAGTCATTAGTGTAGACTGGGTTTAGACTACTTGGAAGTGATTAGTATGAGCTTACCTTCTACATCTACTGAGTGCATGATGATGTCAAGAATTGATAATGGTTTCTAAGCATAAGAACCTCATTAAGTTTTTCCTTAGAACCCAAGTACTTGCATTTGGACTGACTTTGTGTATTTTGGTGAAACTTGTATTGTAGCCAATTTTTCTGATTTGTAAATTGGATTGGTATATATATGCAATGTATTGTATCACATCCAAAGAAAAAGGAAGAAGAAGATATCATCAACGTATAAAAGTGGAAAAGTGCAAAGTAAAAGGCTACAATAGTAGAAGGAGTAGCAAAGATTTATCTATTATAGTAAGGTGATCATTACACTCAAATGAATCTCATTCAACAAATCAAGTTGTAAATTATAGATCATCCACTGGTTCATCCTAATAGGTAGAATAATTAAAATCCTTTCACAAGATAGACTTAATAGTCTTTTGTAAATCTCTTTATTGAGTGCATACTTCATTGTATGTTTGTAAATCCTTTTGCAAGGTGGACCTAGTAGTCCTTATTTCTCCTAATAGGGTAGATCATCAGAAGTGATCATTGTAAGCCTTAACAAGAAAAATTTATACTCCAGTACTAAAGCCTATGGGTATCATCCCCATCCTAGTTTTACTTTCTATTTGGAAAGTTTTTGGGTCACCATATTGTGTGTCAAAGTGTTATGAATGTTTTAATGCTTTAAGTTTTTTTTATGCAATTAGATAATAATATTCATAAAGAATTAATTGGTAAATAGAGAAAAAGTTTAAAAGTTACTGATTCACCCTTCCCCTCTTAATAACTTAGCCTATAATATATTTCCAACAATTGTGATATCAAAAGATGATAAATATAAACTTAAGATGTTATAATAGTCCACTTTTTTAGGAAGCATAAATTTTCAAATATTTTAAGTGTTGCATAGGGAAAAATGGCTAATAAGAATGTAACAAGTGGCACCCTGTGATTGGGGACAAGGAAAATAAGAATTAAAATCAAGTGTTAAAATTATATATCCTCAAGAAGATGTGCATAAATTTTCAAATTGAAAAATTTGATTTTAATCTAATGATATTATATAGTTTTTACTATATAGTTTATTAAATTTTTCATTTTAATGTCAGTTCATGGCCTAGGCATGGATTTTTCAAATGCACCTCAGAGGCATTATTTTTTCCCAAAACATATAGTGTGATATACCACTAGATCTGGGAGAAGATGTACTCTTCATGTCTAAAGTTATATTTTGCACAAGTATCCATTAGAAGGATCTATAGAAGGTTTTATAGTTTTGGGGCATCCTTAGTTTAAATGTAGATTTGATGTTTTTAGAAGGAATAAAATCAAATTTTTATCAGATTTGAATGAGATTAGATTCACTAACTAGCCATAATGAATGAAGTGAGTATTTTAAAGGTATTTGGAAGTAATGAGGTTCTACCAACAAGGGTAGTTGAGGTTCATGACTGAGGGTAGATGAAGTCAAGACAAATCTAATTGAAGCTCCTATACCTTTGATTCATATCAGAGTTTCCCTGATTATTCTAAAGAAGATATTTCATAGCAATTGATGAGATTTTTTCCCAATAGATGAAGGAAGAGATATTTTTTAATAGCAATAGGAATGAAGGTTTTTTAGTAGGACACTTGGCAATATCAGATTTTTGATTGATCCTTCTTATTGTCTATATATTCTTCTTCATTTCTCTTTGTAAAGGTTCTAATTTTTGTGACTGTGAGACCACAAGGTTGGCTCCAATTCTAGAATTATGATTCCAGATTTCTTAGCATATTTTCCTCTATTATGAATAGTAATAGTTGTATTTCTCTTGAAGGATTTAATTTATATAGTTGTCCTTTAAATTTTTGCATATACACGATGTATTGATTTCAAGGAATGAATACAAAGTTTTATTGGAGATTTCATGCTAAAGTTTATCTCCTTTTCTGTGGGTTTGTAGTTTTCTGTTGACTATGCCCAAAGTTCATATCATCCAATTCTAGCTTGTTTTTATGTTGTATCTTGTTGTGTGTCTTACTATTAGGTCAAGGAACTAAGTATTTTTCTTGATATTGTATTGACAAAACTACAAGAATCATAGGAGGATTGTAATGCCTCACCCAGAGATCCTTGGAACAAGGATTCAATTCAAGTCAAGATATTTTTTTTAAAACATGTATGAATTCACATGAAAAAATCATACAAGGATGAAAAATATCACAATAGAAGACTGCACCAACAATTCGAGCAACCAATGAATCTCCAAATGCCACTACCAAACAAAATAACTGACAATGAAAGATGCATAATTGAATCCAAACTAAAACATTATGAATTCAAAATGAAACTCCAAAGGATTGAAGAAAACCTAAGAGGGTACCAAAAACACTCCCTAAAAAGTCCAAGTCTTACCAAAAAGTGCCTGCTATCTTCCTGCATAGGTTTTTACAAAAGCCAAGCGATACTTTAAATCAGCACTGGCTGATACTTTCTAGTATTGTGCAATATTTCCAAATAAGCAAGGTGACACTTTTAGGGATTGGGTGACACTCCTCTCAAGGGCATGCGATACTTCTCAAGTATCGTATGATGAATCTTCAATGAGGGTGTAATGCTTTCCAGTATCACATGAAATTACTTCCTAAGGGGTGTGATACTTTCTAGTATCACATGATGAAACTTTAATGGATGTGTGAC
Organism: Cupressus sempervirens; assembly: GCA_028749045.1. NCBI lineage: Eukaryota > Viridiplantae > Streptophyta > Pinopsida > Cupressales > Cupressaceae > Cupressus > Cupressus sempervirens. The sequence continues at coordinate 805,594,468 of CM053789.1, read as the reverse complement.
ACATTATTTTATCACCCCATGTTGACACATGGTCACCCAATAAAAAAAGGAAAACTCTTAAAAGAAAAACACAAGAGGCAAACTGAGATCAAAACCTCCACATCGGGGAGTATTGGATCCACATAGATCAAGGAACAAACACTCAAGTGCATAAAAAACAAGATGCCATGAACAAGAAGGAGAAATATCTATTAATCTAAAACCAAAACAACAAAATAATACACTAAAATCAACATCACAGTTGCAAACACAATATCGCAATGGAAAAAACAACTAAGTATGTAGTTCCTCCCAACCATCAATAGCATCATAAGACCATCGTGGATCCTAGCCATCCCCTACACGTAACATCCCAAGCCATCATTAGATCATCGGTACTATCATAATAGGGACATCACTATTAAAACATGCTACAACATAAGCATAAGGAAATCTAACATGCTAGAAGTAAAGCAGAAGATAATCCTACCAAGTAGATAAGATCACCTATCACATGCTAAACATCAATAAGCAATAGGTACACCAACAAAGAAATTCACATCATCTAATCATATGCTAAACATCATAATATAGAAATGCATCAAATAAACTAACATTAGATAAACATGATATCCAAGCATTCCAATGAAAGTATAAATCACAAGAAAGCATACTCTGAAACTCAAAGTATCAACTGAAAACATCTAGCAATAGTCAGACTAGGACTAAAGACCATCTCTGTACACTAGTCCCTAGTAGTGGTGAAGGTAGCTATTCCTCCCAACCACATGGAACTCATAGGTCTAGACCTCTCATGCTGATGGAGATAATAATCCAACCACAAACACAAAAAATAAAATCCATGGCTAACACTCACGCATGACAGAATGATGGTTGTAACTAAGAACCTAAGACAATGCAAGGAGTACAGGTCCTAGATAGACTCTCAATAGGCTATTAAGTAGGGGCTGACATCATGGAGATTCAATTGGCATCAACAAGCCCAAGCTTAGATCGTATGGATACAACATTCCTCAACAGAAAGGCTCTCACACATACATTTTATTATATTAAGTTTTATTACCACTCACACATTTTTTTTAGTTATCATTTATTTAAAACTGCCTCTGCCATACCTATGGCATCATGATCGCCAAGCTATGAGATAGGAGCCTTCTCCATATGCTACCCTATGCTACCCATGCTCATCCTATGATAAGTGCCCATGGGCATGCATACTCCCATCCCAACCCCAATGATAATAACTTCTAGAAGTATAATGGAAGATTGAGCCTCGTAAGTCACCTGATAAATGTACATGCACATAATTGTGTGTGGTACACCACCATCACAAAGATCATAACACAAGGACTGGGTGAGAACACAATGTAAAACAACACTCAATTGAAAACAACTCAGGAGGATGGATTCTACATGAATCCCAAGATCTAATAAAACTATACATCATGAAATCACTCAACTGGCCTCAATCTGAGAGTATGGATTCTACATGAATCCCAATGATGGAACATGACCAAACATCATGAACTCACTAAACTAGCCTTAATTAGAGAGCATGGATTCTACATGAATCCTAGTGTCCATGAAACAATAACAAGGGTCCAAAAGAAACTATAACACCAAGTACAAAATCACTCAATCGAATACAAAGTCAGGAGTATGGGTGTGACATGCATCACAATGCAATATAAAAGTGCAATAGTGGTATGAATAATATCAAAATGGATCATCCAGGTCCATGACCCACATTGTGCCAAGAAAACTTGAGAAAATAGGGTGACATGAAAAATGAGGTAAAAACCCCAAAATTTGGAAAACTTTAAAATTAAAACCCATTTGACCTTTCGGTACAAAACCCCAAAAATTCAAAAATAATTAATTTTGGACACTGTATGCAAAAACAACCAGCATAATGATGCAAAATCCCAAACCCTCATCTCAAAAAATAGGTAAATGTTCATACCCACCCAACTGGGTAGAACTAGCATACAAAAATGGAGGGGAACACTAGTTCTCAACCTCCAAACAAACAACTACCAAAAATAGAAGTAAAAATGGAGCCAAAACAATAAATTATGAAAGCCCTACCTTACAGCCAAAAGGGAAAAATAGGAATCTGAACCATAAAATAAATAGACCACAGAAGTAGCTAAAAATTGTGGCAATCCAAGGTTTTCCTGAGCTAGATCCAATGAGCCCAATCTCGCAACAATCCCACACCTGTAGCTCCCACAACAAACATAATAGTAAATTCTGAAGAGGAGGATTTTGGGTTTTACTCTTCAACTTTCTAATTTAAAAGTGAGAAGTGAGGAATTAAATTCCTTTTTAGATATTTATTCACTTTTTGAGTCAATAATCAATTAGGGTAAATAACTATCCAACCTAGTTAAACCCCAAATGAACCCAAACAAAAACAAGTTATTCCTATAAATAGGAATTCGTCTATGAAAAGTTGCCATAAATTAAAATAAATTAATTAAAAGGCTTGAAAACCCAAAAACACACTCTAAATGCACAAACATGCTCATTGGTCTAATCACATAATGCAAATGAATTCAAATTTAATAATCACTAAAAGGTTTAATTAGGCAATTAAAATAAGGATACATCAACCATACAGGAACGACATTGGGAAAATATGAATAGCTAAATCACTAACTCCATGTGCCATTGCTAGGGATACAAATCCCGCACACTAAACAACATGATCAAGTGCAATTGCATATAATAACATAGTCGAAGCAATAAATGCATTAAATCACATAATTTAACCATTTACTTAATTATATTAAAATAATCTATTTACATCACTCACATTTGCATAAAGCATAACAATGCAGGAATGAAGTAAATAACCATAGCATTAAATCCATTACCTAACATAATTAGAGACATGTCCAAATACTGGATAACCAGATATCATCATAAAACACACTGTCATCTCAAAATGGCATCATCATGTAATATGATCAATTGAACAACATAGTAATCTAATATCTATGATACTAAAATCAAGGTATAACATTCGACCATCAAGCTATCTCACATGAAAAATATAACATAAGTAGATATTTGTAGCACATAACCATTGAACCCAACATGGAAAATCCATTTCTAATTATTTAAGCATTTAAAAATTGTTGTTAACACAACATGAAAAGGCACATAAAACACATAAGTGAACACAGTCATAATCATGACTAACCATTACTATAGGAACCTAGCCCAGTGTAGCATGGTAATAGTATATAGTGAAATCTTTGCACACATCTCAATGTAATCATGAAACAAGCTCATGATACCACATTGATCTTGGTAACCACTGACACAAACCTTAGTGAACCAAAAATCACATCATAATCTCATAATCAACCATAAGCATAATCAAAGAAAGTGATACAAAAGCATAAATCCAATCACCTCAATGGTGTAGACCACTCATGGTCACAATCATGATCCCATCTAAATGAAAGACCAACAAGGTTGCATCCATTAGGATGACTTATAGAAGTCAAATGGGAGAGGCACTACATCATCCCCTATAAAGACTAGGCTTATTCCTAGAAGCCTACAATCCAGGAAGAGAAACCAAAACACACCAAGTGCAAAATCAAAACTGAGCAATCAAAATGACTCACCAAATCCTTTACAAGTCCATCCAAGCCACTCCAACATTCTTAAACCATTACTTCAATTGCCAAATAGGTTAACTACAAGAGAAAGGTGTCACACTGATGCAAGGTCCTCCAAAAAGGAACCTTCTATACACTAGGAAAAGTCCATCTAGTCATAAAGTCAATGATACAAGGTAAGAAGAAAACCACTCTACCTTATCAATAGGTGCCTAGCTACTACATGCACCTACCACATGACTGCAAGACTAGGTCAACACACTATGCACTTCCAACAAGAGTTAGAATCAAGGGGAATAACCATCCCAAATTCCCAAGAATACTATCATGTCACACATGATCATTCTGGAATCCATGTAAACTCACCTTTAGAAAAAAGAGAATGATGGTTTACTAATAAAATTATACACTTTAGAAGACTACTCACCACTACTAACCACCAAGCATAGGAGCACAATGCCTTTCCAAAGTATAAAAGCTCAACTACCACAAAGAACTAGGGTTACACAACCCAACCAGACAAGATATCACCTTTCCACAAGGTTGTAAATACTTTTGTTAGTGGACACAATCATGTAATATTTACATACCAACTCATAAGATGGTAACATGTGTCCAATGATACCATGCCCCTCCAACACCATGCTGGGAATACCACACCCAACCTATTGCTAAACTCAATCTCTAGCCTCAAGTCAATGGTCAATGAGAAAACTTGACAGAGACAATCCTTTTGAAGAAACAAGCTTAGAGAGAAAGAAACTATAGAGTATTAGAACTAAGAGGGAGTATCTCTCAACCTCTACACTAAATCAGCCCAAGACATGTTAGGGAACTCACAATTCCACCAACCATCAACATACTCATCTGAAAACACTAACTAAGCTAGTGGCATAACCACACTAGCCTACTCTCTCAAGAGAGAAAAGGATACAAAGATTCACCAAAGTCAACATCCAAAAAAGAGAATCTAGACTCATCAAATAATTGAGTCACTCCCTACCGACAAGGCAACATCAACCTTGAGCAAGGTACACTTAAAAACCACACTTCACCTCACAAGGGTGGGTCAATGCTATAGGAAGCACACAAACCAAAGTATAAATCCCAACAAGTACCTCATAGATTATGAAGACCAGATAACTCTTCCATTAAGAATAACATGAAATTTAAACTTCTTCAATGGCCATATATGTGATGTGTCATGATTGAATTGGCCTCTACTTGATGAAGGGTACTCGAAACATCGACTAGCACCTTCAGAGGTGCAAATGAGTTGATCATTGTTCCCTAGGAGAAATCTTGTATTAGCATAGTCTCACATGAAGTTTCTCACAAAGCCAGCCAAAAAAGTGCAATGAACTAGGCAAGAAAGTGCATGATCACCAGTTTCTCGCGCAAACTTTCAAATTAGCACAAAAATTGCCTTCACTCCGAAGGCCATAACTTTCACATCCAAACTTGGATTGACTCCATTAAAAAAGAATTGGAAAGATAATGATGAGTCCTACAACATGATGGAGCTTAGAGAGTCCTAATATCTAAGAGTTGGAATCATGAATCAAGACAAAACAACATAGGAAAACAAGAGTCTCATAACCAAGACAAGCAAGGGACAAAACGTCCAAAACCACTCAAGAACACACATGCCTAGAACAACATAAGACATGGAAAGAAAGGTAATTCACACACTAAAACCATCATTACTTCTCTTTCATAATTTCATTAGTTAAACCTAACATAAGCACAAATTCACAATGAAACTGAAAGGTTTTCAAAGCAAGGGTTCAAGAGTCACCATAAAACAAGTACATATCTTTCAATTTCTTTCAAGAATAAAATTATGGTTACTCATATTTTAAACCATCCAATTACATAAACAACTTTAAATGTATGAAAGCCACACTAGCATGTTCTTCATGATATTATCCCTTATATGTACTAGGAAAGGTCCAAGATGGACATGGTAGAGTCACAACACACAAATGGGCAGCAGTTAAAACATATTTAGAATAGTCATCATGAACCAAAACAAAAGCTCCAAATGGGGAATGTCAATTCCAACAATAAATAAAAAAAGAGCTCATTTCAACAATAATTCAAGTGTGACAATAGCCACAAAAGAGAGCGATAGAGAAAATTTGATGACTACTCCAAGAGACGAAAATACTAAAAACCAATGCTAGCCCAAAAACATGAGGAAAATACCTCCAAAAAAATAAAATAAGGAATCAATTAAATCACATTACATGTGATGACTAAGAATAGTCACACAAGAGGGATAGATCACCACACAATGCTAAGGATTACATCATCCTAGAAATGTTAGAGAACACACTCACTCACATCAAGCAGTATACCATCAGTAACCTCATGCATATACTGACAACAATAATTTCCATGCAATGAAACATTTAGATATCCATCAATTTAATACAATTTCCATAAATGTATAAAGCATTCAGATTGGGGACTTAAGTCATTAACCCAAGGATATAATGCAAAACCTAATTCTTTGCAATGATTCACATTAAACGCTCATTTTTCAATGAAAGGAACCATTTCTTTACTATAATGATAAAAAATAGAATAAAAAATAAGATTCCTTTATTTACATACAATTAGGAGAAAATAGGGAAACAATGCACCTAACTCTGCAAGGAGAAATAAAAGAGGCACTCAAAGCCAACACATGGACACCAATCAGTGGTTCCATCCAAAAAGATCACACACATAACCAACCAAAAAAAGGCACATCAATCCATCCACAAAACAAGTCCTAGGATCTTTGAGTAGGGCATTACAAAGATTTGATAAGTACAAACTTCATTTGAAGATTGATGTCTATTTGTAAGCTAGATAGATAGATTAGATATTTGGATATATGACTATATTTTAGGTATCCATGTGTCTATTTTTGACTTATTGAATGCCTAATGGATAAGGGACTGGTCAATTTAGAGCATACATGTTTTTTTTGTTACATACCTGGGTTATGTTGATTCAATCATTAGTTGAATATCAATTTACCATTTTATGTATTAAAAAACTAGAAGTGCTAGTCATTATTTGTTTGCATTTACTTTCCCTTTGATTATAGTTAGCTACTATGATTAGGGAGTTTATAAGAAAATCATAGAAGAACATTGAAAATTTCTATTATAGGAGATAGTCTTGGAGAGAAGAATATAAATTTAGTAAGATCAATCCTAGAGGTTTTCTTGCCTTGCCCTTGCAGAGCCTAAAGTGAGGTGAGTCCTGATGATTCTATTAATGTTGGCCTATAACTAAGATTTAACCCTGCTAAATATAGGATTTAGCTCATCCTTAGGCTTGTACCTATCTTATGCTTCTTAGTATTAGGTTTAAACCCAACTGATATGTTCCTTACCTAGAAAGAACTCCAACACTGAAAAAATTGAGCACACTAAGTAAATTGAGAAAAAATCCTACCCTAGAAAAAGGATAAGGATCAAGTAATAGATACGTATGCCCCCTCAAGATCAAAATAAAAATGAAAATAGAGGAGATTTAGAAATTGAGATAGATATATTTGATCAAATTGATTAAAGAATTAAGTCTAAGATAATAGATCAACTAATGTAGATAAGAGACCACTAGAATGATAAAACATGTCCTAGTGTAATTAAGGTTGACCAAGAAAGATAAAGCATTAGAATTAGGTCAAAGAAATAATAAAGGTGAAATGAAAAGAAATGAATAAGAAGAGTGAAAGAGAATAGAAATGATGAAGACATTATTATTGCTCTAGAAAGATTTAAATATTAAGCCTTAGAAAGTTAGCTAACTGCGTAGAAGAAGGAAGAATTTTAAAATACAATTTTCACCATCAAGATGAACTCATTTTTTTATTTCAATCCTAAAAATGGATCCAAGATGTCAAAATTAGGTTGAGGTGCATTTTTTCACAGAAATCCAACATTTTGAAAAATTAGGTCAAAATGCTATATACAGGATCCAAAAGGGTAGATAGATTTGATGAAAGAATAGAAAAGTGGCAAGCAAAAGCCAAGAGAAGATGATAATATACGATCAAGAAGAAGAGAAGAATGAACACCATTAGCCAACATGTGCATGAAAGATAAAGAAGACTCTCTCAACATTAAAAAATGCAAAACTAAGCTAAAATGAACCCAAAAATGCAAGCTAGTATGCAAAAGTTGTAATTGCAATTGTTATATAGATAGGTCCTAGTTTTTATCAACAAGCCTTAATAGGGACATTAGTAGATCATAAAGTCATTGCTATGATGACCTATAAAGATATGAATATGATTATATGATCTATATCGAATTGAAATATGGGAACCCCACCTATGCATCAACGATATATAGGTCAAGATGACTAGTGCAGTTAGATTCCCTAAATTTAGTTTTACAATATTATGCTTGCATAGAGACAAAAAATGTCAAGATGGCCATAAGTATGCACTTGAAAAATAGAAAAGGACAAGGCCTTTGAATTAATCCTAAGTGTCCATGGGACCAAGAAAAATGCATAAGACACCTAAGATAAAATAAAAGAGAACACTCGCTAACAGAAATCAAAGGAAAACATGTCCCATGCCCCTAGTCCTCTAGTCCATGACATCCTTGAGAGAATATTAGGGAGGGAAAACTCAAAAAATAAATTGTCATAGACAACACAAAAAGAGAAATAAAGCCAACAAGTTTCACCCAGTTATTAGTTTAAGTGTGTATGTGGAAGTCATATGACTGTCTCTTATAGGGTTCAAGTTTGCCAATGATAAGTATCACAACATCCTAGACTATATCTAAAGTATCTAGTAAGTGCTAAGAAACACTCAATGGCAAGGGGAGTGTTGAAAAATACTATTTTTAGGAGTTTCCAAAGAAACACCAATCAAACAAAGAGACCCTAGATAACACAAAAGATTATTATGCCCCCTAGACCTAGACTTTGATCAACTTCAAACTAGGAATACCAAAAGGACATATGAAGTGAAATGCATTAAAATTAGAGTGCAAAGAGATATGCTAATAGATATAAGTACAAGAGTCTCAAGTAGTGCTTGTTTCCAAGTTTTCACCACTTCATAAGATTACCATTCTTTTCTAGGACTTTTTATAATTTTTTTTGTATTTATAAGATATTTTATTTTTTGGCGATACATCAAAGTGCCTATTGTAAGGTTTTCACTGACATGATCATTTTTTTAGGATTTTTTTTTTTTTTGTATTTTTCAGCATTATATATGGATGTTTTATTTTTTAAGAATGATTTGGAGATCACTAGTTCTCAAGCAAGATCACATCATTTTGTTCCATTTTCAAGCAAGGTGTAGAACATAATGAGTAGCAAGCTGGTGGATAAGATGGATAAGCAAGGAGTGTATGAAGCAAGTGAAAGTGATCCTCAAGGACCGAATCCTCAAGAGTACCCAAGCTAGGGAAACATAGCCATATGAAGAAGGTTTTGGATAAGAAATGGAAGCAATGAGAAAGATAGCATATAGGATAAGTATTGAAAACAATAAGTGAGATATCATTTTGGGATAAGCAATGGAAGACAATAAGTGAGATAACATGAAGCCATGTAATCTAAAAGAGTATACATGTTAAGAGGTCTATGCGAGCCATATGTGATCAAGATGAAGAGGTAAATAGATAGGATAGAGGTAGGATAGAGAAATATGAATGAATATAGATATGAAGGATATGAGTGAATGAGAAAGAATAATAGAGAAGTTGATGGATAAGATAGTCAATATGAAAGGAATATAGCTCAACATTGTCAATATCAAAGGTGGAAGAGGGAATAGATAGATAAATGAAGGAATCACAGATGACTCTTTTTTGCCAATTTTTAATCACAGTATTTATCCAAGGTGTCACAAGATGTGATTTTAACTATATGAAAAATTTATTTCTCTTTCCTTTTCCTACCAAGGCACCACAAGAAGTGGTTTTCACCAAGGCAAATTTTTTTGTTTTGTTTTGTTTTGAATTTTTTCCTTTTTTTGGAAATAGGTCAAGATTTTTTGATTTGGATAGTGGTCCTATAGGAAAGATAAGTCATGATAAGTCAAAATCATAGATAAGTATGTTCAAAGATGCTGATAGAGTGAAGGAATAGAGATGGTAGTAGGATAGGTATATGGTGGATAAGAGTTCATGCCTTAAAAAAATTGTAGGAGTATAGATAGTAGATAACTATAGCATTGAAAATATTTCATAAGGGTAGGTGATAAAGTAAGAAAGATAAAAATTGACACACATCTTGAAGGGTGGTGGAATGATGGAGGAATCATAGAGGAATTAGTTTGAGGCTTAGATGTATGATATGGTAAGATATTATTACAAGAAGATGGAGTGAAAGGATTTGGAATCTTTTGAGGAGGATATATGGAAGAAGATGGAGTGGAAGCTTTTGGAAGGTTGAATCTCAACCTTGATTTGTTTTCAATATTCTATTCTTTTAAAAGAGACTTGTGAATCTAGAGAGATTTTTTTTTTCCTTTGGATACTTTAGAGCACATTTCTTCAATAATGGATTTAGTAACCCATATTTTCTTTGATTTATCACTTTGGTTAGTGGAACTTTGTGCTCCCTTGAATAATTTTTCATTTCTTATATTCACATGTTGATTAAATAGGACATAGTGATCATAATTTGTAAATAGATTATTGTCTCTATTCTTAAGTTGATCATCCAAATTGCTTCCAAAAGACTTGGTATTTGTGGATGAATAAGGTTGGTATGACTAGTTCATATAGATAGATCGATGGAAATTTGTCAAAGATGAGTGTCTTTGTTGATCTTGAGGTATAATGGGAGAGATAGGAGTGGAATATATAAGAGATGAAGGAACATAAGGCCCCAATATGGAAGGAAGGTTTGAAGGTTTTAGCTTTGATGGACAAGGACCAAGGATAGATTTAGGAGATGCAAAGGGATAATGAATTGGGATCTCACCATCTTTAGAGTGAGAAACATGGCCAAGGCCATCAATACTCACAAGTAGCTTTTATAGAAGAAACACCTTTGATACAATAATTTGAAGCATTAGCATAGTTTTGAAGTGGATATGGAGAAGTAGAACATGAGGGGGCACTGTGATCTTGATATGTTTCTTTAGATAGCATAGGCATAGAACTTTTCTCACAATTTTTAGTAAGCTCAATAGAAATAGTGGAAGTGATGTCTACATCATACTTAGGAGGTGGGTAAGATATAGGATATGGAAAGGTGACATTTTGAAGGAGATGAAAGGGTGATTGGTCTTGATCTTTCTTGAAAATAATAGATTTAGCCTTTTGAGAATCCTCTTGACATGGAGCCACTTCTAAGGACATAGGAAAATATAAGGTTTTCATGATAGGCTCTTGAAGATGTAATGTGGGATTAGCTCAAGTGGGTATAGTAGGCATAGCATTGCATGAAGGTTGAGGATATTTAGCCTTATTAGCATTGAAAAGGTTTGCAACCAAGTTAAGATTAGCTTGAGTTTCTTTTAGAGGTAGCCCTTGAGGATAGACATAGTCAACGTGAAAAGTATTAGGTTTTTTATTAGATGGAGGTATGTTGAAAAGCTTTGAATTTTTAAGAGGTTCATGAGTGTTTGAATAAATAGGGGTGTCAAGGATAACATCACTATACATAGGTTCATCAACTTGATGTTTCTCAAGAGAATTATTCTCATCGCATGAGTCATTAGAGGTATCAACAGTCTCACCATCAATAAGATCTTGGAAATTATGTTTTAGCTCAATGAAATCTGAAGTACTATGCTCTTAATGTTGATGATAAACATAATAGATATCCAAGAATGGGTTTCCATATGAGCTATACTTAAGCAATGTGATGAGCTTAGTGCCAATAAGTGTTTGCAAAATGTCAAAATAAGAATATTCAAAGGGAGTAAAATTCCTCTCAAAAATATGCCTAGGATACATCAATATCTTCATCAAATATAGGTTTATCATGAAATATTTACATAGTCTCAAAGGAGGTATCACTTGCTTGCTCTCTAAGGAGGTCTTTAGACCCAATAAATGAAGTCAATTGATATCTTGGAGAGATAGAGTGTGTAGACCTAGAATAAGAGTAAGAGTATAATCTTCAATAATATGACTCATGCACATATTGAGATCTTAAGGGAAGATCATATGATGATTACATTATTTCCTCTAACCTTTTCTCAAATTTAGACTTCATTTATATCACATGCCTAGTGAGATGAAGATAAGAAAGATTGTTTATTTTTTCTAGTTCTTTGTATCAAGGATATAGATCTTGAAACTCCCTAGTAGCATAGAAGAACTCATGATCATCTAGACTTGGCTGAGGTTTGGTATCACAAGGTTTGAAGCCCATATAAGTAGATAGAAACTCAAACATGAAGGAGACTAGAGGAAGCTAATAAGGAGACACAAGATAACTTGATGTCCAAACTAGAGAGGTAGAGCATTCACTTGTCAATCAGAGGTAGCAATGAATGAGTGACTTGTCAAGAAAAGTGTCCAAGTAGTTTATGACACTAGTGACTCAAGTCAAGAGCTAGGAAAGAAGCCCAAATAGAAAAGTAGATAGATAAAAAAAAGAAGTGAACAAATATCCCAAACATGTTGGAAATACAAATGGACAATATATACTTCTGAGAGGGGGGGGTGTGAACTAGAAGTACTAGTCTTTAACCAATAAAACTTTTAACTTAAAATAATACATGCATTACCATATTGAAATAATTTGGTTACATTCTATGGTTTTAGGTCCCTGTAAAACCTGATTTTGTGTCTATTTTTTGGTCTCAAGATTTTGTTTCCTGGTTATGCTATGGTTGAACATCTTTTTTTTCTGTTGTTAGGGGTTTCAGATTGCCTCAAAATCTATTTTTAGTTTAATCTAAAACATATTGAAATAACATGTAAAGTAAATGTATCCACATAAAAAATTGACACTAGATATGATTACCCAGAAACCCTCCAATGAGAAGGTAAAACTAGGGTAGGGATGACACCCACAATTCTTCACTACTGTAGCAATAAAGTGTCACCTGTTAAGGTTACATAGCGTGACCATTTTTATGATATACCCTATGAAAGGGCTACCCTATTAAAGGCTTACAAAGGATTGTTAGATCCTACCTTGTTAAAGGATTTTAACACCCTGTTAGAAGTGTGCCTAGCTAAAGGATTTTAAAACACTCACTTGGAATGTCACCCTCTTAAAGGATTTTACAATGACTATTGAATAAATCTTAGTCTAAAGGATTTCACCCTATTGATACAGTTGTTAGAAAGTAACAAAAAAATGTTTGATCTGATTACTCACTACTTTGCTTGCTGATTTTAGATCACCATTTTGTTCATCTTGATCCTCTTGATCTATTATAACAATACTGGATAGCTTCTCCTTTGTTCTGTAAACTGATTCTAGAATTCTTTCACACTTCTAACTCACCTTGAATGCTTTCTGATCAATTCTCCACTTTCACTTCCTTCAATTCTTCACTTGCATCACTTCCTTGCATACACATATACATACTTTCTTAATTATGGGGCTTCATCTCCCTTTAAAAAGACTTTGGTGGCTTAGGGTTAGGTATGAATCTAAGACTGAGATTCATTCATTTTCTTTCTTAACTCCTATTTTTCTAACTCATTGCATGTTGATCACATAGGGAATCCAAATAGATTTGTTCTTATCTTCAAAGCTTTGAGATCTATCCATAGGTCAACTTAAAAATGATTTACATAGTTGTTTGTGCCATCACAAACAAACTAGGTCAATTCTGTGTTACTCGACACTTGATAATACTGATGCTTGACATTTACTATAATTTTATCTTGCTTGACACTTGAACTTGCTCGGCATCAACTATTCACTCGACACTTGAATTGCTCGGCACATGACTGACTTGGCACTCATTGCAACTTGACATCTATACATATTATACTTAGCATGTGTTACTAGCTTGGCATGTACTTAGTAAATATCTTAAGTGTGTTGATACTCAATTGTTAAAACCAATCTAAGATAAAAAAATCTCCCCCTTTGAAATGAGTGTCAAAAACACTTAACTATACATAAAAAATCTAATTTCCTCTAGTATAATATATACATAGTTTGACATATGTAGAAAACTTCAAAATTTTCAAAACCTTGTGATAGACTCATATACATCAAAATTTTGTAACTCCCCCTAGGTTAATGTTCCCATTCTACTTCATGCTGATACTCTTTGTCTTCAAAATTACTGACTCTCTATTTCTACCTGATATATTGTTCATGTTCTTTGGTTGATTGCCCCCCCTTTTCTTGCTCTCCACTTTTTTTGGTTATCTCCCTCTTTATTATCTCCACCTTTTTGACATTGATATCAAAGGGTCTTACACTGATTGTGTATTTTTCCAAAAAATTCTTATGGACTTCCATTATAATCTTCAAAGCAGCATCCCAGTTGTTTAGTGCAACATCTAAGGACTTGATATAGATGGTTATCTCTGCTACAAGATGAACTAGTCCGTCTAATGTTGAAAGATTGGGATCTTCCTTTAATAATATTTTTGCATAGGCTAGTTCTTTTTGGAGTATTTCCATATGAGGGGTAAGGGAGACTTGCATATTAATCAACTTGGTTCTTATGTTAGCCTCTTCTGCTATTAACACAACTCATTGATTTTTTGTATGAAGCACCAAATTAAAGTGCTTCTCACTTTGAGCTGGATTTTGGGGTAGTTGTACACCTAAGATCTTCAAGTTTCTTTCCAAACTCATAATTTTGTGGCTCATTTCTTGTGTGAAGAGTGTGGGATCACACAATTTTGTGTACAACAAGAATGTGTTATCAAGTACTTTCTTAAAATTTTCAATTTTTTTAGCCAATTCAACTTGTGATAGTGCTATTCCACCAGATATCTTCTCATTGACTTTCCCTTGAAATTTCTTTTTAGACCATTCCACGAGTTTAACAATAGTTTCCTAGTTTTCATTGGTCAACTATTTAATGTTTTCTTATAGTTGTTCTAATATAGGTTTATAGTAATCAAGTGTTTGCAAGCTAAAAGCATCAAAAAAGATGTCTTTGATCTCCTAAAGTGCTTGCCTCTATTTGTGTTCTTTTTTGATTAATTCTTGATTCTTCTTTCTTTCCAATGCTTCTTGCACTATATTGATCTATTCCAATGTCATTGTTGCATAATCATATTTGGGTATCACTATTTCTTCATCTAAAAGTGCATCACCATAGTAAAATACCTTAGCAACTTTTGTTGAGTTGAAGCTTGGTGCATAAATCTACAATGGTATTGTATCAGTGCTCGGCCTTTGAAGGACTTTAGTAGGAGTGCTAGATGTTGGTAAGTTTACCAATGTCTATATGCCTTCTTGATCCTTCTCCTTTGGTACATCCTTTTCTTCATCAAATCTATCTTGATCAATTACAATTAGTTGAGGTGCACCTTGTGTTTGTGTAGTAGGTGTTGGCGCTCAAAATTGTAGCCCTGATTTTGAGCACCATTGAGAAATTTAAGGTCTATAAATGCTTTTTGATGATATTGTACTCAGCTGTACCTTTAAGGCCTAAGAGGTGTTTAATGTTTCTAACACCTTCCATTTAGTGCATCTACATGTTCCATGAAGACAAATTGTCATTCCGAGCCATTTCGTGAAGTCTCGTTTTGAGTTATTGTCAAATATGCATTTTCACCTGTGTAAAATAGCGACAAGAGGCTATGTTTGCAAGTGAATATATCACACCTAGAAATGTTTCATGACTTGCCACTTTGAGAGTGTTTAGTGTCCATACGTGATAGCTTATGTTTCAAGTTTTGAGATGTTTTGAATCCGTTTGACTAGGTTTTGAATCCCTCAAAGTTGGTTAGTTATTATTTTCATGCTTTTGCAATTAATTCTGAATTTTAGAAAGCCCTATTTGACGTGTTATAATTTTGACCCAATTGACCAAAATTTTGAAATTCCTTTTGTGTTGCATTTTAGATATTAGAGACTTGATATATTTCAAGTTTTAGCTCATGATGAATCCATTTGATCAATTTTCAAGTGTGATTCCAAATAGAATTTCTAAAGTTTTACTGGTGTCATAAAGTGCAGATTGATCAGTACTATTTTGCATAAAATTGTAACCAAGATTATGCAAACCTCAAACTATGAATATAGAAATGGAGTGTATGTTCGGTATGCTCTTAGGAACACAACAGTGGATGAATCTCTTGAATGTATGAATGCAAATGGAATATGTGCCTAGACTAGATGATATGAAAAATCAAAATGATAGAATGGTGCTGCAATGACAAGAAATTCTAATGGACTTCAAATGACTCCTAACCCAGTTAGTATCAGGCCATTCTTCCTGTGTGTGTGTATCTCATGGTCATGTCAAATGCTTGAGATAAGATGTCTATTTAAAGTGGATGGAGGAAGCATCTAGAATGTGCTTAGAAACCACTGAGAGATAAGGATAAGGATTAACAACTAAGCACAGGAGATAAGGATAATAATCGACAACTAAGCATCTTATCTCACATTCTAGATAGATAGATAAGATTGACATGTGTGTGGAAGATTCCTTTGGTGTAGACAACATGTTCTTAAAAAGAAAATGCAAACTCATGCGAATGCACATACTTCTAGGTGGTTTGAATAAAGATTAGGGTAAAAATTAAATTAAATAAAATTTAATTTAATTTAGGTCTAGAAGAAATTAATAGGAAATGGAGGATTTTAAATAAATAAAATTTATTTAAAAAAGAAATAAATGGAGAATCACGTATTAAATTAAATTAACACATTAAGGCTAGGAAGTATTTAAATTAAATTTAAATACTTAGGCAAAAATGAACTTATTTAATTAAAATAATTTTAATTAAATAAGTAGAAGAATGTGACTAATACTAATTAAATTAATAAAGTCATTCGGGACAATTTTTAGTGTATACATTTTGCCCCTCTTTGATGTGATGTCGTGACGACATCATATCAAAGAAAATACAGGTTGCCCCAGAGAAGGAAGGAGAATTGAGGATGCCCCCTCACGAAAATTGTGCAAGAAAGACAAATTTGGGCAATTTTCATGAAAAGGTCTTGGAATGGAAAGAAGGGAAGGAAAAAAGAAAAATAGGATGATGGAAAATGATAATCTAAATGCAACTTAACTACATGAATGCAAGAGATTCAATTGTGTTCATATGGAGAGAAAACCGTATTTTAATATTGCAAGAGGAGTTATGCACCAAATGCTATAGAAGCATAGATGACAAGATTCCTTTGCTTATATTAGACTCTTAACACAATAGATGTAGGTTTCAGAGTCATGAGGGAAAAAATGACATATACACACTGGAGAGGTCTGGGCACACCCAAAGTCTTTTGAAGGAGCTTGGTGGAAAGTGTGCTAACCAGTTGCCCCCAGTGAGCAATGCATTAACATAAATTGAAACTCACAGAGATGTATTAAAGAATCATGAAAATAGATCATATTGCAAAATAACATGTGTAATCAGGATAAGCCATTCAAATGATACCGAGATATGGAAGATCGAGGCACACTTGGGAAGGCTATCACTGACACACAAAGATAAAATTAACAAAAAGACATTATGACCAAGTAGTCATTCAATTCACCATGCTTGCCATAAACCTGATAAATTTGTTAAATTTGTTAAGTTTGTTAAGCCTGTGTAGGAAGGATTCATCCTGTAAGGAAAAAATTGATTGGTTGATTGAATTGAAATGAGATATTCGTGATTGGTTGCTGGCAATGATAGTAAAAGGAATGATGTTCTCAAATCATTGAGTCTAAATGTGAATTTGTGTAAGCTCGTTTGCAATCACTATTTGATGAGGTTGGTTTTATGGATGGAAGCTCAATGTGGTGAGAAAATGGATAAGATAAGATTAATGGATGAATTGAATTGGAATGGAAGAAGAGAATATGATAAGAGTAGAGGATAAATGAATTGATTGAATAAATTGGAAGAGTTGGATTGAAATTGATATGAATGAATAGATAGAATGGATAGAAATGAATTGATTGAATGATTGCAGAATAGACATGAAGGAATATGGAAGATTTGGATTGAAACCAATGCCAAGGGAGAGCCATGGTATTTGTAAGTGGATAGGAAGGTTGGGTAGATATATGAATGGAGGAATAATATGGATGACCAATGGATATAGTGTCAGATAATGGGGAACCTAGAACCATATTTCAAAGGAGTGACCAACAATGCCCCATTCCAAGGATATGAAAATGGAAGGATGGTGTGAAAGCTCGCATATGGAGGAAGAAAAGGCATGTGCTCTTCTTAAGCATGTATGAACATTTTTGTTATGGTATTGATTATGAGCATGGGTATGAAAGTGGAATGAAGGAAGGCATGAAAAAGGGATAATGAAACGAAGGATATAAAAGAGGAATAATTATATGAAGGACATGGATGGAAAAGGGATAATGATATGAAGGATATGAAGGAAATGCGTGATAAGAAGTGGATGAAATGAAAGGAGATAACCAAGATCAAGGGTATATGAAAGAAGGGATAGACATGCGTAGGATTATGGATGAAAAAGATATGAATGAACATGAAAAGAGGATGGGAATATGTATGCATATGGATGGAAAATGGATGCATGAACGTGAACGTGACAAGGACTATAGAATGTAAGATAGGGATATCATGTCAAGATCAAACATATGGAAGAATGTAGGAAGTATATATAGGATAATGTATGGATAATGAATAGTAAGATGGGAGCATAAAAGGATATTTATAGATGGTTTGTATGGATGAAGTGCAATGGAAAATGGAAAGTGAAAGTCAAGATCAAAGAAAAGTGAAAGTCAAGATCAAAGATGGGAATGACAATGGAAAATAGATGGAATATAGAAGATAGGTAAGGAAGAACAATATGGATGGAACTTGCCCCTAGTGTAGAGTGCAAGTGGAAAAAGAGAAGTTAATGGATAGGTAAGTGAAAGTGGAGGACAATGAATACATAGTAGGAAAATGAAGGGAGGACTCAAGCATCTAGGTATATGGATGTATCCCTTGATATTTATACTTCTTTAATTTGTTTATTATTTTTTTTTTATTTTCAAGGAATTGCTGGTATTTGCTCGTAGATGTTGATAGGGTAAGGAAAAGAATGATAAAGTGAATTAGGGAATAGAAGACAATGACCTATGAAATTTTTTGGATTAAGGGAGTTGAGTAGGTAGGAGGAAGACATGGTTGATGGATACTAGATTGAAAGACTTGTGAAGGAAGTGGAAAGATCTTCATTGGCACACACCTTGAAGGGTGGTGGAAAGAAGTAGATTGTGAGGGATGTGTAGGAGAAAGTTGGAATTTTGGGATATAGGGACCCAAAATGGATGAAGGAGATGATAGAGTTGGGATGGCGAATTTGGGTGTATAAGGACCCAAAATGAATTTGGAAGATGGAGGTTGAGAGAATTTATGAAGGAGGGAGACCTTTGGATTAGCAGAATTGGATGTCATTTGGAATCCTTCTTTGAGATTCATTGCTACATTAAGTAGCTTTGGTATCCACATAACTTTTGCACTTTTGACTTTTAGCCTTTGTGGCTTTTTGATTGCATTTTGGATCTGATTTTTCTTTTCTTGGACATGTTGCTTAAATGGGACATGTTGATCCTTATGCTTTTGTGGATTTTGGACTTTGTTTTCTTTTTCTTTGGCATCCAATTTGCTTCCATTGGCCATGGTATGGGTGCATGAAGGTAAATATGATGGAGAATGTATGGAAGGTGAACATTGGAAGGAATTCAAGGATGTGAGCCTTTGTTGATCTTTATGAGGGGATAAATTGGAAAACGTGGATAAGGTAGAAGGATATATATAAGGGCCTAATATGGACGGAAGGGAAGAAGAGTTTGAGAATGGAACATAAGGACCTAGAATGGATGGACTATAAGAACCTAGA
This sequence comes from Cupressus sempervirens, assembly GCA_028749045.1. Lineage (NCBI taxonomy): Eukaryota > Viridiplantae > Streptophyta > Pinopsida > Cupressales > Cupressaceae > Cupressus > Cupressus sempervirens. The sequence continues at coordinate 805,574,882 of CM053789.1, read as the reverse complement.
ATGGATGGACTATAAGGTCCTAAAATGGACTTGGAAAATGAAGGAGAAGAAGTTTTAGAATTGGAAAAAGTGGAAGGTGTACCAACATCTTGAGGAATTATTTTTTTAAGGGGATACTTACTATTCTCAACACAAGATGCGAGTCTAGGTGTATAGGATTCATGAGGAGATTTGATAGGTGTGATAGGATCATGTGAAGGAGTAGGGTTATGAGGGGTATCATGAGGAATAATAGGAACACGAGATAGAGAGGGATCGTGAAATATGGATGAAGGGGTGTATTGATCTTGACTTGGAAGAGGATCATTGAGTGGAACGAGTGGATTGTGAGATAGAATAGTTTTGTGAGATGGAATGGGAGATGGAGTACCTTGATCTTGACATGAAAGAATATCATATAACTCAAGGAGTGGATCATGAAATGGACTAGAATCATATGAGGACGTGGAAGGAATGGAATCATGTGGTGAAAGAAGATCATATAGCATGGTAAGTGGATCATCATACGTGGGCATGGAGGAAATAGAATCATGAGATGGAATAATTTGATCTTGACATGGAGGAGTATTAGTGAATGGAGTGGCAGAAACTTTTTCATGAAGTGGAGGATCTATGGAGGCTAATGCTGGAGATGGAATGGAATCAGTAATGTGCGTGGTAGGTGTAATGAATTGATCTTGATTAGGAGGGGAATCAAAAGATGGACTAGGAGGGATAGATGAATCTTGAGGGATATTGGAATGATGGGATGGAGAAGTGCTCAGATCTAGAGGAGAAACATCATGCTTTGAAGGAAGGTCTTGAGATGGAACTGGAGATGAGGCTTTAGGTGATTGGCTCACATTATGCTGAATATTCAATCTAGCCAAAAGTGATGTGAAATATCCTTGACAAGGTGGGGATGACATTGTTGTAGGCTTAGGAGATAATTTTGTTGGAGGATTAGGGGATGATGTAATTATAGGATCAGGATTTTGTGGAAGTGGAATTATGGATAAAGGATTTGGATTAGGTTCACAGCAAGGGGGATTACATGGAGGAGTAGGATTGGATGGGACATGAGAACTACTGCCTTTGATATATGAGAGAAAATTCTTCATTTCCTCCATGTTCTTGGTAAGGGTTTTTATGTCTGAGACATTGTGTGGGCCGTGAATGGAATTGTATGGAGGGATATCAGAGCTAAAAAAATGAAGGACACATAGCACAGAAAATGACCTTTTCCTGTGAACTTAGTCTGTCCAAGAGTGTATTCTTTAGTTCCTCAACTTCTATGGTGAGGTCATTTATGATGGAGGAATTATATTGGCTATGGATGGAATGGTCTACAGATGAAGGATAAGGAGATAGATTTCCCTTGTCAAAGGTAGGAGAATGATGAACATGAGATAGATTAGAATTGAAGTTTTGAGAAGGAATTTGATATGGAGGAAGTACGAGACCATGTTGTTGTGCAATATTGGCAATCATTGAAATAAGCAGATTTAGATCCATGGATGCAAGATGAAAAGTGATGAATAGATTTGAAGAGGGAATATGAACTTGGAATTAGGAGCTTTGTGCTGATTGGACTTTGATTTGATTTGATTTGAATTTGATTGAATTTGAATTGATTTGGTATTGATTTAGTTTGAATTTGAATTGGAGGAGGGTTCGATTTGATTTGATAAGAACCCTATGATAGTGCAAACAAAGTGAATGTTTGATTTGAATGAAAGTCCAATGATAAGACAATGCTCCTATGTTCGAAGTAGAATATGTGATGTCAAATTGAAATAGAAGAAGACGTGAATGAAATTTTGAAAGATTGATTATGACTTGGATGACTGAATTTGACAAGGGATTGGATTAGAAGAATGCTGATTTGAAGAATCGAATTAAGAATGGATGATGAGCTTGACTTGGGAAACTGAATATGAATGATGATGAATCATGACTAGGATGAAGATTAGGAATGTGATTGAATGACCAAGAAATGTAAGAGGTAACGATGTCTTGGATGGAAGGAATATGTGACGTGAAATGATTTGGAATGATAATTAAGAAAAGGTTTTTTTTTTTTTTTTAAATTTTGAAATGTTTTTTTGATTTTTTTTTTTTGGATTTTTAGGTTTAAAATGCAAAAGCAAACAATGAAAATATGTACAACGCAAATGTGCTTCAAACACACCAAACACACCAACAATCCTATAAGGTTTGACTAGGCTGTACAAGGCTCAACTAGGGGGCGTCCTCAATATACACTAGGTACGTGAGGCCCAATTCTGTAGATGAAAGGAAATACTGCAACACAGCCAGGGGGAGATGGTAACCCAATCTCCTCCTTCACTTCCCAAAGGTATAAAGTTCTTTGGGGCTTAGCCAAGAGTGACAATATTTACACTTCCAAGAGAGGTGTCTTTCGATTCACCTCCCGATTTTTATACTCCGCCAGAATGTTGGAGTTGAGGTCATCCTAAGGGGTGATGAAATCCCCAAGCAGGCCTCCTAGAAAAAATAAAAACAAGTCCACTTATTTCTTGTGCACCCAAGATCACCCAAAGGCGCGAGGGGAGAGAATACGTAAGTGGACTTAGGTCTAAAAGACACTTGTTCGTTGCCAAAGAAGTTTTAAGTTTTCTAATCTAATTGAAGACACACGCGATTAAAATGTACAATGTTCGTTCAATGTTGAAAAAATCAGGCACACGAAAAGCAAATTTTTTTTTTAATTTTTTGAATATTTGGCTAAAAGGAAAATAAAAATAAAAATTTAAATGCCTATATGTACAAAATAAATTTGACAAACGTAAAGGCCTATTTGAAAGAAATAAAAAACAAATTTTTTTTATTTCTTTTTATTTTTTTTGAATTTTTTTTATTTTTAATTTATTTTTAATTTTTTAAAATTTTATTTATTTATTTATTTATTTTTTAATATAAAAACAAGATTTATTTCATTGATTTTAATAGAAGTGTCATTACATTAGCATCAGACGTATGCTTCCTCGCATCTCAATCAGATTGAACTGCACTGAAATTGTCAAGGGTTCAGGCTTCTCTTTGAACACTCCCTTTGCACAACAGGGCCACACAAATCTAGATTGCCTTCAAAACTTGGATATCCAAATGAAGACAACGATCCGTCTGTTGGATTACGACCTTTCAGTTTGTTGAATTGAAGATGTAGAAGGTAGAGAGATTTGATTTGTCTGAGCAATGCGGGTATATGCCCACTAAATTCATTGTATGATAGGTCAAGCACGCACATTCTTTTTAGGTTCCCCAGAGTTTTTGGTAAATACATAAAAAATGAATTGCGAGACAAATCCAATGTGTCTAAGCTCTGAAGATCCACGATCTTAGGAGAGAGAGCCCCATAAAGCTCAAGGCGTGCCAAGTCCAGAGTGTGAACATGGTCCTTTGCATCGCAGGTAACATGAATCTAGTTGCATGGATTGCTTGAGAAGGGATCCCAGGATTGCAAAGTGTTTGAAGGGTCTCACAGCATGTGGTTGCTGCTTGCAATGAGCGTGGCTTTTGGTCATCGGTTCGAGTCACGAGCAGAGGAAATAGGCAGGGGTGTGGAGGTGTAGACACAAGCAGAAGCGACGCCAAGAGGAAGGAACAGGAAGGAGAAGCTGCTGGCGAGGACGACAGTGCGACAGAAGAGAGAGTGGCGAGAGTAGCGGCGATGGTGCCAGAAGTAAGGGGACCCGCCGGCGGAGGCAACTCAGGCTGGAGCGGCATCAGGAAGGACGCTGGTGAAGGAATTTGTGATGGTTGCGCGCAGGATGCGGGTGGATTTATGCGAGGGTGGCGATTAGCATGGGCGACGATGGACGCATCTGTAGCAGTGGCGGCAGTTGCGGGCACTGACAGAGGCGGTGGCGTCGAGGTGGCTTGTGGTCAGCAAGCTGCTGGAGGCGGCCACTGGGTAGAAGATGGTGGCAGTGGCAGTTCTGACCTAAAATTTAAAAAAAAAAAATTTTGAAATTTAAAAAAAAAAAAAAACAAACTACATATAAAAAATAAACAAAGACAATTTGCAAAAGAAAATAATCCTACACAAAATAAAAGAAAATATCACTCCTATCTTTTTTTTTTTTGTTTTTTTTGTTTTTAATAACTTAAATAGCATAAAGAAAATTTAAAAAACCTACTTCAAGCCCCTATACATTTTTTTTTTTCAAAAGAGGAACAAAATATAGGGTACTCACCTCATGGGCTTCCAAAGATGGTGACTGACCTCATGGCTTGATTAGACGCTCTCGCAAGTTAATCTCCAACCGCAAGCCTCCAACCTTAGCTTGAATAAATTTGAACCCGCGAAGTGGGTCCCATCGGGTGTGCCAAAATGTGTAACCATAAAATTGTAACCAAGATTATGCAAACCTCAAACTATGAACATAGCAATGGAGTGAATGTTCGGTATGCTCTTAGGAACACAACAGTGGATGAATCTCTTGAATGTATGAATGCAAATGGAATGATGAAATATGTGCCTAGACTAGATGATATGAAAAATCAAAATGAAAAAATGATAATGCAATGATGGACTTCGAATGACTCCTATCCCAGCCAGTATCAGGCCATTCTTCTCGTGTGTGTGTATCTCATAGTCATGTCAAATGCTTGAGATAAGATGTCTATTTAAAGTGGATGGAGGAAGCATCTAGAATGTGCTTAGAAACCACTGAGAGATAAGGATAAGGATTAACAACTAAGCACAGGAGATAAGGATAAGAATCGACAACTAAGCATCTTATCTCACATTCTAGATAGATAGATAAGACTGACATGTGTGTGGAAGATTCCTATGGTGTAGACAACATGTGCTTAAAAAGAAAATGCAAACTCATGTGAATGCACATACTTCTAGGTGGTTTGAATAAAGATCAAGGTAAAAATTAAATTAAATAAAATTTAATTTAATTTAGGTCTAGAAGAAATTAATAGGAAATGGAGGATTTTAAATAAATAAAATTTATTTAAAAAAGAAATAAATGGAGAATCACGTGTTAAATTAAATTAACACATTAAGGCTAGGAAGTATTTAAATTAAATTTAAATACTTAGGAAAAAATGAACTTATTTAATTAAAATAATTTTAATTAAATAAGTAGAAGAATGTGACTAATACTAATTAAATTAATAAAGTCATTCGGGACAATTTTTAGTGTATACAAGTACTCAAGTTCATGATGTCATATCTCCCGATCCATGATAGGTCAAGTCAAATGGAATGTACCATTGTGATGTCCTCTAAAAGTACTCCAAGTGTGTCGAGTTTTTAAGTCTTGATGAATCCATTTGCACACTTTTTCAGGTCAATTCCATTTGCAAAAAAAGGCATTATCTTGTCAGTGTTTCCAATTGCAAAATCTGAGTAGCCCACTTTGACTGCTTGCCATTTGCACCCTGCTATTTGTCATGAGCCCAAATTGTAGACTTATACTATCCCCATAACAATGAAGCAATGCCTCAGTTTTTGTTCTCCCAAGTGTTCATTTGCCCAGTTTTCAAAGCCAATTCCAAACCTATTTTATTGTTTTCTGACTTGTTTACTTGCAGGCAATTCCAAGAAGGCAACTTTGATGGTCAATATCTTTTGACTGGGAATTCTTCATGAGATGAGATTTGGCAGGATGCAAGTATGTGGAATAGAGAAACAATGTGCTAGTCTTTAGAGCTCGATTAGAGGTTTGGGTAAGCTTTTAAGGCTAGTCAAAGGACCTCCTAATGCAAAAGTGACAGGTTGCAAAAAAAGGATAAAATGAGTTTTAAATGTTGTTTTAGTGATGGATTTTGTTTTCAATCAGTTTGAGATGCCAAAAGGATTAATCTGAAGGATCAGTTGTCTAGAAATGAATTTTTTTTTAGTCAGACCCACTTTGGGGCTCGACTAATAGTACCAAAGTGATAAGGTGTAAATGAGGATTATCATAGAGGGTACTTTCATGGAAAAGAATGCATCTCATGAACATTTGAATAAGTCATGTGAAGCAAATATTGGGACTGTTGATCATTTGACTTATAGAGGGGAATCACAACAAGCTAATTTTCTTCTAGATAATCACAGTAGAAATTGTCAAAAAAAAAAAAAAGAGTAATGAGAAGCAACAACAAGGTTTACTTTAAAGAAGGTAAATCAAATGCAACCTTCTAAATCAATTTTGCCTCTAGGCACAGATGATAAGACAGGTCCTCAGGCTGAGCTGTCGAAGCCTACACCATGTTGGATACAATTGTTCAATTGTGTGTTGTCTTTGATGTCACACAAATGTCATATCAGTTATCAGATACTGTATACCAAGCTCAGAAGCTTAGCAAGGAAAAGAATAGTGTCTACCAAGCTCAAAAGGTCAGCAAGACAAAGGACAGTGTCTACCGAGCTCAGAAGGTTAGCCAAGCAAAAATGTAGTTCTTACCGAAGTTCACTCGGTAATCAAAGGTAATATGGAAGAAGTAGTTCTTATCGAGTTCACTTAGTCATCAAAGAAAAATTGGAAGATACAGTTCTTACCGAGCTTTCAAGGTAATTAAAGAAATTTAGTTCTTATCGAGCTCACTCGGTCATCAAAGGAAATTTGGTAGAAGTAGTTCTTACCGAGTAAAACTTGGTAGATAAAGGATATTGCAATGTTAACCAAGTCAAGATGGTTAACTCAAGAAATTCTTGAAAGCAGTATTTACTGAGCATGGTCGGCCAGTAAAGTATTTCATTATTTTATGAAATAATATTTAAGAGTAGTATTTATAGCTAATTGATGAATGGTTTGTTGGTAAATGTAACATGTGAATGGGCCAACTTGACAATTTGAATGGTATAAGTAAGAGGCCAAATTGTGAATTCAAAAGAAGTATGTAGAGTTATGAGAAGTTAATGTGATATGAAGACTGATTGTTGTGGAAGCAAAATTGAAGGATGATCAGAGATCATTAAGGAGCAGAAAATCCATATTTGATCAAGGAGGATCTAATAATGCTGAAAAGAGACCTATATTCAAAAAATTCAGTTGCATCCTGTTCAGGTTAATTCATTGTTGCTTTCTAACCATAGTAGTAGTGATTTCAAACCTCTTAATAGAGTTGGTTTAACAACCATTTTGTAAATCCTCTAACAAGGTGACAATAAAGTTGAATTGTTCTAAAGACCTCTAGCAAGGCCACTCCTAACAGGATGAGTAAATCCTCTAACAGGGTCACACCTAACAGTGTGTATTGTAAGGTTGGCTCCTAACAGGGCTCACTTTAGAAGAGTGAAAAATTAGTGATTAGTTACTTGGTGGTTTTTCCCATATTGGGTTTCCACATTAAATCTAGTGTCTCTTGTGTTCATTTATTTTAACCTTTGCATGCATATTAATAACTATGAAAGCTAACTAGTTGATCTATTGAGTTATAGTATTCCTTCATTGTTTATCGAGTTTCAGTAGTAAATAAGCATTATAGACATCTAAGGGATTTCTAAATTGTTTTTGGGATAACTAATTCACCGCCCCCACCCCCCCGCACCCCACCCCCCCCCTCTGAGTTACTCCATCTATAATTCAAACAATTGGTATCAGAGCTCTTAGTGCTTACAGAAAAAGATTTCAAGGATCTAAGCCAAAGGTCAGGATGTCTTATAAGAGGGAAATTCCAAGACTTAAAAGGGGCAACTTCTCAGCATGGCAAGGGTTGATGAGACTTCATCTAGCTTCTATTGGAGATACAAGACTAAAATACCTTGATGAAAAATATGTAGAACTAGCTGGTACACTATCTATCAATGATATTGCTGAAAAGAAGACTCACAAAAACATGATGATAGATATAGCATCTGATTTGAGTTATGAAGAATTTGATGACATCAAAGATTGCAAAAATGCCTTTGAAATGTGGGAAAAATTGAAAGAAATCTATGGAGGAGATGATAATGTAAGAAGAAGAAAGTCTGAGAGGACAATTTGATCAAATGAGGATGAGAGAGGATGAAAACATTGCAAAATATGTTGAAAGAGTCAAAGCATGTGTTAGTGTAATCAAAGCATTTGGAGGAGATATCAAGGAGGAGATAGTTATAAGTAAATTTCTTAGAACTATACTTCCCATTTATGCAATCAAAATTTTTGCAATTCAAGAAAGAAGATGTGAAGCAAATCATAAGATAAATCTAGAAGCCATAGTTGAAAGATTGACTGCATTTGAGCTAGAAAACTTTGAAAATTATGTGCCAGCTGCCAAAAATGTTGAATAAACATTTGAAGACAAGCTTTCACTCAAAGAGAAAGGGAAAAAGTTGAAGGATCTACAATCAGATAGTGATGAAGAATTATAATAGAGTTCAGATAGTGATCTTGAAGTGGTTGAAGCCCTACTAGCAAGGAAATATTCTAGAGGCAAAGGAAAATACAAAGGAAAGGTTCCTCTAATCTATTTTTCTTGTGAAGATATTGGACATATTGCTGCTAGATGCCCAAATAAGCAAAACAAGGATGAGAAGAAAGACCGCAAGTACAATGGCAAAAGAGACTTCAAATCATTCAAGGATAAAGGTAAGAAAACATGTTTTATAGCTAAAGATTCTAATGATTCTGATGAAGAAGAAGAAGATGAAATTGTTTACATTGCTGTGAAAGATGAGTCTGATAATGATGAAGAAATGACACTTATTTCTCATATGAGCAGAAATGATACATGGATTATAGATAGTGGTTGTTCTCATCACATGATTGGTGGTGATAAAACTAAGTTTGAACACTTCAAAGTCTATGATGGTGGCGGTGTAAGATTTGGTAACAATGAACCTTGTTGTATAAAAAGAAAAGGAAGAATCTCACTAACCAAGGAACTTGTATGTGATAATGCATACTGGGTAGAAAGACTAAAGCAGAATTTGTTGAGTGTGGCATAGTTGCTCAATAATGAATTCAAAGTAGAATTTATGCATGGAAAAACAAGATTGCTGGATGGCAAAGGAAAACTGATTGGATCATGCACTCAAACAAAAGGTAACTTATTTTATCTTGAACTTGGTGAATGTTCATGTTTTATTGCTCAAATTGAAGAAAGTTGGTTATGGAATAGGAGGTTGTGTCATGCAAAATTTGACAACTTAATAAATATTAGTAAATTCAAAAAAGTTAGAGGTATTCCTAACATAAAGAAACCCGAGGTTGGTCTATGCAAGAATAGTCAAATTGGTAAAATGGGAAAGACCAATTTTAAAAGCAAGAACTATCAAATTGAAGAAGTTCTAGAAATTTTACATACTGATTTATGTGGACCAATTGGCATTGAAAGTCATATTGGTGAAAAATTATTCATTCTATTTGTTGATGACTATTCAAGAATGATGACTGTCATGTACCTAAGAGAGAAATCAGAAGCATTTGGAAAGTTCAAATAGTATTTGGCTAGAGTAGAAAAGGAAACAGGAAAAAAGACTAAAATGCTTAAGGGCTGACAGAGGTGGTGAATTCATTTCACATGAGTTCAATAACTTTTGCATTGAAAGGGGAATCAAAAGATAGGTTTTAGCACCTGGAACTCCTAAACAAAATGGAATAGTAGAAAGAAGGAACAGATCTATCATGGATTGTGCAAGAACCCTAATGATTGAGAAAGAAATTGCTATCAAATATGGGAAGGAAGCTATTAGCATTGTAGTTCATACCTTGAATTGAGTATTTGGAAGTTATCTAAAAGTATTTGGAAGTAAATGTTACATTTTGAAAGAATCTAGAAAAGGAAAATTTGATGTAAAAAGTGATGAAGGAATATTTTTGGGATACTCTTGCAAAAGCAAAGCATATAGATGTTTAAACTTATCTACTTACAAAGTCATAGAAAGTGCACGTGTGAAAGTTGATGAGTTTGTAGAAAGAACAAAAAAAGAAAGCAAAAAGGAACCTAAAGAATATAAAAGATTTTTTTACATTGAACTAGATACAATGCCAAGTACACCTATTAATTAGGAATCCTCAACTCTAGAGTCTTCATTAATCGAGTCACAAGAAGTTCAAACCGAGTCAGTATCTATCGAGCTGCAAGAACCCGAGTTGTAAACATAAGCTACTGAGTTAGCATCTACCGAGCCCAAGCAACTTGAATCAGAACCAAAAGTTAAGATACAGAAGAATAATAATCCAAGTCATTCAAAAGGTAAGGAGCCCATGTTAGCTAAGTATGTTAGAAAGCATCATATACCAGATCAGATCATTGGAGATAAATCAAAAGGAACAATGACAAGAAATAAGTCGAAAGGCACTTGTTTACTTGATAATTTTGAACCTAGAAATGTCAAAGATGCACTAGACAATGAAAGTTGGATGGAAGCTATGAATGAAGAGATAGAACAGATAGACAAAAACAAAACATGGACTCTTGTACCTAGACCCAAAGACAAGAATGTGATTGGAACAAAGTGGGTATTCAGAAACAAGCTAAATGAAGATGGTAAGATATCAAGGAATAAAGCTAGAATAGTATGCAAGGGATACTTTCAAGAAGAAGGTGTATACTATGGAGAAACTTTTTCTCCTGTTGTAAGATTGGAAGGTGTCAGAACCTTACTTGCATATGCTGCATTCAAAGGATACAAAGTTTATCAGATGGATGTCAAGTTAGCATTTGTCAATGGCATATTGGAGGAAGAAGTTTACATTGAGCAACCTAAAAGTTTTGTTGATCCAAACAAGAAGGACATGATCTAAAAATTGCATAAAGCATTATATGGTTTGAAACAAGCCCCTAGAGTATGGTATGAAAGATTACATAACTATCTTATTTTGATTAGTTTTCAAAGAACTAATGACAACAATAGTTTATACATAAAGGAAGGATTGGATAGTAAGATTGTTTTGGTAGAAATATTTGTAGATGATACTTTGTTCACAAGAAATGATGATTTTTGTGAAGAATTTTTAGAACAAATGAACAAAGAATTTGAAATGTCAATGTTTAGTGAAATAAAATTCTTTGTTGGTCTTCAAATTTAGCTGAATAAGAATGACATTTACATCACTTAATCTAAATACATCAAGGAGATACTAATTTTTTTTGGTATGGAAGACTACAAACTAGTTGGGACTCCTATGTGTACTAGATTAAAACTCACCAAGGATGATGAATCAAAGGAAATAGATCAAGCATTTTATAGATCTATGATTGGAAAGTTGCAATATGTAGTGCACACAAGACCAAACTTTGCCCTTGCAGTAGGAATTATAGCAAGATTCTCAGCAAAACTAAAAGAAAATTGCATGATGGCAATCAAAAGGATCATGAGATACTTAAAAGGAACTGAAGATTATGGACTATGTTATAAACTTGGAGGAAAACTTGATTTAAAGGTGTTCACTGATGTAGATTGGGAAGGAAATATTGATGACAAAAAGAGCACAAGTGGAGGAGCTTTCTTTCTTGGAAAAAGGTTAGTTTCTTGGACAAGTAAAAAGAAAAATTGTACATCTCAATCCATAGCAGAGGCTGAATATATTGCAACAATAGTAAATTTCTCAAACATTGTATGGTTTAAGTAATTATTGGAAGGTATGAAGCAAGAAATCAAAGAACCTGTTGTTATGTTTTGTGATAACAAAAGTGCAATTAACATCTCCAAGAATCTAGTGATGCATTAAAAAACAAAGCATATTGCCATAAAGTATCACTTTGTTGGAGAATTGGTGCACGAAAAGGAAATAAGTTTAGAATATGTGAATACAAAGGAATAAATTGCTGATATATTTAAAAAACCTTTACCTAATGATGCATTCTTGTATCTAAGAGGTAAGTTATGGGTCATTCCCCTATCTGAAGCTCACTAAAATACAGTTTTAGTGATGCATCAACAAGAACAAGATTGAAGATCTATCAGTTGATGCAACAAATTGATGAAGACATTGCATATGAATCAGTACATCAGGTACAATGCTATTCATTTGTTTTGAGTTGTCTTTGGCATGTGTTGTCAAAAAAGGAGAATATACTATCATATCTTTTTGAAAATTGCAAAAAGATTATTATGAAAGAGGGAGTTTTGTATTCTGTCATTAAAAGACTTGTTTTCAAATTTTATTCTACTATGAAATGTTGTGTTTCCATCAATGCCAAAGAGGGAGATTGTTGGATATAATTGTTCAATTGTGTGTTGTCTTTGATGCCACACAAATGTCATATCAGTTATCAGATAGTGTATACCGAGCTCAGAAGGTTAGCAAGGCAAAGAAGGGTGTCTACCAAGCTCAGAAGGTCAGCAAGACAAAGGATAGTGTCTACCAAGTTCAAAAGTTTAGCCAAGAAAAAATGTAGTTCTTACCGAAGTTCACTCGGTAATCAAAGGTAATATGAAAGAAGCAGTTCTTACCGAGTTCACTCGGTCATCTAAGGAAAATTGGAAGATATAGTTCTTATCGAGCTTTCAAGGTAATCAAAGAAATTTAGTTCTTACCAAGCTTTCAAGATAATCAAAGAAATTTAGTTCTTACCGAGCTCACTCAATCATCAAAGGAAATTTGGCAGAAGCAGTTCTTATCGAGTAAAACTTGACAGACAAAAGATATTGCAATGTTAACTGAGTCAGATGGTTAACTCAAGAAATTCCTGAAAGCAGTATTTACTGAGCAAGGTCGGCCAGTAAAGTATTTCATTGTTTTATGAAATAACATTTAAGAGTAATATCTGTAGCCAACTGATGAATGGTTTTTTGGTAAATGTAACATGTGAATGGGCTAACTTGACAATCTGAATGGTATAAATAAGAGGTCAAGTTGTGAATTCAAAAGAAGTATGTAGAGGTATGAGAAATTAATGTGATATGAAGATTGATTATTGTGGAAGCAAAATTTAAGGATGATCAGAGATCATTAAGGAGCAGCAGAGCCATATTTGATCAAGGTGGATCTAATAATGCTAAATAAAGACCTGTATCTAACAAATTTAATTGCATCTTGTTTAGGTCAATTCATTGTTACTTTCTAACCATTGTAGCAGTAATTTCAAACCTCTTAATAAAGTTGGTTTAACAGCCATTTTTTAAATCCTCTAACAAGGTGACAGTTTAGTTGAATTGTTCTAAAGACCTCTAGCAAGGCCACTCCTAATAGGGTGACTAAATCCTCTAACAGGGTCAGACCTAATAGTGTGTATTGTAACTTTTAACAGGGTTGGCTCCTACAAGGGCTCACTTCAGAAGAGTGAAAAATTGGTGACTAGTTACTTGGTGGTTTTTCCCATAGTGGGTTTCCACGTTAAATCTAGTGTCTCTTGTGTTCATTTATTTTAACCTATGCATGCATATTAATAACTATGAAAGCTAACTAGTTAATCTACCAAGTCACAATATTCCTACATTGTTTATCAAGTTTTAGCAGTAAATAAGCATTATAGACATCTAAGGGATTTGTGAATTATTTTTGGGATAATTGATTCATCCCCCCCTCTCAGTTACTCCATCTATAATTCCAACACCTCGATCTCCTCTCTTGTCATTAGGGAGAAATAAACTATTTTTCAACCCCAACTGATTGAGGGTGCTCTGACAGAGGGAAGGTTGGATTTTGGAGTTGAGGAAGGCAAGAAAGCCCCACAGTAGGCTACTCAGATGGCGGTGCTATTAAGGTCTCCACTTTCTGAGGGTAGATTGGCCCCGGCTCCCTTAGAAATGGAGAATGATAGAGTTAATAGGGATATTATTATCTATCAAGATCTAGAGGAAAATCTTGTTTCCTCTTTAGCTGGAGGGACCAGCATAGGAAAGTTGGATGTTTTGGTTAAAGAACTGGACCAGTGGGAATTTCTTCCAACCAACCCAAAGACTACCCTCAAGGCTTCTAGGTCATTGAATTTTGGTATGAAGGGTGAATTTCTTCCTTCCCTTAAGCCTAAGAAGAAAAATGTTAGAGAACCTTCTCAGGCCTCTCCAGTGGAGACTAGAAGCAACTGCAAACTAGATGTGGGCTTAGTGGCCAAAAGAGGTAGAAAATCTGAGAAGGAAGCTAGAGAGGAGGAGACCAGAAGAAGCTTGGTGAATGGGTGCCAAAGAACTCTTCAGGAGTGTTCCAAGAATTAATCATGAAGATCATATCATGGAATATTAGGGGCCTTAATGGAGCCCATAAACAAGAAATTATTAGGAACTTGATTAGAGATCAGAGACCATACATCTTGATGATCTAGTAAACTAAGATGAAAAAGGATTTTTTGAGGAAGATTAAGTTTAGCAACTTGATGAGTGGGGAGGCTCCAGACTCTGATGGTGCATCTGGTGGTCTACTAACCCTTTTTAATACCAAAAATTTTAGATTGGAAGTGGTCTACAATGATGGTAATATTATTTTGTGCAAAGTTTTTCATTTCCCTTCCAATGAATACTGGTTCCTGATGAACTTATATGCTCCTAACAATAAGAGAGAGAAAGAATTACTGGAATACAGCTTGAAGTCTAGTGTAGAGCAGAAATTTAAATAAAAGAATTATTATGGGTGACTTTAACACTTCGTTGTTGGATGAGGAGAAGAAGGGAGGTTTGCCTCCGAACTCGAAAAGAAAAACTAACCTTGAAAACTTCATCAATGTTTTGACTTTTTTGGATATGGACCTCATGGGAGGTGCCTTTACTTTGTCAAATAAATGCATTAGTTAGGACTATATTTAGGTCATACCAGATAGAGCTCTTATTGATCCTGATTAGCTGAGGACCTCCTCTTGCAAATTAGATATTTTTCCCAGAGTGGGTTTTGACCACTCCCCTATTTCCCTTTCAATTGTTCCTATAGGTCCCAAAAGGCCTCCCCCTTTTCATTTTGAAAAAATTTGGACCTCCCACCTTGACCTTTTAGACAAGATTAAGCTCTGGTGGAGTATTGATGTGGAAGGCACAGCTATGTACAAGGTAGCAAGAAAACTTAGCAATGTTAAAAGGATGGTTAAAGCTTGGAACAAGTCTGATTTTGGCCATATATTCTTTGAGAAGGAAGTCCTAATTGACAATCTTTTTGCTATCCAAACCTCAATACAGGAAGATGGGTGTGATGAGTTAAATAGGGAGATTGAGTTGTCTATCCTTTTAGATTTACACAATATTATCAATAAAGAGGAGAAGTTATGGAGACAAAGATCAAGGGTTAACTGGCTCAAAGAGGGAGATCAAAATACAAAGTTTTTTCATCTTACTACTCTAAAACATCGTGCAAACAATAGAATCACAGGTTTAAAGAAAGGACAGGGATTGCTGACCAAGGATGAGGAAATATCATGTAGGGCTATTTCTTTTTTCTCTTCCCTATTGTCTTGGGATCCTTTGCTTTCCAAAGTGGATCAAGATGACATTGTCTCTTGTATCCCTTAGGTCATCCTTCCTCACCATAATAAACTGCTTTGAGCCATTCCCTCTGAGTTAGAAGTTAAAGAAGCTCTCTTCTCTCTACTAGTAGATAAATCCCTTGGCCCTAATGGCTTCTCATCTTTCTTTTTTCAAATTTTTTGGCCTCTTTTGAGGAAGGGCGTGGTTCAGGCTATTCAGAAATTCTTTGGGGTAAGAAGCATTCTCAAGGAGATTAACTCTACTTTTTTAGTTCTCATTCCTAAAATTCTTGGAGCCAATTCCTTGGACAAGTTTAGACCAATTAGTCTTTGCAATTCTTTCTACAAAATTATTTCAAAGGTTCTTACTTCCAGGTTGCTCAAACTCCTCCCTTTGATTATTTCTCATTATAAAATTGGTTTTGTCCTGGGCAGACAAATTTTTGACTCCATAATGATGGTGCATGAAGTGATTCACTCTATGGAAGCTGGAAAAAGGAAAGGGATGTTACTTAAACTGGACCTTTCTAAAGCCTACGACAGGGTTGACTAGTCTTTCCTAGATAGGGTGCTTAAGGCTTTTAGGTTTGATGACAAAACTTGTAAGCTAATATCTTAGTTGGTGCCTACTTTCTCTCTTGCAATTTTAGTTAAAGGATCCCCCTCTAATTTTTCAAACCTTCTCATGGCCTTTGTCAGGGGGATCCTCTTTCGCCTATTCTCTTCATTATCTTGGCAGAATGTTTAGGCAGACTTATTGAGAAGAATAAGAAGGAAGGGAGAATCAAAGGTTTTAAACCTTCTTCTAAAAGTGCCCCTTTTTCACATCTGCAATTTGTTGATGATACCATAATGGGAGGGGAGACTTCTATTAAGGAGGCTAAGGCTATGAAGGACATCTTGGATATCTACTCCAGAGGGTCAGGGCAGCTCATCAACTGGGATAAGAGCTCTGTTTTCTTTATGAACAATTTTGAGGATAGATAGAAGAAAATCTCTATAATTCTGGGATGCAGTGTGGGGAAGCTTCCCTCTACCTATCTTGGGCTTCCTTTGGGCATGAATCCTCCTAATTCTTTCTGGATCAACATTTTGGATAGATTTAGTAAGAAGCTGGTTGGTTGGAAAGGGGCCTCTCTTAGCCAAGCTGGAAAATGCCAACTGGTTAAATCTCCCCTTTAGAACTTTCCTGTCTATGCTCTTAGCCTCTTTGTGATCCCTATGATATTTTCTAAGAGAATGGAAAAACTTTAGAGAGACTTCTTATGGACAAGGGCTGAAAAATATAAAAGGTATCCTTTTGCTTGGGATAAAGTTTGTCTCCCAAAGAAATATGGGGGTCTAGGCATCAGGAAGCTAACTCATGTCAACAAGGCTCATTTGGCTAAGAAAATATGGTGTATCTTCAGTAACACAGGGGAATGGGGACACATTATGGAAAATAAGTATATTAAGAGACCCTCTAAATAGTTTACCCTCTTCAGCAAAGATATCGCAAGAGGATCCATTGTTTGGAATGGTTTTGTAAAAGCTAGGGATTTGGCTAATTCTAGAGTATCTTGGAAACTAAGAAATGGGGAGGATATCTAGTTTTGGTCTAATAGCTGGCTTATTTAGGGCCCCCTTATGAACAAACCGAGCTATGAGGTCTGGATAAATGACTACATCAACCATTTTGGACAAAAAGTAAGTAACTATAGGAACGACCAGGGATGGATAGACCTTTCTGTCATCTTTGAAGATCTTAAACCTACTATGATTATGCTTAACTCTATGGCCCTAAATAAGAAGAAGGATGAGTTGGTCTGGGGAGATAATGCCAATGGGAAATATACTGCTACCTCTAGGTACTCAGCCCTTTGGAGATTAAAAGAGATTCCTCCTTGGTCAAGGGCTTGGATTCCTAGTCTCATTCCAAAAATTAATATATTCTATTGGTTAGCTCTATAGGAAAAAATCCTTACCCAGGATAACCTCATTAAAAGAGGTCATATTATGCCTAGCAGATGTGTATTATGTAAAGATTAGATGGAGACTAACAATCATTTGTTCATTCATCGCTCTTTCTTTAGGGAGGTTTGGGTTTTCCTCACCCAGGACTTGGGCTTCAGCTGGTATGTGCCTTTTAACCTCCTGGATCTCTTCTATCAATGGAAGTGTATGTTTAATAAGTCTCAACTTCAGGAATTAAGTTCTTGGATCCTGCCTCATTTCTGTTGGAGCATCTAGAAGGAGAGAAATAACATAATCTTTAGAGATAAAGAGGAGATGGCTATAGTGATAGGAAAGAAAATATTTGCTAACATAAAGGAAAACTATTTAGTAAGGAAAGGGGGAGATATAGAATTATGTGGCAAAAAAAAAGGAGAAGGCAAAAGACAGAAAGATGAAAAGATAGGAAGTCAAATGGCTTGTCCCCCTGAAAGGTTGGCATAAAGTCAACTTCAACGGAGTGTCCGAGGGAAATATTGGCTTCTTGGGAAGTGGAGGCATAATAAAGAATGAAAATGGAGATGGTATTGCAACTTTTTCCCTCCCATTGGGTTATCAAACGAACCACTTTCTGGAAGTGAATGCTACATGTAATGCTATCAAACTAGCTTTTGAAATTGGAGTTACTAATCTCTGGCTTGAAGGGGATTAAAAAAACATTATAAAATGTATTAATGGAAACTCTCAGCCATCATGGTCAATTGCAAATCTTATTGATGAGACTCATGAGACTCTTTCCAAATTCAGTAGAGTCCATGTCACTCATATTTTTTTGGAAGCTAACCCAGTTGCTAACAAGTTTGCAAATATTGGGGTCGGCGCAAGCCAAATTATGACATGGCATCTTGAAAAAAATGTGCTAGTGGATGTTAAAAGCATGATCGAACTGGACAAGATCCAAGGAAGTATGGAGAAGATCAATTTGCAATTATGAGTATGAATGGATCATGGGGAAAGGGTACTTTCCAAAAAGTTAGCATGGGAAATTGTAATTGCTACAATTTATTATAGACTAGTTGACACACTTTGTGGGTCATTTATTACATTTACAATAGGAGCAACATAAGGGTTAATTGAGAAATGGTTGGTGAAAGGTGTAGAAAGGAGCCAGTGGGCGAAATTGAGAAATGGAAGAGTAGGGAAAAAGTTTGGGAGCAACTAGATTAGGGTGGGATTACCAGATACATTATGAAATTGCATGGCTTTGATCAGGAGGTGACCAATAGTATGATTGGTTCATGGAAGGATGGCTGAGTGAAGGTGAATGGGGTTTCTTTCATGATCACTGAGGAGGTGATTTTGACCATTGCTAAAATCCTAATTGAGGGTTTTAAGTTTTTAGGGACAAGAAGCTCTTGGCTAATGCTATGCAGGATTTTGTTAAGGATGAGAAGGAATTGAAAGCCTTGAAGAAGATTGACATGTACTATGTTCCTGATACCATGAAGAAACTATGGAGGTATGTTTTGAGAGCTGTTATACAGTATATTACTTTGGACCCTAGGTTTGATAGGGCTCATACCCACCACTTTGTTCTTTTGAATCATTTTCGATGCAGCCATAAAATTTCTTTTCCTTTTTACTTGTTAACTTCTTTGAGCAAGGCGGTGGTTAGCTTCAAAAAGAAGCCTACTGATAACCCCGCATTGCATGAGGGGCTCTTGTTGCTTATTTATGTGCATTTGAAGGCTCAAACTATAAGCAAGGCTCCCCCTTAGATTGAGAATGTGACCTCTAGAGGCTCCAGCTTCTCTTTAGCATTGGATGACATTCAGAGCTTTAGCTCTGAGGATGAGATGATTTCTTTCGTTGATGAAAAAGCCACCCATCATGTTAAGAACTCACCTTCCTCCATCACCCCTAGTAGAAAAAGTTCTAGGGAGCATGGGCAGAAGCATCCTATGAAAGATGTGAAGGATGAAAGCGATGAGGATGAGGATGTGGAGATGAAAGAGGAGGAAATGGAGACGTAGGAGGAAATTAAGGATGACCAGGGAGGGAAGAAATGCAAGAGGGAGGGTCTGGAGGATGAGATAATGTAGCAAGAATGGGACATGTCTTTGCTACCTCTTTCACCTATCCATATTCATGCACAATTTGTGGAACAAAATTTGGATTCTGAGACCAAGGGTGGGGAGGTGCAGATAAATAACAGGAGGAAAGCTTGGAAAATTTTTAAATTTAAGACCTCAAAAATGGGAATTTTTAGAAAGGCCATCATCCCACAAGTCCTTGTGGATAACCAAGAAGAGATGAGGCTTGAAGAACTCATAGACCCGGCGATTGTGGCTATTTCGGACAAAGCTAGGGAAATTGGGTTGAATTTCTTGAACAATGCCCCCAATAGCATGATTGATAACTTCAAATCAATCACGTGGATTTTCCATGAGTTGGAGGAGGTGAAAGAGTAGGTGGGTCATATGGAGGATAACAGGAATGGAGTGGGCTCAGATAAAAGAGATGGAAATGGTGAGAGGCTTAGTCTGGTAGAGAGAAGGATTAACACCCTTGAATTCTACAATCATAATCTCTTGAATTAGATGATTTCGACACTAAGCTCCATTAACAGCAACATCATATCTTTAATGGGCTGGATCAAAGACAAAGTTATGAAGGATGATGAGGATGGTAAAGATAGGGAAGAAGCCAAAATGGGGGTCAACACTACAAAGGACAACATCAACAATGGTCAGGAATAGGAGGATCAAAGGGTGCACCAGTAAGAGGCCGAGGAGAACAAGATGGCCTATGAGGTAGCTTAGGTCATGCAAAACCTGGTGAGAAAGAATGAGGACTAATCCTCTGCCTCTTCTTTTTTTTTCTATTTGTGCCTTTTTTTGTCTTTTGTAAGGGCTTTTTTCCTAGTCATTTCTTGTTGTTTCTATTCTTGGTCTTTTCTTTTGTTTTTGTCTGTCAACTGGGCCTAGTACTTATTTTCAGCCTTTAAAATGGAACTTTTTTTCTGGGCTTTTCATGCTTATTATCAGCCTTGTTAATGTTTTAAATCTTTGGTTTTAGGGTCCCTGTAAAACCTATTTATCTAATAAAAAACAACAAGGTTTACTTTAGGATCAGTGTTATGTGATGGATCCCAGTGCATCAAAAGATCACATATTAAATGCACAAGGAGGTGATTCTTTATGTTCTAATAGAGATCCTAAAATAATGAGGGAAGAAAATAATAGCTCTTACAATAGCACACTAGCTTTTTGAGCCAGAGCTATATAAATCAAGAGTTTTAGAGCTTAATGCTAGTAGTGATCATGGTATTAATGTTGTTCACACAAAATTTAAAGACTTTGCAACAGTGGCAGTAGGTTCTAGTAGTACTAACAGTGGTTATCTTTATTCACCCTTCAA
Organism: Cupressus sempervirens; assembly: GCA_028749045.1. Taxonomy (NCBI): domain Eukaryota; kingdom Viridiplantae; phylum Streptophyta; class Pinopsida; order Cupressales; family Cupressaceae; genus Cupressus; species Cupressus sempervirens. Next base: position 805,554,263 of record CM053789.1, on the reverse strand, counting down.
AATCATCATTCTAGATGAGGTAGATTCAATGACAGAAGATGCTCAGAATTCCTTTTGACATACCATGGAGACACACTCTAAAGTTACAAGATTCCGTTTCAATTGCAACTATGTTAGTAGGGTTATTGAGCCACTTGCTTCTAGATGTGCCAAGTTTCGATTCAAACCATTGGTTAAAGATATCATGACTGATTGAATGCCATACATTTGCAAAGAGGAGGGCATTTTTGTTAAAAAAGGAAAAAGAAGCCAGTCAATAAAAAGAGATGCTAGTATGAGCAAGTAGAATATAAACTCTCCAAGCCACTACAAGCAAGAGCCCAAGTAGGAACAAGCCGCAGATCATGAAAGGAACCTTGTAGATTAAAGGAAGAACCCATGTTAAAAAGAGCAAGCCATAGGAGCAAAGAAGACCCTGTGTATAAAAAAAATGTAGGCACATTATAAAAGGGGAGTCATCATACATGCCAGCTATAATAGAAGCCTCTATCCACAAAAAAAACTGCACCTCTGCACATATAGGACCTCATATGATTTTAAAGAACATAGGAAAGTGTTGGAGAAAAGATGCCAAGCAGAAACGCCCAATGGAGAAGAGTTGCCACGACATGTAAAAGAGGAGGAAGCGGCCTAGCAAAAGTTTTAGATAAAGCCACCAACATCAATTAATAGAGCTCATACCTAAATCAAAGGTAGATCATGCAAGCCCAACAACACACAAAGATGTTCCACGTTAAAATAGAGAGGGAGCTCCTCAGGCCAAGCTGGCAGTATCAAACTCACACATAGTTAAAGCAAATCTGCAGGCAATGAAATCATGCCAAGAAAGTGTAGTAGAGCCAGGGTTAAGTGGGTTATCCCACATTAGTTATGTGGCAAATAGTTTATGCCTTTAAATAAAAAAAGATACAATTCTATGTTGTCTATAAGATAGTAGCCATTTAAAGGTAGTGCATGGCCATGTGGAGGGGTCCGCGGGTCAAAGTTCAGATATTTTGACTCACCATGCATAAGAGCATGAGATCAAGCCAACGTATGGGCATAAGATGATTTCAATGCTTCTTCAGGGCTCTGCTCATGCATATGAGTGAAAGTTGAAATTTGAAGGCTTCTAAGGATACACTCATAAAGGTGTGCACCTAAGAGCATAAGCCAAATTTTTAAACACCTCCGGGGATATGCTCGTGCCTGTACAAGCGTAAAGAGAAATTTCATTGTGTGATCATAAAGCAAAGTTTGAAAGGTTTCTAGTGGTTCAAAAATAAAGTTCTCATATGAGCGTAAAGGTGAGGTTGAATGTATGAACGTAAAGCTAAATGAATGGAGCCTTTGGTGCTACAAGGAGAAGATGGAGAGGTTAATAAATATTAATTAATTAATTAATATTTCAAATATCATGGCCAATCAAATTTCAACATATGGCATTTCACAATTTGAGGGAGGGTTTGAGGATAAAATGAAATTAAAGAATTTTTTTTCAAATGCATGATGAAATATTTGAAGTATTAAATTTTTTTATATAGTTTTAACTATATAACTTTTTAAATTTTTCATTTTAAAAGTTCTGATTCAGTCTAGTAGCCTATTTTTCAAAGGGCCATAATAGGGGCATTTTTTGTCTGAATTAGGAACTTCAATTTACCGTTGGAACCAAGAGAAGCTGAATTTTCCATATATGAAGTTAGATTGTGCATAGGTATTCACTAGTTTCCACTGTAAGTCAATTTTTGATTCTTGAGGCATTGGTAGTAGAACATGCAGATTTGGTCATGGAGTATCAGAATTGGTTAGATGGAAATTTTAAAGGCTTGTTGAGATTTGGATGTGAAGAAAATCAAATTTAAACAGTTTTCTTGCATTCCAGAGGTTACATTGAATTGATTTTTACTTTTACCTTGAATTCACTTTGAAACTAAAAATCAGTTACTTTCTTTAATGATAAAATTTCTCAGATATTTTGTGCTTTTGGAGGCAAAATTGATTGAAGATTTGATATGCAAGTTGAAAGAAAAGATTTGAAGGATGTTTTTAACCTATTGAGAAGGTTTTCCAAGTGGATAGATGTCATGTTCAGATTAGATTCAGGAATTCACTTCTTCCTATATCTTTTTTTCTTTCTTTCATTGTAAGGGTTGGAAATTTTGGAAATTTTCTCTAGAATGAAGGTATTTAGTAGAACTGGCCTTGGAATTGATGAATTTTGAATGGAAGATCTAGGATGTGCTGGTTCCAGACCATGAAGCTTTGCTTTGGCTATGATACCCCCTTCCCATCCCATCAATTTCTCATTCCTGTCATTTTCTCTCTTGTATGATAGCATATGTTATTGTATAGTCTAGTTTATTAGGTGATTTGTGAGTTAATTTCATGCATTTTCATGTATTATTTCAAGAAAATCAATACAAAGAACAGTGAGTGTTTAGTTTCAGTTTAAATCTTGTCTCCTTTCTCAATTGAGCTATGATGTTTTATGGTCTTGGAACAAAGAGCCTAGATCATAGTTGCAGTCCCTTAAGGCTATATGTTGTTTCATTATTGCTTGTAATTCAAGGAATTACGTAAATGCTTTAGAGAAATGAACAAGGTTGCAGATTTGTTGAGGAGGATATTAGGTAAGAATGAGATTTAAATTGAACATTGATGTCTGTTTACAAGGTGAATGGATAGATTATATATCTGAATATATGAATTAGTATTAGATATCCAAAATGCATGAGGGAGATTCATGAATTGCCTAATGGATCAGGCACTGATTAGCTATAGGATCATTAGTTTGTTGTCTATACTTGGTTTTCATCCACTTTCCCCACCCACATAAAATCAAAAATCAAATTCAAATCATCTTTACATTTTATGTTGAAGAGCAATAATAGAATGCCCTCACTTAGCTTGTGAATATCATAGAGTTGCAATTTGCTATTGTAGATCTATGTTATTAAATGAGTTAATATGAGAAATAAGGGTTTTATCTACTTTATATTAGATTTAGTATATGCTTTGACAACTAGTACCATATAAAGAATCTATAGGTCCACCCACCTAGGTTTTGCAGAGCTTGAAGAAGAAGAAGGGTCTAGCCTTATAGTTGGCCGAAGACTATAGTCAAGTGTATCTGTCATAGGAATTTTCTAGCCTTAGATGCATCTGTCTGGTTTCTTGGTCATTTTCAAAACTGTTAAATCAGGAGCCAACAAAATGGTGACTTTGCTGGGGTGTTTTATTGAATCTGAATGGTAGACAAACCTTGAGAATTTGAAGAAGATTCAATACAATAGGAAGGATATGCTATAGCAGCAAGGTTGTGTGAGGTGTTTACCATTTCTCTATTGATGTTTTATGTTCCCCAGTGAAGCTTTATTCATGGACAACAACATGTTGTGAAATTGGATGTAAATTGTGTTCTATGACTGTTATAGGTTTATCTCCAATCAATTTAGTTTTAGCAAGTGCTATTGAGAAAGTTTAGAGTCAAGAATTGATTTATAAAGTGTAGTTTCTTTTCAAGATGATAATGATTTACAAGTTTCTCCTACACTAAAGATCTGGTTTAGATTTTTCAAGTGATAAATTATGTTTTATTTGTCACAAAGTGTGAGTGGTGACTCTCAAATCTTTGTACCAATTTGTTCCTAGTTGATTTCATTGCAAAATTTTGAAGGATTTTTAGTTGTATGGGTAGATATGAAACTGTTGATAGATCTTGGAAAGGAAGTTTTAAATTCTTGATAAGTTTTAAAGTGCTATTTGCAATCTGTTATTATAAGAAATTAAAGTGTAAAAAGTGAATCACAACAGTGATCTCTTTATCCTCTTGAAAGGAGGTGGTGACTCTACAAAGTTTGACTAGTGGTGTAAAAGGATTTTCAGTCTTGCACTTGTGCCAAATTAGTAGATCGAGGTTTAGCATCACCACTTGAGGTATTTTGATTTTCATGTTTTCTTTTTATGGAAGTCAAATGTTAAAAACATGGTAGCCTCTATTCAGTGATTTTCAGCACTAGAGAAAAGAGGTAGAAATTTTGTTAAGAGATGGATTTAAAATCTAGGTTTGCAAATGATGTGCCAACTCCTAAAAGTGTTTGCACAAATATTGCTAGATTGAAAAGAAAGATTCATGATAAGACTATCTTAATGTTAAGAAGTACAATTGGTGATATAAAGGGTCTTAGTGGATTGAAAATTTATATGAACTTCAAATTAGTAGTTATGAATCTTGATGAGTTTTTTAGACCTGAGGAGTCTTCATGGCCAATGGTACTCTTAGAAGTTTTTATGCCACATTGAGTTGATTGGCCAACAAAGATAAGATTAGATAAGATTTATGAAATTCAAGATTTTACCATGGAGGTTGAAAGTGATTTGAAGGATAATGAGTTTAATGTTAACAAATGCAATGAGTCTATTGAAAGTGATATTGAAAATGAAGAGTCTTAGCTTTATGAATCAGAGGATAGTAATCAATAGTCTAATAATATGCATAATGTGGATTCATATTTTTATAATGATGAGTATAAGGAAGATGGAAAGTGTAATAGTAGTAATAGTTCTTCTTCTAGTGATGAAAGTAAATGTTCTAAGATACTAGTTGTTGAGGTGTTGTCTAAGGAATAAGATCTATGGTATGATCAGAATTCTGCTTTTTTCATAATGTATTACTAATAAGTCTACTATTGTAAATGTGCCAAGCCATCCGAATAATAATGATAGCCAAGGAGAAGAAACTAGGGATGAAGTCTTGTTAAGTGTTGATGAGATTTCCAATTTGTTGGCTCATGATTTTGAAAGGTATCCTAATCTATCCAAGGATGCCTATTCTTTGCCACATTTTTCATTTCCATATGGTGAAGTCATTTCCCATAAATTTGATGCTAAAGAAGATACAATTTTAGAATATGCCCTGTCAAGTTTGGGAGGTGTATGTGATGGTAATCCGTACGTCAATGCACATGATGACTTCTATGTTGAGGATGAAAATGTAGAGATAGGGTCTATTGCTGGTTCATTGTCCTTTTATTTTCATGAAGTTGAGATACATTCAAATTGCTCATATGACAAGGAAAGAAATAGTAATGAATTAGTTTATCCTAGTGAGCTATTTGAAGAAAATTTTGATACGGATCAACATATTGTTAGAAGGAATTTTCATGATGATTCTTGTGACTTGGTATCTAATTATTTTTTGGAATGTGAAGAAAATCCAGCATATGTTTAATCTGATTTATGGAGTACTAATATTGCAAATGAGGAGAAGTTAGATTTTACATTTTCTTCATATCCGGGTGCACAAGGCGAGTTACCATCTGATTCATGTATCTCATTTATGGAAGTAGAATACCAAGCTTTTGTGTTTCTGGTTGAAGGAATTCATGGTTTAGTTAATGGTGATTAGTTTCAGTTTGATGTTAGTCATTATGATCACGCTGATTCATTTTTTCATAGTGAGCAAGATGAAGAAAGCATGCCTGATTTTTATATGCACTATGGAAGTAATGATAGTAGTTTTGTTTTGCCTAACGAAATGATTGAAAGTGCTGATGTGTTGCGTGAAACAAATGGGAATAAGAATTTTATTTTACCTCAAGAAAGTGTCAATGCGAATCAAGTATATGAAAGAGGTAAGAAGATTTGAAAACTTTCCAGTGGCCCGAGGCCATCATTTGTACATAGTAGTGTAGTTTTTCCCTGCTTTCAATAAAGTTGTTCGAGAGAGTTTTTGAGTTTAGGTGTTTGGTTTGCTTCTCCTGAAGATCTAAATCCTTTCCATGCCCACAAGGGACATGCATCCCCTGACAAATCCACTGTTGGCGCTCAAAATTGTAGCCCTGATTTTGAGCACCATTGAGAAATTTAAGGTCTATAAATGCTTTTTGATGAGATTGTACTCGGCTATACCTTTGAGGCCTAAGAGGTATTTAATGTTTCTAACACCTTCCATTTAGTGAATCTACATGTTCCATGAAGACAAATTGTCATTCTGAGCCATTTCATGAAGTCTCATTTTGAGTTATTGTAAAATTTGCATTTTCACCTAAGTGTCAAACAACGACAGGACGCTATGTTTGCAAGTGAATATCTCGCACCCAGAAATATTTCATGACTCACCACTTTGGGATTGTTTAGTGTACATAGAGATTATGTTTTAGGGTTTGAGTTGTTTTGAATCCATTTGACTAGGTTTTGAATCTCTCAAAGTTGGTTAGTTATTGTTTTCATGCTTTTGCAATTAATTCTGAATTCTAGAGAGCCCTGTTTGATGTGTTATAATTTTGACCCAGTTGATCAAAATCTTGAAATTCCTTTTGTGTTGCATTTTAGATGTTAGAGAATTGTTATATTTCAAGTTTCAACTCATGATGAATCCTTTTGATCAATTCTCAAGCGCAATTCCAAGTAGAATTTCTAATATTTTACTGGTGTCATAAAGTGCAGATTGATTGGTACTCCTATTCACGATGTCATATCTCCTAATCCATGATAGGTCAAGTCAAATGGAATGTAGCATTGTGTTGTCCTCTAAAAGTACTCCAAGTGTGTCAAGTTTTTAAGTCTCGATGAATCCATTTGCACACTTTTCAAGGTCAATTCTATTTGCAAAAAAAATCATTATCTTGTCAGTGTTCCCAATAGCAAAATCTGAGTAGCCCACTTTGATCGCTTTCCATTTGCACCGTGCTATTTTTCATGAGCCCAAATCATAGAATTATACTCTCCCCATAACAATGAAGCAATAACTTAGTTTTTGTTCTCCCAAGTGTCCATTTGCCTAGTTTTCAAAGCCAATTCCAAACCTAGTTTGTTGTTTTTTGACTTGTTTACTTGCAGGCAATTTCGAGAAGGCAAATTTGATGGTCAATATCTTTTGACTGGGAATTCTTCATGAGACAAAATTTTGTGAGATGCAAGTATGTAGAATAGAGAATCAGTGTGCTAGTTTTTAGAGCTCAGCAAAGGTTTGGGTTAGTTTTTAAGGCCAGTCAAAGGACCTCCTAGCGCAAAAGTGACAGGTTGCAAAAAAGGATAAAATGAGTTTTAAATGTTGTTTTAGTGATGGATTTTTTTTTCAATCAATTCGAGATGCCAAAAGGATTAATCTGAAGGATCAGTTGTTTGGAAATGAATTTTTTTTAGTTGGACACACTTTGGGGCCCGACTAATAGTATCGGAGTGATAAGGTGCAAATGAGGATTATCACAGAGGGTACTTCTGTGGCGAAGAATGCATCTCATGAACATTTGAATAAGTCATGTTAAAAAAATATTAGGACTATTGATCATTGGACTTATAGAGGGGAATCACAGCAAGCTAATTTTCTTCTAGATGATCACAGTAGAAATTGTCAAAAAACAAAAAGGGTAATGAGAAGCAGCAACAAGGTTTACTTCAAGATTAGTGTTATGTGATGGATCCTAGTGCATCAAAAGATCACATATTAAATGCACAAGGAGGTGATTCTTTATGTTCTAATAGAGATCTTGAAATAATGAGGGAAGACAACAACAACTCTTGCAGTAGCACACTAGCTTTTTGAGCTAGAGCTATATAAATCAAGAGTTTTAGAGCTTAATGCTAATAATGATCAAGGAATTAATGTTTTTTGCACAAAATTTAAAGACTTTACAGTTGTGGTAGTAGGTTCTAGTAGTACTAATAGTGGTTATCTTTATTCACCCTTCAAAATCATCATTCTGGATGAGGCAGATTCAATGACAGAAGATGCACAGAATGCCTTGTGATGTACCATGGAGACACACTCTAAAGTTACAAGATTATGTTTCAATTGCAACTATGTTAGTAGGGTTATTGAGCCACTTGCTTCTAGATGTGCCAAGTTTCAATTTAAACCATTGGTTAAAGATATCGTGACTGATTAAATGCCATACATTTGCAAAGAGGAGGACATTTTTGTTAAAAAAAGAAAAAGAAGCCAGTCAATAAAAAGAGATGCTAGTATGAGCAAGCATAATATAAACTTTCCAAGCCACTGAAAGCAAGAGCCCAGGCAGGAACAAGCCATAGATCATGAAAGGAACCTTGCAGATTAAAAACAGAACCCATGTTACAAAGACCAAGCCGTAGGAGCAAAGAAGACCCTGTGTATAAAAAAATGTAGGCACATTATAAAAGGGGAGTCGACATACATACCGGCTATAATAGAAGCCTTTGTCTACAAAAAAAATCTGCACCTATCCATAGATAGGACCTCGCACGATTTTAAAGAACATAGGAAAGCATTGTAGAAAAGATGCCAAGCAGAAATGCCCAATGGAGAAGAGTTTCCATGGTATGTAAAAGAGGAGGAAGCAGCCTAGAAAAAGTTTCAGATAAAGCCATTGATGTCAATGAACAGATCTCAAGCCTAAATCAAAGGCAAATCGTGCAAGCCCAACTATACACAAAGACGTTCCACATTAAAATAGAGAGGGAGCTCCTTAGGCCAAGTTGGCAATATCAAACTTAGATGCAGTTAAAGAAAAACCATAGGCAATGAAATCATGCCAAGAAAGTGCCGTAGAGCCAGGGTTAAGTGGGTTATCCCACATTGGTTATGTGGCAAATAGTTTATGCCTTTAAATACAACAAGACACAATTCTATGTTGTCTACAAGACAGTAGCCTTTTAAAGGCAATGCACGACAATGTGGAGGGGTCCACGGGTCAAAGTCCACATATTTTGACTCACCACACATAAGAGCATGAGATCAAGCCAATGTATGGACGTAAGATGATTTCAATGCTTCTTCAGGGCTACACTCATGCATATGAGTGAAAGTTGAAATCTGAAGGCTTCTGTGGATACACTCATAAGGTGTACGCATAAGAGTGCAAATCAAAATTTTAAACACCTCCAAGGATATGCTCATGCTCATACAAGCGTAAAGAGAAATTTCATCGTGTGAGTGTAAAGAAAAGTTTGAAAGGTTTTTGGTAGTTTAAAAATGAAGTTCTTGTATAAGCATAAAGGTGAAGTTGAACATATGAACATAAAGCTAAATGAATGGAACCTCCGGTGCTACGAGGGGAAGATGGAGAAGTTAATAAATATTAATTAATTAATTAATTAGTATTTCAAATATCATGGCCAATCAAATTTCAACATATGGCATTTCATGATTGGAGGGAGAGTTTGAGGATAAAATGAAATTAAGGAAAAAAATTTCAAACACATGATAAAAGATTTGAAGTATTAAAATTTTTTATATAGCTTTAACTATATAACTTTTTAAATTTTTCATTTTAAAAGTTTTGATTCAGTCTAGGAGCCTGCTTTTCAAAGGGCCATAACAGGGGCATTTTTTGTCTAAATTAGGCACTTCAATATATCATTGGAACCAAGAGAAGCTGAATTTTCTAGTTATGAAGTCAGATTGCACACAAGTATTCACTAGTTTCTTTTGTAAGTCAATTTGTGATTCTTGAGGCATTGGTAGCAGAATAGGTAGATTTGATGATGCAACATCAGAATTGGTTAGAGGGTAGTTTTAAAGGCTTGTTGGGATGTAGATGCGAAGAAAATCAAGTTTAAACAGTTTTCTTACATTCTAGAGGTTACATTGAACTGATTTTTACTTTTACCTTGAATTCACTTTGACACTAAAAATTAGTTACTTTCTTTCATGATCAAATTTTTGAGATATTTTGTGCTTTTGGAGGCAAAACTGATTGAATATTTTATATGCAAGTTGAAAGAAAAGATTTGAAGGATGTTTTTAACCTGTTGAGAAGGTTGTCCAAGTGGATAGATGTCATGTTCAAATTAGATCCAGGAATTCACTTCTTCCTATATCTTTCTTTCTTTCTTTCATTGTAAGGGTTGGAAATTTTGGAAAGTTTCTTTGGAATGAAGGCATTTAGTAGAACTAGTCTTGGAATTGATGAATTCTGAATGGAAGATCTAGTATGTACTAGTTCCAGATCACGAAGCTTTTCTTTGGCTGTGATACCCCCTTCCCATCCCATCAGTTTCTTATTCCCACCATTTTCTCTCTTGTATGACAACATATGTTATTGTATAGTCTGGTTTATTAGGTGATTTGTGAGTTAATTTCATGCATTTTTCATGTATTATTTCAAGGAAATCAATAGAAACAGCAACAAGTGTTTAGTTTTAGTTTAAATCTTGTCTCCTTTCTCAATTGACCTGTGATGTTTTATGGTCTTGGAACAAAGAGCCTAGATCATAGTTGTAGTCCCTTAAGGCTATATGTTGTTTCATTGTTGCTTGTAATTCAAAAAATTATGTAAATGCTTTAGAGAAATCAACAGGGTTTCAAATTTGTTGAGGAAGATATCAGGTAAGAATGAGATTTAAATTGAACATTGATGTCTATTTACAAGGTGAATGGATAGATCATATATCTAAATATATGAATTAGTATTAGATATCCAAAATGCATGAGGGATATTCATGAATTGCCTAATGGATTAGGCACTGATAAGCTACAGGATCATTAGGTTTTTGTCTATACTTTGTTTTCATCCACTTTCCCCACCCACATAAAATTAAAAATTAAATTCAAATCATCTTTACATTTTATGTTGAAGAGCTATAATAGAATACCCTCACTCAGCTTGTGAATATCATAGAGTTGCAATTTGCTACTGTAGATTTGTGTTATTACATGAGTTAATAAGAGAAATAAGGGTTTAATCTACTTTATATTAGATTTAGTAAATTCTTTAACAACTTGTACCATATAAAGAATCTATAGGTCCACCCACCTAGGTTTTGTAGAGCTTGAAGAAGAAGAAGGGTCTAGCCTTATAGTTGGCTGAAGACTGTAGTCAAGTGTACCTGTCATAGGAATTTTCTAGCCTTAGATGCATCTGTCTGGTTTCTTGGTCATTTTCAAAACTATTAAAATCAAGAGCCAACAATAGGTACAAAAATATCTATCTCATCTACTTGTTCTTTTGTAGGCTCCTTTATTTCTATAATTTGAACTACATCAACTTTTGTAGTAGTGTCAACCTTTGTAGATTTATCCTCTAGTTTCATTATGTGTTGAACACTAGTAGCTGTAGGGATGGAAAAAGGTGGTTCTTGTGTGTTCACCTTTTCCCTTGTGTCAGCTACTACCTTTTGAAGTTCATCCACACCGACCAATACATGATTTTCACATAACCTTACTTGTAATGTGGATTGTTCAAGTATCTTTTTCAAATCCTCTGTAGTTAATCAATTAATGTTCAAATGTGAGTTATCAAGAACATCTTTCATTTTTATGGTCTCTGTAGGTGTGTTTGTGTCATGTGAAGGGCTCATGGCTGGTAATTGTGAATCTTCCACACTTTGTTCTACTTGCTACTCATCAGCTATTGCCACCTCATCTTTCTTTTGTTGTGTCTCCTCCATAGTGATGTCCTCTTTTCCTTTTTCTATTTCTTCTTCCTTGTCCTCACCTTCTTCCTCATTGGTTCTTCCCTCAAAGGGATCTACTTCTCCTTCTTTGACAGTTGTCAATCTATATATTAACCTCCACATTTTTGTGGATTTCTTCACAACATCCTCAATTCTATTCTGTAAAATGCTGAATGCCTGTACTTTTGTGCAAATCTACTACCATATTTCTTATTGGCCTTAGTTATTTTTCCTTTTGACAAATTTGACATTACTTGTGCTAATGTTGATTCTCTTGTTTCTTTTTCCATGTTTAGGCAATAGTGCCATTTATTCTCAACAATTGTATACAATTCTTTAGGCAATGTATTATCAAATTCAAGAGGAGTGTTCTTGAATTTTTCCATCATGGCATATATTGACTCTTCAACCATTTTTTGGTCTTCTTTACCAAGTTTTCCAAAATCAATGTTTTTCAAACCTATCAAATCTGCATTATCCCTAACATTATCACAAATGTTTTCAAGATTAGATTTGGGAGCATGAATTGCCATTCTAAATTGGCTTGTGTCCTCCGACTCTATCTTCTCATCATCTGTCTCTTGTTGTGCTACATATTTCCTTCTTGGTTTCGTCTACACAAGACTAGTCTACTTAGCAGCCTTAATTTTCTCTTTTTCTTGTTCCTTAGCTTTTTGAGTAGTTTCCCTTGTAGTGGCTCTTGTTGCTAGAGCTATAGGATTTGTTGTACTTGGTTTTGTAGCCTTCTTTTCCTTTGGTTGTGGAATTGGTTGTGTCTTGGCTTTTCTTTTCTTTGGTTGTGGCTTTGGTGGTGCTTCCTCAACATCTTCCCCCTCAACACCTTCTTCTTCTTGATCTTCACCCATGCCTTGGGTCAAAGCAAGAGGTTCTTGACCTTGTTCCTCTTGTTCCTCTTCTTCTTCTTCATCATCATCTTCTCCATCATTATCTTTTCCACCTTCCCCAAACTTAGCTTTTAGTTTTCTTTTCATTTTATCTTTCTTTTTCAAAGTTGAGGTTGTCTTCAATTCCATCTCAACTTTTGACTTTACAACATCATAGTTACCAAAAATATTGGCAGTCTTATCAACTTATTTAGCAAGTAATGCAGTGATAGTAGCTGAAGCTTTATCAATATTTATTTCATGTCATAGAGGCCTTAACCATCTAAATCTTGGTACTACAACCTAGATGTAAGTGTACTCAATGTCTACAAGAAAGAAAATATCATTTTAATGTTGCTCTACTAGGGAAAAAAGAATTCTTATCGTCTATTTCATAGATTTTTTGAAGTCTTCAAAATAACTAGTAATTACTGACTCAAAATTCTCTCCCATTTGCTCAATATACTCATTGATTTGCACAAAAACTAACCTATTGGTATTCCATCCTACTCTACCAAAACATGGGAACTCATTTTGCACATAGAAAAATATACATATCAATATTGAACCAAACTTACATTGAACACTCTTTGACTTCCTTATTTCTCTTAGGTTTTCTATTATCTATTGCAACTGGAGTTTTGCAAGATCATAGGTATGATCTTCCTTGACTATCTTATAGCCCACATCAAATGCTATAAAGGAACACTATTTAGTCTACTTGACTGATAGAATTTATGTGAAATGACCCTAACTGCAAAGTCAAGAAATGGATTTATGATAGTGTAAATAGTTATCCCACACTTGTTCCACTTAGCTCTTGTATTTTTCTCAATCACCTCTTTAGAAACACTTCTGAATGTCTTGGTTTGATCTAGGGTTGGGTATCCAATAACCCTATGTATAATTCTCTTTGAAATTTTGATAAGTCCTCCTTCTAGCCATAGACATCTGCCATGTATTATACTCAAAACAATTTTGATCCATTTAGTTTTGAAAACTGTTGGGAAATCTAGGGCATGGGTTAAGCCCTTCCTCTCTACAATTTTAAATTCCTCCTTCAATAGTCTATTTTTGCATAATTTTTCATAAGCTTGTTTGATTTACATGTCTCCAATGCCTCTTACCTTGCAATTATAACACTTCCTCACATCTTGGAATATTACAACCTTAGGTGGAATAACACATAACGTGCCTAATAGGTCATTCTTATATGCAACTTCTAGTATGGCCCTGAAATCTAGTTGTTTGACCTCATTGTTGACTAATTAGATTTCAAATGTTTCCTTCTCCTTTAAATTCTTTGAACTTGAGGCCATTATTCAAGCTAGTGTTTTAATAAATATGAAACTATGTAGCTCGGTAGGTGAAGAATACCTTTGAAATTGATGAATTAATGCTCGATCTTTACTATGATTTGTGCAAATGCTTCAATCTTTCTTGTAAATCACTTCTTCACTCTTCTCACTCTTGCTCTATGTTCATAATGACAAAAAAATGTGAAATTTGACCTTATACCCTTTCAAAATATAGCATTTATTGCATGGTACATGTATAGCTGTAAACTTGGCTTCAATACAATTTCTATTTCACTCGGCATTCATTGGTTTTACTATCACTTAGCAGCTATAAGAATTACCCTTGGCACTTATTGAAATTTCCCTCACTTGAAAACTACTACTAACTTTACTTCAACTAGCTTTGGCTGACACCTCAGCACATACTAGTACTTTACTCGACAATTGAAGAGGACTTTTCACACTCGACAATAATGTGAAAAATTAAAGATTTGATCTTGGATTTTTCCTTATTATCTTGCATCTTTCTTCAACCTAATATATATATTTTTGTACCAACTTCTTTTGGAGCTATTGTATGATAAAATATTTTAAATAGCAGTCTCACATACCTCCTTTTGCTTAATTTGATGAGATGTGACCACATGACCTATCAGGTGAAGTGATCCCTTCATTTGATGTGTTGCATCCATCTTTCTTCCTCCATGTTTTGTTCATCTCTCCTCTGATGTTTTCAACATCTACCTTGCCTTTACCTTTGTTGAGCTTTGGGTTAGGTGCCTTTATCCTTGTTGGGTAGTGCTTTCTGATGTGACTAGTCTTCAAATAACTAGTCTGGCTCAACCGTCTATTGTAGTTGCCACTCAAGTGTGTTCTTATGCAATTTTTAGGGATGTTTCCATATTCTTGACTATAATGATAGCTATGTATTGTATTTTAATCCTAGTTATGGGAGTTTTCATAGCTTCTTACCTTTGTTGGCTTATTTGATGTCCATGTGGACTTGGATCTGCATTCAAAGGCTCTGTGTCCAAACTTCTAACAATTGTAGCAGTAGACATCCTTCAAATTTTTGTGCATTCATGGTTCTGGTTCTACATTCATGTGCCTAATGACCTTGTTTTTTGTACTTATGACAATGATTCATGTTCTTAGACTTAGCATTTTCACTAGTATTCTTGCTCCTAAAAACATTGGATGTATGTCCTTTTTGTTGGAAATGTAGATAGAGTAACTGCAAGGGGGGGGGGGGGGGGTGAATCAGTTATCACAAAAACAAATCCATAGATCCCTTAGATGTCAAACAAATTATTTATTATCGTCACTTAGTAAACATTCACAAAAATGCTATAACTCAGTAGATTAACTTGTTACTGATCTTTAAGCATTCATAATTATTAACATGCATGCAAAAGTAAATAAAATGAACACAAGATACACCAGATTTAATGTGGAAACCCAATATGGAAAAAACCACCAAGTAACTAGCTACCAATTTTTACTCTTCTAAATTGAGCCCTATTAGGAGCCAACCCTATTAAAGGTTACAAAACACACTGTTAGGTGTGACCCTATTAGAGGATTTATTCACCTTGCTAGGAGTGGCCTTGCTAGAGGTCTTTAGAACAATTCAATGGAACTGTCCACCTTGTTAGAGGATTTACAAAATGGCTGTTAGACCAACTTTGCTAAGAAATTTATGAATTACTATTACAATGGTTAGAAAGTAACAATGAAATGACCTGAATAAGATGCAATTGAATTTGATGATTACAAATCTCTATTCTACACCATTAGATCCTCCTTGATCAAATATAGGTTTGCTACTCCTTAATGATCTTTGATCATCCTTCAAAATTCACTCTTGCAATAATTAGTCCACCTCCACATTCATATCACATCAAATCCATCACACTTAAAATTTGCAACTTGACCTCTCATATATACCATTTAGATTATCAAGTCAACTCAATTACAAGATACAATCATCTATAATCATTACCATAGTCAGCTAGAAATAATACTTAAAAGAATTAAGCATTAAATCATAAATTAACAAATTCCTTTACTGGCCGACCCTGCTCGGTAAACACTACTTCAGAAAAAATTTCTTGCATTAAGCATCTCAACTTAGTTAACACTACAAATTCTATGAAATCCTTTGGCTGTCGAGTGAACTTGGTAAGAACTAAATTTCCTTTTCTGACCATGAGAGCTCGGTAAGAACTATTTTCTGCCACATTTTCTTTTGATGAATGAGTAAGCTCAGTAGACACTAAATTTTCTTTGCTAACCTTGAAAGCTCAGTAATAACTATCTACACAAGGTAAAGTTTGAGAATGCTCGGTAGACACTGTAAACCTTCTTGCAAACCAACTGAGCTCGGTAAGAGCTAATAGATGACTTGTATGACATTTGTGTAACATCAAAGAAAATCCACAATTGGATAATTGTGTCCAACAATCTCCCTCTTTGGCATTGATGGTAACACAACATGTCATAGCATAATGAAATTTAAGAACAAGACTTTCTCTAGTAGAAGGTTTTCTCCCTCTAGAATTTTACACCTCAAACTTCAGTTATTGCAGGAAAACTCTCCCTCTTTCATAGTAATCTTTCCCTCTTGCATAAACTCACTTTCTCACAAATTTTAGAAAGGTATGATAATAAACTCTCCCTCTTTGACAACACATGCCAAAGACAACACAACTCAAATGAATTTCAATGTATCTTAAGTACTGATTCATATGCAATGTCTTCATTACTTTGTTGCATCAACTAATAGATCTTCAACTCTTTTCTTGTTGATGCATCACTAAAATTATATTTTAGTGAGCTTCAGATAGGGGAATGACTCCTAACTTACCTCTTAGATACAAGAATGCATCCTTAGTGAGCTTTAGATAGGGTAATGACCCCTAACTTACCTCTTAGATACAAGAATGCATCCTTAGGTAGTGGCTTAGTGAATATGTCAGCAATTTGTTCCTTTGTATGGACATATTCCAATTTGATTTCCTTACCCTGCACCAATTCTCTAACAAAGTGATAAGTTTTATTACAATGTGCTTGGTTTTTGAATGCATCACTGGATTTTTGGATATGTTAATTACACTTGTGTTATCACAAAAAATGACAACTGGTTCTTTGATTTCTTCCTTCATTCCTTTCAATAATTGTTTGAACCAAACAATATTAGAATAGTTTATTGCTGCTGCAACATACTCTACTTCTATTGTGGATTGGGAGGTATAATTTTTCTTTTTACTTATCCAAGAAACCAACCTCTTTCCAAGAAAGAAATCTCCTCCACTTGTACTCTTTCTGTCATCAACGTTTCTTGCCCAATCTACATCACTAAACACTTTTAAATCTAGATTTCCTCCAAGTTTATACCATAATCCATAATCTTCAATGCCTTTCAAATATCTCATGATCCTTTTGATTGCCATCATGTGATTTTCTCTTGGTTTTTCTGAAAATCTTGCTACAATACCAACTACAAGGGCAATATTAGGTCTTGTATGCACTACATACTACAACTTTCTAATCATAGATCTATACAATGTCTGATCTACTTCCTTTGATTCATCATCCTTGGAAAGTTTAAATTCAATACATATAGGAGTCCCAACTGGTTTGCAGTCTTCCATACCAAACTTTTTTAGTATCTCCTTGATGTATTTTGATTGAGTGATGTAGATACCATTCTTATTTTGTTGAATTTGAAGACCAACAAAGAATTTGATCTCACCAAACATTGACATTTCAAATTCCTTGTTCATTTTCTCTAAGAATTCTTTACATTGATCATCATTTCCTATAAAAAAAGTATCATCCAAAAATATTTCTGCCAAAACAATCTTATTATCTATTCCTTCCTTGATATACAAGCTACTATTATCATTAGTTATTTGAAAACCAATCTGAATAAGATAGTTATGCAATCTCTCATACCATGCTCTAGGGGCTTGCTTCAGACTATACAATACTTTATGTAATTTTTAGACCATGTCCTTCTTGTCTAGATCAATAAAACCTTCAAGTTATTCAATGTAAACCTCTTCATCTAGTATACCATTGAGAAATGCTGACTTGACATCCATCTGATAAACTTTGAATCTTTTGTATGCAGCATATGCAAGTAAGGTCCTGACACCTTTCAATCTTGCAACAAGAGTGAAAGTTTCTCCATAGTCTATTCCTTCTTCTTGAGAGTATCCTTTGCATACTAGTCTAGCTTTTTTTCTTAACACCTTACCATCTTCATTTAACTTATTTCTGAATACCCACTTAGTTCCAATCACATTTTTGTCTTTAGGCACAGGTACAAGAGTCCATGTTTTATTTTTCTCTATCTACTCTATCTCTTCATTCATAGCCTCAATCAAACTTTCATTTTCTAATGCATCTTTGACACTTCTAGGTTTAAAATCAGCAAGTAAACAAGTACCTTTCAACTTACTTCTTGTCATAGTTCCTTCAGATTTATCTCCAATGATCTAATCTGGTGCATGATGCCTCCTAACATACTTAGCTAATATAGGTTCCTTGCCTTTTGAATGCTTTGCATTTTCATCCTCTTGCACTTTAGCTTCAGGTTCTAACTATTCTATCTACTGCTTGGGACCTTCAAACTTGGTAGACCTTGGATCGGTAGCATCAGAATGTGACTCGGGTTCTTGTAGCTCAGTTTGAAGTTCCTATAACTTAGTAGTTATGCTAGAATTAGTAGGTACTATCCTTTTGTTGATAGATGTATCTGATAATGTGTCAATAGAAATAAATCATTTGTAATCTTTAGTTTCTTTCCTTCTTTCTTCTTCAGTTCTTTCTACAAACTCATCAATATTCACATGTGCACTTTTTATAACTTTATGAGTAGACAAATTCAAACATCTATATGCTTTAATCTTGCAAGAATATCCCAAAAATATTCCTTCATCACCCTTCACATCAAACTTACCTTTTCTAGATTCTTTCAAAATGTAACATTTGCTTCCAAATAATTTTAGGTAACTTACATTGGGTTTGTAGCCATCTCATAACTCATAGGGCATTTTGAATGAGTCCTTCTTCAGTTTTACTCAGTTCAAGGTATGAACTACAGTGCTGATAGCTTCCTTCTAGTATTTGATAGCAATGCTCTTTTCAATCATTAAGGTTCTTGCATAGTCCATGATAGATTTGTTCCTTCTTTCAACTATTCCATTTTGCTCAGGAGTTCCAGGTGCTGAAACTTGCCTTTTGATTCCTCTTTCAATACAAAAGTTATTGAACTCATGTGAAATGAATTCACTATCTTTTTTTGACTTCAAGCATTTTAGTCTTTTGCTTGTTTCCTTCTCTACTCTGGCCAAATACCATTTGAAATTCTCAAATGCTTCTGATTTCTCTCTTAGGTATACGATAGTCATAATTCTTGAGTAATCATCAACAAAAAAAATGAAGAAATTTTCACCAGTATAGCTTTCAATTCCAATAGGTCCACACAAATTAGTATGCACAATTTCTAAAACCCCTTTAGACTAATAGTTCTTACTTTTAAAACTAGTCTTTCCCATCTTGCCAATTTGACAATTCTTGCATAGACCAACCTTAGGTTATTTTATGTTAGGAATGCCTCTTACTTTCTCGAATTTACTTATTTTCACCAAGTTATCAAAGTTCACATGACACAACCTCCTATTCCATAACCAACTTTCTTCAACTTGAGCAATAAAGGATGAACATTCACCAAGTTCAAGATAAAAAAAGTTACCTTTTGTTCGAGTGCCTGATCCAATTAGTTTCCTTTGCCATCCAGTAGCCTTTCTTTTCCATGCATGAATTCTACTTTGAATCTATTATTGAGTAGCTGTGCCACACTCAATAGATTGTGTTTAAGTCCTTCTACCCAATATGCATTATCACATACAAGTTCTTTGGTTAGTGAGATTCTTCCTTTTCCTTTTATGCAAGAAGGTTCATTATTACCAAACCTCACACTGCCACCATCATAGTCTTCAAAATGTTCAAACTTAGTTTTATCACCAGTCATGTGATGAGAACAACCACTATCTATAATCCATGTATCATTTTTTCTCATATGAAAAATAAGTGCCATTTCCTCATCATTATCAAACTCATCTTTTACAACAATGTAAACAATTTCATCTTCTTCTTCATCATCAGAATCATTAGAATCCTTAGCCATGAAACATGTTTTCTTACCTTTGTCCTTGAATGATTTGAAGTCTTTTTTGCTATTGCACTTGTAACCTTTCTTATCACCCTTGTTCTACTTATTTGGGCACCTAGGAGAAATATGTCCAATTTCTTCACAAGAAAAATAGATTAGAGGAACCTTACCTTTGTATTTCCCTTTGCCTGTTAAATATTTCCTTGCTAGCAGAGCTCCAACCACCTCAAGATCATTTTCTGAAGTCTATTCAGATTCTTCTTCACTATCTAACTGAGAATCCTTTATCTTCTTGCCTTTCTCCTTGAGTGAAAGCTTGGCTTCAAATGCTGATCCAATATTCTTGGCAGCTAGAACATAATTATCATAGTTATCTAGCTCAAATGTAGTCAATCTTCCAACTATGGCCTCTAAATTTATCTTATGATTTTCTTCACATCTTCTTTCTTGAATTATAGAAACTTTGATTGCATAAATGGGAAGTAGTGTTCTAAGAACTTTACTTATAACTAAATTTCCTCTTTGATATCTCCTTTAGAAGCTTTGATTGCACTAAAACTTTCTTTGACTTTTTCAACATATTTTGTAATGTTTTCATCTTCTCTCATCCTCATTTGATCAAATTGACCTCTCAAACTTTCTACTTTGGCTCTTCTCACATTATCATCTCCTCCATAGATTTCCTTCAGCTTGTTCCACATTTCAAAAGTAGTTTTGCAATCCTTGATATCATCAAATTCTTCATAACTTAGGGTAGACACAATATCTATCATCATGTTGTTGTGAGTCTTCTTTTTAGCAATATCATTGACATATAATGTGTCAGTAGGTTCTACATATGCTACATCTAGATATTTCAGTCCCGTATCTCCAATGAAAGCCAGATGAAGTCTCATCAATCCTTGCCATGCTGAGAAGTTGTCCCTATTAAGTCTTGGAATTTCCCTCTTGTAAGACATTATGATCTTTAGCTTAAACCCTTGAAATATTTTCCTGCAAGCTCCAAAAGCTCTGATACCAGTTGTTGGAAATTTAGATGGAGTAACTAAGAGGGGGTGAGGGGTGAATCAATTACCACAAAAACAAATCCATAGATCTCTTAGATGTCAAACAAGTTATTTACTGCTATCACTTGATAAACATACACAAAAATGCTGTAACTCGGTAGATTAACTTGTTATTGATCTTAAAGCATTCATAATTATTAACATGCATGCAAAAGTAAATAACATGAACACAAGAGACACTAGATTTAATGTGGAAACCCAATATGAGAAAAACCACCAAGTAACTAGCTACCAATATTCACTCTTTTGAAGTGAACCCTGTTAGGAGCAAACCCTGTTAAAGGTTACAAAACACATTATTAGGTGTGACCTTGTTAGAGGATTTATTCACCTTGCTAGGAGTGGCCTTGCTAGAGGTCTTTAGAACAATTCAATGAAGCTGTCCACCTTGTTAGAGGATTTATAAAATGGCTGTTAGCCCAACTCTATTAAGAGATTTAGGAATTACTATTACAATGGTTAGAAAGTAACAATGAAATGACCTAAATAAGATGCAACTAAATTTGCTGATTATAGATCTCTATTCTCCACCATTAGATCCTCCTTGATCAAATATAGCTTTGCTACTCCTTATTGATCTCTGCTCATCCTTTAGAATTCACTCTTGCAATAATCAGTCCACCTCCACATTCATATCACATCAAATCCATTACACTTAAAATTTGCAACTTGACCTCTCATATATACCATTCAGATTATCAAGTCAACTCAATTACAAGTTACAATCACCTATAATCATTACTATAGTTGGCTGTAAATAATAATTAAAAAAATTAAGCATTAAATCATAAATTAACAAATTCCTTTATTGACTAACCCTGCTTGGTAAATTTTGCTTTAGAAACAATTTCCTATGTTAACCATCTTAACTTAGTTAACACTACAAATTTTGCAAAATCCTTTGGCTGCCGAGTGAACTCGATAAGAACTGAATTTCCTTCACTAACCATGAGAGCTTGGTAAGAACTATTTTTCCTTTGTTGACCATGAGAGCTTGGTAAGAACTATTTTCTACCAAATTTTCTTTTGATGACTGAGTAAGCTCTGTAGACACTAAATTTCCTTTGCTAACCTTGAAAGCTCGATAGCAACTATCTGCACAAGGTAAAGTTTAAAAATGCTCAGTAGACATTGTAAACCTTCTTGCAAACCAACTGAGCTCGGTAAGAGATAACAGATGACTTGTATGAAATTTGTGTAACATCAAAAACAACACACAATTGGATAATTGTATCCAAAAATTTCTTACCACAATGATGACAAGTAGGTTTAGAATTCTTACCTTTATTTTTTCTTTTTAGGTCATTCTGCAACTGTTCATTCTGCAACTTCAATGTAGTAATTTCAATGTCCTTGACATTCAACTCATGATGAGCATTCATCATTTGGCTTAGGGTGTTTAATTGCATGTTTGAGATCATGGATAGCTCTACTAATTTTTCTTCCAATCTATTTGCCAAAACTCTTTTGTCTTCTTCAATCATGACCTTGTCTTCTATAGCTTTGTTCTTTTGTTCAATCACTTCACATAGCAATATAGCTTGTGATTCTTGTTCCAACTTGAGATTTCTAATTTCCTTAGTGTATGCTCTATTCTTTTCCATGAGATATACAATTGTTGCATCAAATTCATAGGAGTTAGCATCTGCAAATAATTTTGTGGTGTCAATCTCTTTGTATTGTGTGTCATTTTCTACCATAGCAATCTCTTTCCATCTATTCAGTGAACTTCTCAAATCATCTCTAGCTTCATTTAGTTGTTGTAGTATGATCTCAATCTCTTGATTTTCAATGGTCTTTCCCAACTTGTAAACATCCATTTCAAGATCTTTTCTCCAAGCTGTAAGGCTTCTCTTGATGAGGACTTATCTCTGATACCAATGGGAAATATATACTTCTGGTGGGGGGGGGGGGGGGGGGGGGGTTGTGAATCAGAAGTACTAGTCTTTAACCAATAAAACTTTTAACTTAAAATAATACATGCATTAACATGTTGAAATAACATGTAAATTAAATGCATCCACATAAACACTTGACACTAGATATGATTACCCAAAAACCCTCCAATGAGAAGGTAAAATTGGGTGGGCATGACACCCATAATTCTTCACTACTATAGCAATAAAGTGTCACCTATTAAGGTTACATAGTGTGACCATTTTCATGATCTGCCCTATGAAAGGCCCGCCATGTTAAAGGCTTACAAAGGATTATTAGATCCTATCCTGTTAAAGGATTTTAACACCCTATTAGAAGTGTGCCTGGCTAAAGGAATCTAAAACACTCACTTGGAATGTCACCCTGTTAAAGAATTTTACAATGACTATTAAATCAACCTTAGCCCAAAGGATTTAACCTTGCTGATACAATTGTTAGAAAGTAACAAAAAAATGTTTGATCTGATTAATTTCAACTTTTCCTTACTGATTTTAGATCACATTTTTATCCATCTTGATCCTCTTGATTTGTTATAACAATTTTGTATAGCTTCTCCTCTGTTCTATAAACTAATTCTGCAATTCTTTCACAATTCTAAGTCACCTTGAATGCTTTATGATCAATTCACCCCTTTCACCTCCTTCAATTCTTTTCTCACATCACTTCCTTGCATACACACATACATACTTTCTTAATAATGGGGCTTCATCTCCCTTTAAAAAGACTTTGGTGGCTTAGGGTTAGGTATGAATATATGACTGAGATTCATTCATTTTCTTGCTTAATTCCTTCTAATTTTTTTGATTGGTTGAATGTTGATCACATAGGGAATCCAAATAGACTTGATCTTATCTTCTAAGCTTCGAGATCTATCTAGAAGTCAGCTTAAAAATGATTTACATAGTTGTTTATGCCATCAAAAACAACTAGATCCATTATGTATTACTTGACACTTGATGATACAGATGCTCAACACTTACTATAATTCTGTCTTGCTCGACACTTGAACTTGCTCAACATCAACTGTTCACTCAACACTTTAATTGCTCGAAACATGAGTGACTCAACACTCATTGCAACTTTACATCTATACATATTATACTTAGCATGTAGTACTAGCTCAACATGAACTTAGTAAATATTTTAAGCATGTTGACACTCAATTGTCAAAACCAATTTGAGATCAACAAAACAAAGAGTATATTCAAGATATCAAGGTAACATTTTAGCAAAATATGGTCCTAGCAAGTAGACATAGACCAAGAAAGTGGAAAAGACCAAGAGTGATAAGATCAAAGAGCCATTTAATGTATGTTTAAGAACTAGAGACATAGAAAATAAAAGTCAAGTGATGAAACTCCCCTTAGTAATAAATACAAGCAAATATTTGCACATGATATTTTGACTTGTTTGATAAAGTTGACAATACTTGATAGCATAGAGAGTTTGATGTTCAAAAGAATTTTTTTCAAGAAACATAATGACACATGGAGTAGTCTTCAATCAATAAAGCAAGGGACAAATAAAACTTGCATGATACAAGCATATGTAAGGTCTAAAAAGGAAATCCCTAGAACTATCATCATGTGTATGTTCAAAATATTTCTACAAGTCTAGCACATTGAAGAACAGATCAAGCAATATCTACCTAAAGGACATAGTTCATTACTCAATACCTTGGCCTACAACTTGATTCTCCCTTACCTCACACAAAGTGGTTTACCACAATAGATATTGTCTTTGTCATAGATGAGTTGTTGGAAATACAATAGGAAAGTAAACACTGAGGGTGGGAGAGGGGGGGGGGGGGGGGGGGGGGGTTGAATCAACACTTAAAATTTCAACCTCAAAATCATTCACCACACATCCATCTCACAATCTACGCATATAAACTAAACAACCAAATTAATTATAGACATCTATAGAATTAAAGGAAGAACATTTAGCACATGTATGACACAAGATATTTGGCTACCCAGAAACCCTTCAAGGAGAAGGTAAAATTGGAGTGGGGATGACACCCACAAATCTTCACTATTGCAGTAATAAAGTGTATCTAATGAAGATTACAATGTTTTGATCATGGAACATGATCTACCCTATGAAAGGTCTACCCTATTAAAAGCTTACAAGATTGTTAGATCTTACCCTATTAAAGGATTTCAATACTCTATTTAAAGTGTGCTTGATTAGAGGACTTCAACTTACAATGAAGTAAGCACCCTATTAAAGGATTTACAATAGCCTATTAAGACTACTCTATTAAGAGATTTAACGAATTCACTTGTTAGAATGTCTTAGCAATGATCCTTTAGTTAGCACTCTATTGCTTGATGTTAGATCACCTCTTTTGTGATATGTACTTGATCCTTTCTAATCAAATGTATCTTTTCTATCTTCTAATTCCTTTCCTCTATTCTCCTCTAATTGATAATGCTATGTATCTCAAATCACAACTCATTAGTCACCAAGAATGCTCTATTTTTGCATGCAAACTTCTCTCTTTTCTCCTTAAGTATTCATAAAAGTTTAGGGTTTGTCCTCCTTAATAAGATCTAGGTGAAATAGGGTTAGGTATGAATATATGATTGTGATTCACCCATATTTCCATGTAATCCTTTCCTTTTTCTAATTGGATTTATGTACTACATAGGGATCATCAATTAAGATTCATCCATATCATCTAAAATCACAAAATAATCTTCAAGTTAGCTCAAAAATGGTTTACATAGAAGTTTGTGCCATTACAAACAACTATGTCAAAACTATTTTACTCGGCATTTGAAGTCCCTGATGCTTGGCATAAATTGCAACTTCAATGTTGTAACTTGGCCTTTGAATGACTCGACATCCATTGATGACATAGAATCTAAATAACTCGAAACATACTATCTATTCGACACTTGAGTGACTCGGTACTTACTAGTTACTCGACACATACTAAATATTTGTTGCTTAACATATACTATCTAATAACATATGCTCAATATGTATTACTTGTTTGACATGAACTAAGTAAATTAATTAAGTATATTGTCACTCATATGTCAAAACCAGTTTGAGATTAACAATCTCCCCCTTTGCCATGAGTGGAAAAATACTTGGTCATGCATGAATTACCTTAATCCTTTCAAGCATACCTCAGATAATATCTATTTACATACAAAATTTCAAAACTTCAAAATTTTGCAAAGACTTGTGACTCATCCATCATACCTCAAAATTTAATAACCCCCCCTAAGTTGATTGTGTTGTTCTCTATTTGAACTAAAATCATTCCTCCTATTGAGTAGATTTGGATAAGCTAATTTTTGTACTCTATTTCTATCATTGACCACCCCCCACACCACCCCCCCCCTCTCCCTTTCTCAAAAATAGTAGCTCCCCCAAAAATATTTTCTCCCCCATTTTGACTCTTATGTCAAAGGGTTATATACTTAGAGTTTGTTTGTCCAAAAATGTTTTATGGACCTCAAGCATAATTTTCAAAGCAAAATCCCAATTGTCACAAGCTACCTCCAATGATTTGATTTGGATGGCTAGCTCAGTAACAAGGTGTACTAATCCTTCATGATTAGAAAGATGTAGATCTTTCTTCATGAGTGTTTCAACAAAGGCTAGTTCCTTGTGCAATATCTCCATATGTGGAGTTAGGATAGATTGGATGCTAATAAGTTTAGCCCTTATGTTTACTTCATCTACATGTAGCATTGCTAACTGACTTTGGGAGTTTAGGAGAATCCTAAAATGCTTCTCACTCTGGGCTAGAGACTTTGGTAGAGTTATTCCAGTTGACTACATGTGACTCTCAAAATTTATTATGTGGCCCCTAACTTCCTATGTGAAAAGTGTTGGATTGCACAATTTGGTGTATAAAGAGAAAATGTTCTCTAGTACCTTTTTCACATTGTTAATTTTGGTTGCTAACTAAACCTATGATAGTGCAATAACACTTGATATCTTTTCATCAAACTTATTTTGAAACTTTCTTTTAGAAAATTCAAGTAATTTCACATTTGAATTCAGGTCTATGTCATTGACCTTCTCAACTAAGCTAGTTAAATGCTCTATGATAGGCTTGGTTTCTTTTGGTGCTGGTAGGATAAATGCATCAAGAAAGATATCCTTGATGTATTGTAATGCTTGATTTTTCCTAAGATCCCTTCTAAGTAGTTTTTGCTCCTTCTTCTTTGCAAGAGCATCCTGTAGTATGCCCATTTGTTCAATAGTGATGGTTTTAAGATCAAACTTTGGTAACTCAATCACTTTATCTAGGTTCACATCACCAAATGATGTAACTTCATCTACCTTGGATGTGCTTGGACTTGGCCTTGATGATTGTAAATGTATAGCTTCTATACTTGACTCATGAAGAGCTCAACTTGGAGGAACAATAGTTTTTGGAAAGGTTACTAGTGTTTGTATGGCTAATTGTTGCTTAGGTTTTGTAGTCAATCGTAGCTCTTCAGTCCTATCCTATGGTTTCTCTATATTCTTAGTTACACCTTGATCTTATGTTTATTAGTGCAGGAGTAGCATCTTATCCTATTTGTGCTTGTGTTCCTTCAATCTATTTTGTTTCATCTTTTTCCTCTCCATTTAGAATTTTTAGTCTCCTTCTTTTCACTAGTAAATTTTGACCTAATTTTTGACCAATTTTGGTCAAAATTTTGACCCAGTTCGTCACTATTTTTCTCATCAAAATTTCAACCAAATTGTAGGTTGGTCAAAATTTTGATGAATACATTCATCAAAATTTTGACTAACCTACAATTTGGTCAATATTTGGATGAGAAAAATAGTGAGCAACCTAGGTCACAATTTTGACCAAAATTGGTCAAAGTTTGGGTCCAAATTCACTAGTGTTTGATATACTATAATAGGAAATGTAGCTTGTAATATGGTGAATTGAGGAGGGGCTATAGATGTCTCTTGTGTCTAAATTTTCTCCCTTGTAGATGCCTTGTCTACCTTCTTAATATCATCAACAGTTAGTTGTATAGGATTTTCACAAAGTTTTGCCTGGTTAGTGGATTCTATTAGTATCTTCTTAAAGTCTTCCTCTATAAGGGAGTTAAATTTTATGAGTGAAAATATCCAAAACATTCTTAATCTTTACAGTGTCAATGTCTATATTCAACTCATGTTGAGGAATGACACTCAACACTAGTGTATCTAGTACACTCTATTCTATCTGCTGCTCAACTTTAGTTAGTGCTTATATGTCTATGTTCATTTTAGTGCCTTCCACAACTATATCTTGTTCAATATCTTCTTTGGTAACCTCAATTACTTCTTGTTATTCATCTTTGTCCTCACCTACCTCAATAGGTGTTTGCACTATTACCTTGGGTCCTGCAAACGATATAATGACTTCCACAACTGGGTGGTCTTTTGTACAACATCCTCAATATTATTCTATACTATACTAAATGCCCTGTATTTAAGTGCAAATTTCCTTGTATGCTTCTTTATTGCCTTTTTCATTGATTCCATATCCAATTCTGGCATCACTTGTGCAAGTGTAGTCTTTCTGATTTGTCTTTTTGTATTGAGACTATATTGCCATTTTTTATCAACTCTATCATGTAGATCTTTTGTTAATGAGTTGGAAATATCAATATAATTTTTTTTGAATGTTTCTATCATGTCATAGATTGAGTTCTCGACTTGGTTCATCTCAAATTTTCCAAGATTATATGTGAAACTAGATAAGTCAACATTATTCTTTACATTTTCACATATATTATCTAAATCTGAGGAAGGACTATGACTTACCACTTGGAATTGGTTTTTGTCATCAAATTCTATCCTCTCTTCATTAGATTTAGCTAGAGCTATAAAATTTCTCCTCTGTCTCTTCTTAGACTCTTATTCTTTACTAGTTGATCTAGCTCTCTTCTCTTTTGGCTTTTTTGCTTCTTGAGCCTTTTTAACAGTAGCTCTTGTTCTTTCCTTAGTAGTAGGAACTATAGGCTTAGGTTGTGTGGGTTTTGAAACCTTTTTTTTCTTACTCACTTCTAGAGTCTTAACTTTTCTCTTCTTTGTCTTAGTAGCTATAGGTGCCTCACTGGCTTATTCTCCCTCAACACCTTCTTCAATTTCTACCTCTTCTTCTTAGTATTCTCCTTGACCTTGATAAATGGTTAATGGTGTTTGGGAAGGTACATGTTCACTTTCTTCATCATCATCATCACCATCATCTTCTACTCCACCAAAATTCTCCTTGAGTTTCTTGACCATTTTATTTTTCTTTCTCAGAATTGAGGAAGTCTTTAAATCCATTATAATTTTAGATTTAGCCACATCATAATTTCTAAAGGCAATAGCCTTAGGATCTACATCTTCTACAAGAAAGGCTATAATTGCTACAAAGGCTTCATCCACATTGATCTCATATCTTAATGGCCTTAACCATCTTACCCTTGGAACAACAACTTGAACATATGTGAAATTAGTGTCAACTAGAAAGGAAACATCATTGAAATATTTCTCAACTAGTAAAACTAGAACCTCAGTCTTTTCTTCATTTCCTGCTTAAAATCTTCAAAGTAGTTAGTCATTACAGACTCAAAATTTTCTCCAAGTTTCTCAATAAATTGACCTATTTGCACTGCAATAGATCTATTTTTTTTCCATGCAACTTTACCAAAAGTAGGGAATGCATCCTATACATAGAAGAATATACATATAAGAATTGAACTAAATTTGAATTTTGTACTCTTCATCTTCCTTATTTATCCCAAATTTTCTGACAATTGTTGTAACTACAACTTGGCAAGGTCATAAGTACGATCCTTCTTAAATATCTTGTAGCCTACATCAACAATAATACAAGGTACACTGTTGAGCCTGCTAGATTGATAGAATTTGTGTGCTATAATCCTTACTCCAAAATCAATTAGGGGATCTGAGATAGTGTCAATTTTCATTCCTCTTTTATTCCACACTGCCCCTGTATTCTTCTTAATAACTTATTTTTCTTTATTCCTCATAGTTTTAGGTTAGTCTAGGGTTGGATACCTTGTTACTCTATGTACAATATTCTTTGTGACCTTAGCTGATCAATTCTCCAACCATATAGAATTATCATGAATTTTACTCAAAACTATCTTTATCCATTCTATTTTGAAGATGTTGGGGAAATCTAGGGCATGAGTTAACCCTTTTCTTTCTATAATTTTGAATTCATCTTTCAATACTCCATTTTTGTATAGTTTCCCATAGGTTTCTCTAATCTCCATGTCTCCTATGCTACCCACTTTGCATGTATAGCAACATCTCACATCTTGAATCATTAAAATTTGTGTTGGTATCATCGATAATGCACTAGATGGATCTTGCTTGAAAGAAATACTAGGAATAGCTCTAAAGTTTGGTTGTTTGTTCTCATTGCTTATCGATTGTACATTAAAAACTTCTTTCCCCTCTTTAACCTTAGCAACTAAAGAACTAGATTCCATAATGAAAACTTAGGGTTTGCAAAAATTTAAACTACGTACTCAGTACATGATAAATACCTTTGTAAATTTGCTGAGATGGTGTCAAGAAACTGTTGAATCCTATTTTAAAACACTTGGAACGATTCCTTCAATTCACATTTAGCTCTTTGTGCTCTTCTTCAAATTAGAATGATGTAAAATATGTAGAAATTAACCATATAGACCTTAAAACCTCACATTTAATGCCCAGTGCTTACACAGCTATAAGCTCAACTTCAATAGAGATTTCAACTCACTCAGCTTCCATGAAGTTTCCTCATGCTTGAAAACTACTATGAGCTTAGTCAACACTATCACCTTATGATATCTTGACATCAACTAACATTTCAATGGGCAGCCATAGTAAAAATTTTCATGCTCGACAGTAACATGAAAACTGACAAAACTTAAACATTTCTTCCAGATTCTTAACAACACTTTGCATCTTTCTTCATGCAAATATAATCTTTTTCAGAACTAAATCTATGGAACTAATGTATAGAATGTCTTTGAAAGATCAGTCCCACACAGACCTCATGATTTCTTAATTGAAGGTGGTGTGATCACTTAACCCATTGGGTGAAGTGACCCCATCTAAACTTGATGTGTTGCAATCTTCCTTTCTCTTCCATGTCTTTTTCATCTCATCTCTAATATTCTCAACATCTGCCTCTCATTTTCCTTTGTTGAACTCACTACTCGGTGCCTTTGACTTTGTTGGACAATTACTACTTATGTGACCAATCTTTAAATAGCTAAAACATGTGGTTTGAATCAACCATATTTTGTAGTCACTTCTGAAATGTGTTCTTATGCAATTTTTAGCAACAAGTTCATACTCTTGACAATAGTGACAACTATACCTAGTATTATAATCCCAATTATAAGAGTTTCCATTGTGCTTTATATTTATTTGCTTGTTTGATGACCATTTAGTCTTGGATTTGCACTCATATGCTCTATGACCATACTTCTAATAGTTATAGCAATATCCTTCAAATATTTGTGTATTTATGCTCTTGGTTCTACATTCATGTGCTTGATGTCCTTATTTTTTGCATTTGTTGTAATGACCCATGAACTTCTTCTTAGGATTCTAATTTTTAGGCTTGCTTCTACAAAAATTGATAGTATGACCTATCTTACCACAATTATGACAATTAGGTTTGGAGTTCTTACCTTTTTTATTTCTTTCTTCACCCCTTTTGGATGATTCTCCTTCTTCAATACTAATGTAACCCAATCTAGTAGTATCATTGTTGCATCAAGGAGATCTCATCAATTACTCAAAGTACTTGATAGCTTCACTATTTTATTGAAACTTTCAGAAAACACTTTTACTCTTTTCAGATTATTTCTCAATTTCTCATTTTGCAACTTCATTTTTGTTCTCAATATCTTTTCCATTTAATTCATGATTTGCATACATCATTTGACTCAATGTTTCCAATTGCATGTTAGTAATCCTATTCACCTATGATTTTTTCTCTTTCAATCTGTTGGTTAGTATTCTTTTGTCATCTTCAATCATGACTTTTTCCTCTTCAACTTTCTTTTTCTACTCAGTCACCTCACATAGAAATACTAATTGGACTTCTTGTTCTATCTTGATATTTTTGACTACTTTAGTTAGGGCTCCATTCTTTTCCATCTGATCTACAATTGCTGCATTAAATTTACTTATGTTACCATATGAAAATAATTCAATAATGTCAATATATTGTTAATGTGTGTCATTCTCTTCAATAGCTATTTCCTTCCTTCTTTTCAATGATAACTTTAACTCATTTCTTGCTTCATACAGTTGATGTAAGGTAAACTTTATTTCAATCTTCTGGTTCTCAATAGCCTTTCCCAACTTGTAGACTTCCATTTCCAAGACCTTTCCTCAAAGATGCAAAGCTTTTCTTTTAGAGAAATGTGCTCTAATACCAATTGTTGGAAATACAATAGGAAAGTAAAGTTTGAGATGTGGGGAGGGGGTAAATCAACACTTAAAAATTCAACCTCAAAATCATTCACCACACATCCTAATAGTCCCCATTTTCACTTAACTAAAATTGCAAATTTTATGGTGAAAATATTTTAAAAGTTTGTTGTGATGTTAGGGTTCACATGTAATTTATTTTATTTTTCATAGGATGAACATAACATGGTATTTATACCCTAATCTAGTTATATTTTCCCTTGCCCTAGTGTGAAAAATGATGCCCTAGTGTTGTATCTTCATCTGATCCTACAAGAAATTTCATAAAAAATCAAAGTTTGACCTGTACCCTAGGTTTTATATCTAAGTAGGAGTTTATTTGTCTTTCAAATAATTTTTTATAATGTTATGACATAAGGGTTAGCGGAGGATCATATAGTGGTGTTTTGTGTTCTTGGATCGTAAGATATATGTGTGTCATAGTATCACAGATGAAAAAGGTAAAGTTTACGATGTTACGATTCCCTTTCTATTGTATGTCATTTTGAATAGTTTCTAAGCTTGGTTTGTGATGTTATGACAAAGAGGCACTCGAGGGATCATAAAGATATTTGATAAGGGTTATGACCAGGTGGCAAGTAGTTTGTCATAGGATTGTAGAAGTGTGAAACACAAGGAATCATTTTAGGTTTTCTGATCCTATAACAAGGAGGTGATTGAGATATCAAGAAGCTCTTTATAAAGTTGTAAGATTTTATGCTAAACCCTAGTAATAATATCATGGATGAAAATTTTTAAGTGCCTGGTGACATGATAAAGAGATGATCATAAGATTATATGGGTTAGCCTTGGGCCACAAATTTGAAATGTGTCAGAATGAGTCAATGCACTAAAAGTTTCTGATTGGTTGAATCCACTAAAGTGGATGAGGGTTTTTATGATCCCATAAATGTTGTTGATCATATGTTGATCAATGGAAATCACTTTCTTGCTAAAAGAAATTACATAGTGTTTGAATAATGCAACAAAGTGATAAGCTGCCACATGGCATGGGAGATAAATGACATTTTTTTTGTAGGCAATCCTAAGATTAGAAAGTGAGATTGAAGGTGCTACGATGCTACAAGGAAATGGATATTGTAAGGTTGTGAAGAAGATATTTTAAGTTTACATTGCTATAGGAGAGTTATGATTGTAAGATAGTAGGATCAAGGAAAAGTGGTAGTACTATGTCAAATGAGTGATAGGTGTCCAATCTTGATTGGTCAATTGTGCAACCTATACTAGGTGGATGCCAAGCTAGATCGATGGGGCTAGAAACTTATTCTACATAAGTTATATTTTAATGTAACATATTGCGATGTTCAATCTTATGTTAAATAGTGTATCTTAAGATCTTAAGCTAATGGATGAAGTGCTACAATGCTACAAGGAGAGTATATTGTAAGATTGTAAAGTTCAAAAATATTGCTAGTGATGCTATGATGAAGGAAGGAAATAGTTTCCCATAGTATCATAAGGGTATGAGGAGTAACTGCCAATGTTACAAAATGATAGATAAACTGCAATCATAAGATCATAAGGTAAGGCAAGTTGAAATAAGATACTATGCTATTCAATGTAAACCATCTATCATGAGATCATAAAGGATTTAAAGGTTAGCTCTGATGCCATGATAACTAGTGTGTCATGAAGTCATAAGGATTTTTCCCATGGTTTATGACTGTGCGATAAGTGTCTCATTTTGAGGTATTGTAAGATTGTAGAGCTTTTGATCCTCGCCTGAGATGTTACAAAGGGTTTGACTTCTCTAATGGTAATAAGATCATAAACCCTAAGTTGACATGAAGTGCTCTATTAACTTTTTTGAGCTAGAAATGACAACAAACTTCTCAACCAATGAGATTTGAGTATGGTACAAAAAGTGCATTGCTAGATAGTAATGGTGACGCTCCCCTAAGGTGAAAAAATAAGCTAATTTTATGGCTATAGCATGCTAAAAATAAATGTAAAGATAAATTTTTATGATGTAAAATTAGATATAAAGACATTCTATTTATTAGTTATAGTTTATCATTCATAGAGAGAGAGAAATCCAAGCAGTTACAGTGTTTTCAGTGCATATAGATAATTGTTTTCAGTGCCTAACAATAGAGTTTACATAATATTTTCTAGCACACTTTTAGGATGTTTGATAAAGAGGTAGAAGAAATTCAAGCGTTAGACATGGAGGTTATAGAAACATCAACTTCTAAGGGAGGGAAAGTGTGACAAAGAAAACTTAAAAGGTTTGTTGAAGAATGAATTAAGCTTTTCTGAGGTTCCTCAAATGCCTATACTAAAGATGACCATGCTTTCATGGACCCATATGCTCTATGCAAAGATGCTACATTCCCCGGGGTCATAGGTTCTAAACTTTTCAAATATTTTTATCATAATAGAGAGAAGAAGAACCTAGTGTATAATCCATGGAAAAAAAGCATGGAAAAGTTGATCTTTCTAGATGTCTTTTTGGATGTGGACTTGATGAAGGCCCTAATTCAGTCATACAATCTAGCCACCAAATCCTTCCATAGGAGAGATGGAGCTATTATCCACTTGACCATGCTTCATTAATTGAAGCTTTTGGATTAGATGGAGCCATGGGCCAGCTTGTAGATTTAAAGGATCAATAGAAGACATTTGAAAGAAATACAAAAGATTATATAGGGAATTTTATGCTACAGAATATCCCTATGGACCTAAAGAGTGTGGGTGATTCCCCTAAGAAGGTGGAGAAGATGATGCCTTTGGAAAAATTCAAGAATTACTTTGTGAAAATAGTATGTGGTGTCCACAAGGTAGTTGGAAAAGATGGAACTGATATGGTGTATGGTGCTAAGTTCATCATAGCCAGAGATGTGCAAGATGCCTACCATGGGGGGGAGTATGATTATGTTGAATATATTTTGGAAGTGATGAAGGAAAACATTTCCCTAGCTTAGAATGAAGAATTAAAAGATTTTAAGTTCCATCACTATTATTTGCCAATGCACCTAATCCTCTACAAGAATGTGGGGTATATGAGCTCTGATTTCATTGATCATACCACTAATGCAAATGGAGAGCTACTAGTTCAGTTGTGGACATAGGTATGGGATAGTAATTACTATTTTTTCTAATTTTATTTCATTCTTTAATAATCTTTGTACTATGATAATGAGAATTATAGATCTAGGTTACTTAGGGCACTAGAGATTTTGAAATTGTTGAGACTATCCCTACTCCTTGAGGGTAGAAGGTTAGAGAATAATTGGGGGGGACATTTTCCTTAATGAAAGTATATGGTTTTCCCCAATCACCCCACATATTACAAAATTTTATCCCCCCTAGGTTGGGTATAATTGAATACATGTGGTAGTTATTTATGGTTAATAGGGAGTATCTAGGGCCTTAAGTGCATAAAGGAACTTTCTTATGTATATGTTTTAAAGTGCGGAAGTTTTCAATTGGGAAAAAAGGCCCTAGATCAAATTCACTCTTTTCTCCACCACTACTATCTATCAACTAGTCCCTATAGGATGTATGATCCTAATAATTGGATGAAGAAAAACCTTAAAGAGATAAAGAATTATGTGTTGCCTAACACCAAGGAGCTACTCCATGAGGATTTTTTTCCTAATATTGTTGTAGAGGGGGAGGCAATAGATAAGCTGACTAAGCTTGATGATATGTTAAGGGTAGAAAGGGAAATGAAAAGAATAGTTCCCAATTTCATGGGATTCTATATGGATGTCCCCTATCCTTATAGGATTAGGAAGATGGTCACTAACCATACTAAAATCATGCCTCAAATGCCAGAGGGACCCATGGAAGAAGAAGAGAGGGTATATCCTGATAGCCCTAAGCCTAATGTGACTCCAGATGATGAAGAAGAGGAAGATGAGCATGTTTAGGCATCATGGGTCACAAAAATGAATAAGAGACAAAAAGTTTCCCATTTCCTTGCAAAAGTAAAATAGAGAACTTTGCAAATTTTAGCAGGCAATAGTTAGTATTTTGCTAACTTAAGGCAATGCTATCCCCAAGATAGAATTAATGCAGCTAAGAGCACACTCATAGATTTGGAACTGGTAGTAACAAGGCTATATGAGGGGATCATTTAGGCCCAAAAATTCATAGAGGATTATGAATTAATCAAATTAAATGAGTTCAAGAGAATTTTGTATTTAAGGTAAAACAAAGTGAATTGATGCTAAAAATTAAACTAGGAGAATCAGATGAGAAAAAATTAGAACTGGTTGAGAAGCTATATGCCTATGATCCTAAGAGTGAAATCATGACTCTAGAGGAGGCAAGAGACCTTGTGCAAATGAGTAGTATGTTGTTGGTACCCAGATGGGATTTGGAGCAAGCACTTATGCTTGATCAAATAAGGAAACATGTAGTGCCTCTCGTGTTTGCAGTCTATACCTTGTTTATTTTGATTTGAGAGATACTTGATACTCTTATTTTATGTACTTTGAGATGACTTGAGGGTCAGATGTTGTACTTTGATTTTAGTACCATAGATTCTTTATTGCTATGCTATTCAATTTATCCTATTTGCATGTTTATGCCATTTTGAGATGATAGTAGGTCTATGATGGTATTTGATTATTTGGTATTTGGACATATCTCTAGTTCTATCATCTGATGGATTTTATGCTATGATTATTTACTTCATTTTTATCTCTTTATGCTTTATGTGAACGTAAGTTATGTAAATGGATTATTTAAGTATAATTGAATAAATGGTTAAATTAGTTATTTAATGCATTTATTGCTTCACCTATGATATTACATGCAATTGCTCTTGATAATGTGTTTTAGTGTGCATGATTTATTTCCTTGGTAGTGTCACATGGAGTTAGCGATTCAGTTATTCATATTTCACCAATGTCATCCCTATATGGTCGACATATCATTATTTTTGATTGTTAATTGTTTAATTAAACCTTTTTGTGATTAGTAAATCTAAACTCAACAACATTATGTAACTAGACTAGTAAGTGTGTCTATGCATTTAGAGGTTTGCATTGTCACGAAAGTTAAGTTAATTTCTATGATTTTTGGTTTTTGGGCTTTACTTTTTTTTTAAATTTAAATTTTGGTAGATTTTCCTTAGGTGAATTCGTATTACAGGGGATTTTATTTTTCATTTGGATTGATTTGGAGTTTAGCTAGTCTAACTAGCTATTTGCCCTAATCAATTATTCACTCAAAAAGTGAATAAGTATTGAAAATGTAATTGTTTTCTCACTTCTCACTTTTACAAAACACAAATTTGAGAGCTTTTTTTGAGAATCCTCTTCTAGAGGGTCAAGTTTCTGTTCATTGTAATATCCATGAGTGTGGGATATTTGGAGGTTAGTCGCATTGGATCCAACTTAGGAAGACCTTTCTTTTTCGTCACTTTTGACAGTATCGACGGGTTATTTATTTTATCAAGGTGATTTCAATTTCTACCCCTTTTGCTGTTAGGTAGGGATTTCTCATTTTCTTGTTTTTGCTTCATTTTAGCTTTTGTTTCTTCTAGCAATTTGTTAGGAGGCTGAGAACTAGTGTTCCCCTTTGTTACTATTTTTTGGTTTTTCCTAGTTAGTCGAGTATGAATATCTTTCCTATTTTTAGGATGGGGGTTTGGGATTTCTCCTTATTATGCTGGCCATTTTTGCATATGGTGTCCAAACCCAAAATTTATTGGATTTTTGGGGTTTTTTGCCCAAAGAACAAATGTATTTTAATTTTGAATTTTTCTAGTCATGGACCTAGATCATCAATTTGGATGTCAGTTGGACCTTTATTACACTTTTATGTTGCATTGGGATATGTACCACATCCATCCTCCCAAGTCTATCTTTGGTTGAGTGATTTTTTACATTGTGTTCTCATCCAATCCTTGTGTTATGATATTTTTGATGGTGGTGCACCACATACAAGTATGCATATGTACACTTGTTAAGTGACTTGCAAGGCTCAATCTTCCATGGTACTTCTAGGAGTTATGATCATTAGGGTTGGGTTGGGAATATGCATGCCTATGAGCACTCATCAATGGATGAGCATGAAATGTCTCTTTTCTAATTTTTATGTGATATTTCAAGCCTCTAATCAGATCTTTAAGATCAAACAACCAATCTTTCAAAGATCCACCAATTTCTCAATAAACCCCAAATCGAGTATGCCGAAAATAGTGCCAAAAACTTTATAGCTTCACATATTATTAGTAAATCTGAAAGTGGAAATTTTTATAGAAATTTAAGAAACATAGCAGTCTACAAAATTACCTTTTTAGATCTGTATAACATTTATACAATAGCTCCCAAACGGAGGATAAAAACAATGCTCATCAGGCTTCCGAAAACAACATAGAATAGCTCGAAAACACCACAAACACTAATAATCTATCACAGAAGTATAATCATGACCAAATAAATATATTTAGCTCTATTTTAACATCTAAAAGTCTAAAATACAGCAGCAACCCAAACTGATATGAAATACTCAACTAGAAACACCAAACTCTTACAAAAAACACACCCAAAAAACCACAAATCTACACTGTTTAGCACAAAGGCAAACTCTGCATGAGCATGCACATGGAATGGCTTCAAACTCCCATCCTTAGCCTTCTTGGAAACCTGCAAACTCTCGTTCTTGGGTCTCCTTCTCCACAAGTTTGGCAGCCTCTGAAGAATAACAAAAAAATGAGCAAAAATCAAGTTCTAGAATGAGCCCAAAATGCCTCCAAACCCCTTAAAAGAGGGCATAACCCTAACTCACGTCCAAGAGGGGTTAATAAAACATATTTTAATAATAATTTTCATTTAGTAGTCCATTATCTTCCAAAGATTATCCCCTTTTTCTGAAACTTCACCTTTTTGGGCTTGCCTACCTTAGTAAAGATTATTATTTTTAATTATTTGAAAAGTGGACATGACAGAGCATGGGTAGGGTAGGGTAGCATATGGAGGGGCTTCTATCCTACAACCTAGTGACTATTTCCCATTGTTTGGTAGAAGAATTTTTATATAAGTGATAACTAAATTAAAACTCTGGGTGGTAATAAATATAAGATAATTAAAAAGGTGGGAAGTGTATATTCTATTGGAGAGTTGCCACCAGGATTGTGTGCCTTCCATTGGGGAATGCAACTACCAAACTAGAAGGGGCTTGTCAATGCCAAGAAAATCTCTATGATTTCATCCCCTACTTATTAGCCCATTAAGTGTCTAACCAAGACTTTTAGTTTATGCATTGTCTTTGATCTTGGTTTTAATCATCAAATGGTCTAGTGTGAGTGTTAGCCACGGACATTTTCTTTATGTGTGTTTATGGTTGGATCATTATCTCCATTATCATGATAGGAGTGGAGCTATGGATTCCACATGGTTAGGAGGTTTAGCTACCTATACCACTATTGGGGACTAGTGTATAAAAATGTTCTACTATCCCAATGCGACTATTGCTAGATTTTTTCACTTCGTACTTTAGGTTTTGGAGTATGTTATCTTGTGATTTATGATTTCATTGGAATGCTTGTATACCATGTTTAGATGATGCTTGTATTGACACATTTCCTTATATGATTTTTTGCATATGTTAGATGATGAGTTTGATTTTTAGGATTATCTTATGCTTTACTTCTAGCATGTTAGATTTCCTCATTCTTATGTTGTAGTACATTTTAGTAGTGACATCCTCATATGATAACATTGACAATCTGATGAGTAGTTTGAGATGTTATGGATG
The DNA here is from genome assembly GCA_028749045.1 of Cupressus sempervirens. NCBI lineage: Eukaryota > Viridiplantae > Streptophyta > Pinopsida > Cupressales > Cupressaceae > Cupressus > Cupressus sempervirens. The sequence goes on along the minus strand of CM053789.1, from coordinate 805,514,356 downwards.
GGGGATAGTTAGGACCCACGATAGTCTTATGATGCTACTATGGTTGGAAGGAACCATGTACTTAGTTGGTTATTTTAGTTCATTGTGATGTTACTTCTGTACATTGTGATGTTTCTTTTAGTTATTTCCCTTCACTATTTAATTAGATGGTTAGATGCAATTTCCATCTTTCAATATTGTATTCAAGTTTTTACACCTCATATTGTGGATTTGGTACTCCTTAGTGTGGAGGTTCTAAACTCTATTTTACTCTTTAGTTTTTCCTTGGAGCATTTTATATATTTCCTAGGTAACCATGTGTTAGCATGGGGTGATACTATAAAGTGCTATGATACTCAAAAGTATCGCACCTCTCATGAAGAAATATCATGTGATACTAGAAAGTATCACACCTTGTTTGAAGAAGTATTGTGCAATACTTGTAAAGTATCACACAACTTTTTGAGAAGTGTCACCCAAACCCTGAAAGTGTCACACCTCTTCTTGAGAAAGGTTGTACAATACAAAAAAGCATTATATAGGGTTGATTTAAAGTATCATCTAGGTTTTGCAAAAACTTGTCTAGGTAAACAACAGACACTTTTTACTTTGAACCAAACTTTTTGGGAAGTGTTTTGGATACCCTCTTGGGAAATCTTCAATCCCTTGGAATTACATTTTGATTTTTAAATGTCTTGATTCATAATCAATTGGTTGTCTTCTAGAGTCAGTCATTTTGGCTAGTAGTGGCATTTGGAGATATGTTCGTGTCAAGATATTAGGTTAGTCTTCTGTTGTGATCTTAATGATCCTAGTATGTTTTATGTCATGTACATCCATACTTGTTTAATTTTTTTTTAATCTTGTCTTATATTTATCCTTGATTCCAAGGATCTCTAGGTGGGGCATAAGAAGACAAGAGAATGCCATCTCATATGAGGCATTTGGTGCTAATGGACTATAGAGAGGAATAAGATTCAACATAGATACCAAATCTATGGTAGTTTGGAGCATGGCTCCATCATCAAATAAGCATAAGATGATGGATTTATAGAGCACATAATAGGGTAACATGATTGTATGGAATTTGAAAGGAACTTCAAGTATAGAAATATCAAAGACCATGAAGCATTTCTCATTCATGAATGAGGCCAAGGTAGAGGAGATAGAGAATAGACTTGACAAGTCTATACATGATTACATTGATGTGAGGAAGCTCTATGAGGATGATCTTAGGAAAAGTCATGTCTACAAGGAAATATTGAAGAGCTTGAGGCTAAGATCCAAGAACTAGAGGTTGAGGTTGAATCTCTCAAAAAGAAAATTGTAAATGGAGAGAAAGTGGTTGCTATAGAATATAGCCAACAATAGAAAGACCATAAGCAAACACCTGGGGACACAATTGAGGCCCCAACAAAAACATATAATTTGGAGGCAGGGGATACAATAGACCCAAAGAGAATGAGAATTGATGCTCCACTTACTCATCAAGGAGATGAGATAAGGACAATTGTCCTTAAGAGTTTCATGAGCCATAGGGTTGAAACTATGAAGAGTATATCACAATTGACTCACAATTTTTATATTTCTTTAAGAAAGTGTTGAACAATTATGTAATGAGGCACTTTCATGGTTATCACCCACATTCAATTTTTTGGGGCCATATACACAATTCTTAGAGAGGTTTACTGTATTGATGGCTAAAAAGCTAGATTTTCCTAATAAGATAATCATAGTGAAGGAGGCCTTAGAGGTAGTCAAAGAACTAATTGGTTTCTTCACTGGTAAATTGCAAATTATGCAAGGGAAGCTAAAAAATTTATCTCGGGGAATTCAACCCTACATACCACCAATTTTGGATGCCACTAGTATAGTGAGGGATTGGTAGGAATGGTCTGATTGCTTTGGTGCCATTTTGACCTAGGAAGCCACTTGGAAATTTTTTGAAGACAACTCTAATGCCCCATATAATAAATTAATTGATTCCTTGTTCAGAGTAGAAATAAAATTGAACAAGTTTTTTGTTGAGTCTAAAGCCATTACAGATGTGAGGTGGACTAAAGCCACATAGGATGTAGAAGAGATTAGAACTACATAGTGGCCCACCAAAAGGGAGATCTACATTTGGGAAGTGGTGGGAGAGATCAAAGCTTTGTCGGTAGGAGGTAGCTGAGATATTACTCATTAAAGACAATAAAAGACAAAGTGGAGTAAAGTTAAAGAGCATGGCATAAATTTTCACTTGTCAAATTTTTCAACTACTTCCTCTCTTGTATCAAATAGTAAGGAATTTCTTGTATATCTTTTTATTTATATCTTGCCACTTTTTGTATCCATTCATTTTTTGACATGTGTCCTCCCATATGTAGCTTGTTGCAATCCTATATAAGAATTTCTGGGATGTGGAGTTGAGGTTGGCTATCTTTATAATTTTCTTATTCTTATGTCTTTTTTACAGTCTGTCCATTTTTTTATAGCTATATGAATGTAATCAATTTTTGTGTAGTTGAATATATACAGTGAATACTAAGTATCAGTGGTCAAGTTCTAAGTTATTTTTGATTCTTTGTTCATATTGTAAGAATTTTCAAAGAAAATAAATACAAGAAGAAAATTCTCTATATATTTGTGTCTTTGATTTTTGTCTCCTTTCTTATATATCTATAATCTTGAGATTGAAATAAACAAGTTTCATTTAGTTTAATGCAATTCATATAAATTGTATATCTCTTACTGATTGCTACTAATTCAAAGAATTAGATAATTGTTCTTTGTAATTGATAGGGTTTAGAGTTTACAAGAAGGATATGGTAAGAATGAAATTCAGAGCTCACTATTGAAAAATTTAATTACAAGTTGATTAAATAAGTCCAATTTCTTTGGTTTTGACTCTATATATCAATGGATAAGACACTGGTCAATTAGGTTCAAGAATAAATTGATGATTATGTAATGATGAACTAGAAGTGCTAGTCATTACTTATTTGATTTTCTTTTTTTTGGTTATAGTTAGCTATTGTGATCAAGAATTTTATAAGAAAATCAAAGAAGAACATTGACCATTTATGCTATAGGGGATAGTAATGAAGAGAAGAGTATCAAGTTAGTAAGATTAAATCCCTAAGTTTTGCCTGCTTTAGTCCTCCATAACCTAAAATGAAGTGAGTCCTAATGGCTATGTTAATGTTTGCCTAGAACTAAGATTTAGCCCTACTGAATATAGGATTTAGTTGATCCTTAGGCTAGTCCCTATCTTATGCTTCCTAGTATTAGGTTTAAATCCACTTGATATGTTCCTTACCAATAATAACTCCAATAAAATGGTATCTCCACTAGAGACATGAAAATTGTGTAAGCAATATTGATATATTTGTGCTAAAATTTTCTAGTATATTACTTGGTGTAGAGTTAGGGATTTCTAATTGGCCTTGTATTAGATCTATTATTATAAACTTGCTAGTGTTATTTTTCTTTCTCAAACTTAATTTTAATACTTTCCCTTCATAGGGTGGTGACTCATGACTAAGGTTTTATAGCTAGTGCTATAAATTTTAAGAAAATCCCAACCAATGGCTGAGAAGAAGAAAAATACATGTTCCTTTACAAAGGACCACCTATAAATACCATAGGGTGAACCCACAATAGTGGGTTACACTTTTTTGCCTAAACTGACACTGAACTCTAAATTTTTAAGAAAACATTCACTTTTAAATGCAAATTTCTGTTTAACGGTTAGGAATTTGAAGATGAAGTAAACTAGAGTCTTTTAGGATTTTGTGTCTAGATTCTAAATCTATTTAAAAAAAAAAAAAAAAAATTGATTTTATTGAATTATTTTTTCTCCTACGAAAATTGGTATGATATCAAAAACCTGATTTTTAAAGAGTGACACTATTTTTGACACACATAACTTTTTTTCTACAGTAGATATCAATGTGATTCTTTTGAACTTAGTTTGTTAACATCCATACCTAAACCGTAGAGTTGGTCTTATATCTTTATCATTAGTATTTCATATTTTATTGTAGTTTAAAGTTGGCGTAACACTAATTTAGACATATGTGGCTTTTGACACATGTAACTTACTATATATTTACCCAGTTTTTAAAAAGTAAAATTTGATTGAAAGGTGACTCAAATACAGAGACCGTACTTAATTTTCAAAAATTTTATTTTTATATTTACTATTTTTCCATGAGCGTTGAATATCTTAGTTTATTTTTTACAATAAACCTATATTTAATTCATGTTAAAAAATATATACCTAAAAAATTTGAAAAGCACCAAATTCATAGTCATTAGAAAGCTAGTTCAGAGTACTTAAATCATGTACAATTTTAGGTCTTTAGTGCTCCATTTGAACTTGGTAATTCAGCTCCAAAGAAAGGAAATCATTGAAAAAACTTCAAACTATTCATGGGGGCTTCTAACTAGCTAGTTTCAATAGAAACTTAGTTTCTATCGAAATTATTTTACAAACTTTCGATAGAAACAAAATTTCTTAGTTTCTATCGAAACTATTGGCGGCTTAACCACGCGGTTAGCAAATCACTTTCCTAGTTCCGATCGAAACTATCCACCTAGTTTCGATCGCATAATTTATTGAATTACCTCTTAGGGAAAGAAATAACCAAAACAAGAAGAAAGATGATTCTAATCCTACATGGACTCCTAGAGGTAGTATGTCAGCCCAATCACTATACCACCCTATGGTAGAGAAGGAATCATCCTCCAAAATTATTGAATTAGAACAGGCTACACTATTGGGAGAGGCATTGACCACTCCATTTAGAGAGGAGAGGGTATTTCATGATGAAAATATGTCTCTTGTCGGGGATATCCCTTATAGACCAAACCTGGTAAATCTGAAATGAACCATAGTTGGTGTTTTAGGAAGAATGTTGATGCAAGTTTCAATCCTAGACAAGGACCATATGTAGCTAACCTTATATATCTAGATGATCTAGTGGATTCAAAATCCACTACTACAAACCATGAAGAGTTGTATCCATAACTTATTCTTCTTAGGAGGAGAGTTGTAGAAGAGGAAGCTAAACACATTCATTTGGATAAGGAAGAAGAACTTTACCTTGAATAGCATTATTAAAAGAGACAACTTACTTAGGAGAATGGTTTCCCTACAAGAACAAAACAAGAGATTAGAGGTGAGATCTTCCAAGCTACACTTTGATATATTTGGAGATACGGAGGGCTTAAAATCTAATGTTCAAGAGTAGAAGCACCTTCTTAAAGAAAGGAAGCCCCTATTATTACACAAGTTCAGCCTTATAAACCTATTGAAAGTAGAGTTATATATTTGAATGTGAGAGACTCTGATAGAGGAAAAAAAACATTGTGGGAGTACGAATCAATGAGCCCCATGTTCCTAGTAAGCCCACTTGCCTTGTTATGTCAAAGCTTGATCTAGAATTGGGAAAGACCATGTTGGTGTTTTTACACTACCAAGTACTAAGAATACCTGATACCAAGATAATGAAGATCAAAATAACTCAAGGATTAGCTACTTCCCATAAATAACTAGATTCTCTTCAAATTTGGACCCAACTTCAACAAAATCATAAAATATTTTCTACACTTTTGGCTTTGCAAAACCAAGCAGGTGCACCTGAGGGATAAAAAGATTCACAACTTGATACTACATTAATATTTCATTCATTCTATGATATTTTATAACAATATTAATCTCGTATAGCAGATTGGTCACAATTCTTCTCAAATCTATCAATAATTTTGGACAATAATAGCTAACTAAGACTAAGAGGTTAAATGTAAACAAGTATTGACCAGCTACGAAATTCTTCATACATTTAAAATAAAATTGATTTTGATTTTAATATTGAGCTTGATGCTTATCCATAATTTCTCCACATGCAAATTAAACTAATTGACCAATGCCTCATCCATTTGGATTCAAATTCTATCCAATTTCTTGACCTAATTGACCATATTATAATCAATATAATTAACAATTCTTCGTAAAACTCATTCTTACATAAATCTATCTTAATTCATGGAGATCCTATCACATTCAATAAAGAATTTACTCAATTTTTAAACTCAAGAGTAATAATGAATTGACATACAACTTATCCTAGTTGCATAATTGAACAAGCTTTGCTCATACAATCTCAAAATAACTAGCCAATAAAAATGGAGACCAGACTTAAAGAAAAAAGAAATGGGGAAAGTTCATCTTTATATTAATTCTCTTTGAAAATTATGTAACATTGGATAATACTCAACTATTCAAGATAAGACACCATGATCCTAAAAAAATAATGTATTCTTAGATTTGCTAAGAAATACATCATAAAACTTGCATCAAAGACTGGACTGAATAAAGATCAACAAAAAAAAAAGTTATACAATGACTCAAACCCCTTCTCTAGCCTTGAAATCTCACTTATATAGTGTGAGATACAACAAGATTTAGGCTTAGGGAGTACTAATAGCTATCCTTAAGATAGAAAAATATTTATAATGCTACTATCACAAAAGACAAAAACTAGTGCAACAAAAAGATTTCACATCATGAATATTCCTTTGTAGGACCATATTCTGCTACACCTTTTGTTTCTAAGATATTTATGATTGGTTTTGAGGTTGTTGGCAATCCTTGGAAGGTGTAACTAATGGATTTTCTTGTGATGGACCTAGTTCTAATGTCTGTAAAGTTACTTCAACTCAAGGGTCTCCATCCACATCATCATGCATTGTTCAAATGGCAGTTACATTTGATTTTCCTATTGCCATGACATTATTTTGGACTATTGTTCCAATTACTAGAGCTAATTTTTCCTCTTGTTCTTCTACTCAAACTAATGTATCAATTGCTTACATCTCATCTTGGTCCATTTCCTCCTCACTAGTTTCTCTAATCACTAATTGTTTTGAGTGCACAAAGTCTTTGATCCATTTATTAAAAATTGTGTCATCTGGCTAATCAAAACTCAAAACCTCTCATTGCTTCTTGATCACAAAATCTCCTCATTGATTTCAACAAAATCTCGTCTAATAGAATTATAAAATAATTGCACCTTAACAATTTCATTAGTTGTCATTACCCATAACACATGCCCTTTTTCACTTATAACCCTAGTTATTCTAAGGCACAATAAATCATCTAATTCTTTGCCCCATTCCACCTTCTCTTTTAGTTTATCTATTTTTGAGGTGCGTGGGGAAAAGATCAAAATCCTTAGCAAGATATTTTGAAAAGAAAATTATTATCTTCTTTTGTAGTGCAACCCTTTTCTCATCAAAATTAGATAGATCATTATCCACATAAAATGTTTTTTTCTATCTATTCACAAGATAGACTAATAGTTAAAATCAACCAAAGGGTGATAACCTTGTCCCTGCTACCCCATTTACTTATGATGGGTTTTAAAGCATCTTCATGATTTTATATTTCAGTCCACATGTCCATTATTTGTACCATTTATTCATAAAATGTTGGCCATTCAATCTTACCTACTAGATATAAGATTGTCTTCTTGATTTTGTCCTCATATAAGTCATTTAATTCTACATGCAAGGCCCAAAGTTTATTATTTTCTTCTTCAAATTCCTCAGCAATATAAATTTTTTGCCTGTGTAGGGTATCTAGTAATTCTACCAAGGGAGTTGACTTGAATGGCTTAATTGAGGGGCAAAGATAAGTAATTCAAGGTTGGATAGGTTCTCCCACTTTTTGCTTTCCTAGTTGCTTATCCATTTGGGCTACCTGAGCCTCCAATTGATGTATCTTATTTCTACTTTCCTCATATGCTTTTAGTATTTCTTCAAATTTGGCATTGAGCTCCAAGAATTTTTTTTTATCCTTTCCAACAACCACAACCCCAAAGTCCATCATTTCCATAATAATTTTGGATACTTTTTTGCTGTCCACATCCTCTACCCTATACACCATGAGGCTACCTATATGTTCAACACTTGAAACTTCATGTATTCTAGTCTTGTCTCTTTTTTCAATAAACCATATCACCGATGCCTGGTGATCATTACTATATTTTAATCCTTCATGTACCTACATGACCTCTTCCTTAGTTTTAAACAGAGTATCATTTTCTTTCCTGATAGAATAAAAAATCATAGCATTGGATATGTCCCATTTAGGCAAGATTAAAATTCCCAAGTCCTTTAATAATTGTCTTCCCCCTTCAAGGGATATTTGAGAAAATTTCTCCATGAAGTTAGCTTTAACTTCCTCTTCAATTTTAGAGTCCATTTTAGTAGGTTGCTTTTCTTTTATTAGCTTACACTTATTCTCAAAATTATCAATGTTTCTTCTCCATAAGAATTGGTCAAAAGCTATAGATTTCAAAAAACTTTCATCATAAATAATTTTTTTGGTAGCCTATGTAATCACAAGATATATTTCCTTACCTTTATAATCTCCAATAGTGAGCTCAAGTGATGGAATAGGACATTTTTTAGGCACTTTTCTTCAATATGTACAATTGTGACCACGATATCCCTCTCCCCTTCAATTTGTCTCATTTTTTTCTCAAGGATACTTCATCAACTATCTTGAGTGGAGTCTAGGAGGGTGAGTATTCTTCAACATTAGAAGAAGATCCTAGATCCAATTTTTTTTTGGGAGCATGTGTGTTGGTGGGCTCTCAGACCTTGGTCTTTTCTATGGAGGAATATATTGTACATTCCTGGATACCACATAGCTAACTCTTTTCTATAGTGTATATTGCCTCGGGGTCAAAATCATTCTTTTTTCTAGCCTCCTCTCTACCTCAATGGCCTTGTCTAGGTATGCTTGTGTCATAATTTCTTTCTTCTCATTTAATTTTTGAATACTCCCAGAAAATTGTCCATCATCATATCTACTTTAATACTCCAATACTTTCTATCCACTAGGGGATCATAATGTAGCTCGAAAGAATTTATAAAGTCTAAGACTTTACTATAAGCTATCCATTTCTCCTTCTTAAGATCTTGTTCTTGCAATGAGAACCTATTTCTAATTATGTCCTTACAATTTTCTTCTAAATTTTAGCCTTACTACTTTCTTTAAGGAGGTCATAAAATCCCTCTAAGTCTACAAAATAGGCATGAGACTAAGCCATTTGATATCTATCTATGAATTTCCCCAAGTTCCTCCATCCCTTCTTAACAAAAAAAAATTATGAACAATAGTAAGCTAGGGAAAAAATATACCTTTAGATTTACCCAGCAAATCTCTTTCCTTAACTAATCCAATTTTCCAAAATAATTCAACAATCCCTATTTTTAAAAGCACTTGGTATGGTAACACATGTGGTTTTCGCAAAAAACTATAAACTCTAAAAATAGTGGACACTACATATGGGATGATATCTCCAAAATTAGGACTCACCAACAACCCTTTAGCATGGTCTTTAGGTCTAATTAGTTCTAATAGAGGTTGTGGTATCCTAGGGCTATCCCCTGTTAGCAATAGTCTAATCCTAGAAGAAAAATATCTATCAAACTTGGAAAAACTGGCATCAGTTACCTCCCATGTCATATACATGCTCCATAATTGAATTGGGAGTTTCCCTCCCTCTCTTTCAAATTCCAATTTCATCTCCTTAGAGAAAAAGGCAACTCGCTTGTATAAACATATACACATCAACATGGAGTACTAGATAAAGGGCTTATCAACCTTATCCTTTGCAATTCCTATTAAGCTATTATAAATCTCCTTTGCTAAGTGAGTAGAAAAAATAAAAAATTGAACTCATTCCATATTGAAAAGTTTGAGCAATAATGAAAATGATAGAGCCTAGGATGTAATATTTCTCATCCATGCCAAAGATCTTGCAAAGAGAAAAACATAAGGCCTGTGCCTTAGGGTTGAAGTATTTTATCAATAGAGGGTCAGGGGTATTTTGTGTAACCAAGGGCAATGATCCAATTTTTATAAAATGTTCCTGCAATGGTCCTCCTCTTAGATATATATTGTATGCATCATACCTACCCTGGAGCTCTTCCATATCTATTTTTTCATGGACTTCATGGTTAGGGTTTAGCTTAAAAACTTCCCTAATTAGTTCAAGTGAAACCCTAAAGATATTATCACTTGCATGGTTCTTCACAAATCTAGTAACTGGGTAATACTTTTTTGCCATTATTACCAGTAAATCATATCGAAGAAAACTCCTAGAACAATCAATTTACCTATATCGAATTCCCATACATTGTTTATTGGAGTATCTAATTTTCTTTCTATAAAACACTTCCAAAAAAGCTCTAATCCTCCAATAGACACTTCTACATCCCTTAAAAATTCTCTTCATCATAGAAACCCTCACCAACTAGTAACCTAGGTCTTTTTGGAATAAGTTCTTTTCCCCTAGCTAATTCATTCATAATTTGTGGTATTTTTTCTAGGAAATCATCATGAAATTCCCTCTTCAAGTAATCTACTTTCTCCAAAAAATCCTTGTGTGGAGGCATGTTTAGAATTTACCCTAATGCAATTACAATTTCCCAAATTTCCAAAAGCTTAGACAACTTACCCATTTTCCTTGCCTTTTCTTCCTTGGAAATCACTCAGCAATATGTTGAAAACTTTTGAAAAATTTCACCCTTTGCTCTAGAAATCTTTGCATTGTGAGAATTCTGCAATCTTATGGCTCATGAACGAAGAATTAGAAATTTTACTACAGCATTAAGTTCACATAAAATAACATTGATCAAATTTAATGCTTCACCAATAACATTCTATATCATGCCATGAAATTTAAAATTCAATCGTCAATCATGAAGAATCATATGACTTAATTTGAAATCAAAATGGCTGCATTAACCTTTTTTGGAGATTGCCACACATCAATAGGGCACTTCCCCACATTTCCTAATGTTCGAGCATTTCTATATTAAGCTAAAGCACTGATTGTCAATCTTCCAAAGATCAATGATCATGAAAATCCTTACAAATTTATAAGATTGGCTTCAAAAATTTGGGCCCATTGACACAATCATTTCCCAACTCATTGAACATGCAGACTGCTCCATCAATTATCATGTACCATGATAGCATACATTCCAACTTGGTGTGACTAAGCAACCCTTTGAGTGATTGGACTCACTTGTCCATGTGGCAAGTAGGTGCTTCCCCACTTTAGTTAAAGTTTAGTCACTTTCATATTGCAGTGAAGTGCCTTCTATTAATCTTTCAAAGATTGATGGTGTCATACATCTTACCTTTTTTACAATCCAGTCAGCAAGGTCAACCAATAAAATGCATTGCTTTTTTCCAATGTGTTTGATAGTTGCCAACTACTTCAACACCTTTTTAAACTAAGATGCATCACATCAGTGAGTATACGTGTCATTAGGGTGCTTTCCTACATTAGTTAAACTTCACACATCTCTATTTTGTAGTATGTTATAATATAAAAAGGTAACTTTGTTGCTCAGCTCGACTAATGAGGTAGCTTGAACTCCCAAAATGCTCTAACAATAATTTGATAGTTCTCAGAACATTCTGACACCTTCATTTTTTGGGGCATATTAAAGAGCTAGCATCACCAAATGCTCCATGGAAATTGAACACTTCCCTACATTTCATAAAAGTTGAGCAAATTCGTGTTATGAGAAAGTGCTCGTCGTTGATCTTTAAAAGATTATTAGTTATCAAAAAAAAACCTATAGTGTTTAAAATACTTTGGGAAAGTATTAAGGAATTAATGAAGGTAAAAGCATAGTTCAAAACAAAGGTTTAGAACAAAGGGTATTTAAATTTTGGGAAAGTAATTCCAAAATAAATACGAGAAAGGTAAAGATAAAACCTTAAGGTAACAAGCTTCCTACACAAAAATTTAAAAACACTACTTTCTAAGATTTTGATAAAACTAGGGCACATAACAAGGGTTTCATGAAATGTTTTAATACTTTCATCTAGGGTTTTAACACATATCACATTTAAAACATAGGATCACTGGTTCTTTCATTGTGGAATATAATAGAAATATGTGAAAGGAAACTTGGCAATAAAGAATATAACCATTTCCACATAACTTATAATAGATTTGAAATAAACACGAAATTAAAATCCACATGCAAGAGAATAGACAACATAGCCACAAAATTGTGACACAAGATATACCCTGGGAAACCCTCATTGAGGGAAAAACCCAGCCTCCAAAAGAATCCATCACCATGTATTATTCAGCAAAAATACCATTGCCATACAACCATGGAAGCCTTCATGGCCATAACCACAACTGAGAAAAATATGTGAACAAGCATGAATCCACACATCCCATGCCATGCTTCCAACCTTCATAAATGCTCCCTTGGCTAACCTATCAAGCCTTGTCCTGCTCGACTCTTGCCTTTCTCACTCTTACTTTATAATAACTACCCTTGTGGCTACTTATATAGTAGCAAGTCCCACAAAACCACCAAGTGGTATTACATAAACCATGTGCCAAAACCATGTGCTACCTAACCCACTGAACCCACATTTAATATTGGGCATTTAATTCTTTTCCTCAATATTAAATAATTACATAAAATATTTACACAATGTTATAATACAACTCATCAAGAATATTCTATGGGAATCTTTACATATTGCACGTCCATCTAGGTACAACATTACATAATAAAATAAAATAATAAAATATAACAATATTATGCAATGTGTGCAACACTCATTATCTCAACAATCTCCCACTTGTTGTATACATTGCATAGGGTCAATCTGTAGCCACACAAATGAACAAGGGAACAATCCCTCCCAGCACATCCACCATCATGGATCAAAATACACCAAGTGCTCCATCCTAGTACCTGCAACAAAATAAAAGTATCCAACATCTTGAACATGAATGATCTCACCTCCTATTATGCCACTGCCACTGGACATACATAGAAGCCATGCAAAGAGAAAATCACCCAACCTGTCACATTAGAAGATCATAAAATCCTATACCAACTGAAATTCTAAGCACAAATAACCTGATCCAAAAGTAATCACATGTATCCATAGTCAAAATATCCATAGCTGCAATAACACCCACAACAAAGTGCCAAACCCATCCAACTATCCATACCTCAAAGGTATAACAAGTGAATCTCATATCACTGACATATCCAATCTATAACCTACAATCACAAGCCTCAAGAGAAATACCTACAACATATATACCAAGAAGCTCCCACTGCAAAAGATAATGTCAAATCTATAACCAATCCACTCAACACATCTCAAAGAAGTGAATCCATGTAGTATCAAGGACATCCACAATACATAAACTGATATCCTACAAGAATAACTCTCATAACAAGTCTTCAATAGTCTCCCAAATTCTCCACAACCAATAGAGGAAAGTGATAAAGGAATAACCATGTCATCTCTCGCATGACATACATGAACACAAACTAGTGATGACAATTTCTAACCAATCTCAAATCCAATGTAGGCAAAACTAAACATCCATGAAGATAACCAAGACCAGAGAAAACCATGCAAATCATAACCTGTATCATGTCCTTCTACACACACCTCTAGATGTAAATTGTGCAAGTATGATCTCCTCCATAAAACCCCAACAATAAGCCTCAACAACACCCAAACCATACCATATAACTAATCATGGATGTAAGCCTCTCACAAGAAGATCAAACTCATAAACCATTCCTAAACCAAGGAAAATCTATTCCTAATCAAAGGAAAATTCCCAATATAAAACCATCTCCCAAACTCAACCAGCATAACAACATATTCACATGGAGATAACCAATACTAAACCATCTCTCAAGTGAACCCTCCAGAACTAACTCATGTACCATAGCTCAAGATCCATATCCATGAAAGAAAAGCATAAATATAATGCAATTGAGAGAAACAATGGGCTATACCTCTCAAGTAGCAAACCACAGAGTAGACCAAGAGTGGGGAATGAGAATGCTCATCAAGATTCTCAAGTCTCCAACCAAGACTCATCTAAGAACAATCTCCTCTCAAGTCCATATTAGGTGACTACCCCTCAGACTTCCTACTAAAACCATCAACCATCCCAACAAATACTTCTCTAATCCAAGAGAAATCAGCATCACCACCGTCTCTAAGTATCCATGAGCACATGTAACCAATCAATCTATGCCAACTCCAAATGCAACATAGCAATATCATGAAGTATCCAGCTTATGATCAGCGTACTCAATACTAAGAAATATAAACCAAGATCAATGTCAAAAGTTCCAACCATGGCCTTAGGAACATAAACATGACAACATGATCTAACTATCTCAACCAAAGAGATAACATGCTCTACCATAACATGTCACAACTCTAAACATGTATTAAGAGCATACCATGACATAATAATGAAACCATCCTTATACTAAGGATAACATGCTAAATAAAAGCATAAACCACACCTTTGTCAAGAACCCTATGAGTCCTCAAGATGCAACCATCTCCATACACCATGAAGAAAACCATCTCCACATACCATGAAGATAACCAAGAACTCCATGAGTCCTCAAGATCTAACCATCTTCACACACCATGAAGATAAGAGGTGCACCATGCAAATGTCAAAGACACTTATGCAGCAACAGGATCCAAGACAAACCTCTAACATCTACAAACACTCAATAAATATATCAATGCCAACAACTCCCACTCAATTATGGTACCAAGTCACCGATGGCATCATAAAATCCATCTTCTACACGAAGATCCAAACCAAACCAAGAACTAATCTTGCACTATCACCTCATCACTATCACAAGCTCCCACTAAACCATGTATCCAAGCTATCCATGACACCATGATGAAAAAAAAAAATCCATCCTCTAACCATGAGAATCAACCAAGGCATCAAACCATCAAAGAAATCAAAGTGCACATCATGAGCTCCTCAAAAGAAACCAAATAACCATGATCCTCAACCAAGAAGATATAGAACCATAACTGAATCAAAAATCCAAGCTAATGAACATCAAGGATGTACCTATATATCCAATCATGTCATGCCAAAATCCATGACACCATGATCACATTCATGAACCGAGCATTTGGCTCTCAATATGTCCAACCTGTCAGCATAAAATTGATGGGGACACAACCCAACAACCAGAATAGACACAATAGAAAGGGGAAATTATATTAACTGGGAAAATAAGCTGGTACAAACAGTGCAGAGAAAATAAACTCAAAACATGCCCTGCGGGCTTACAATAGCATAAATCTGGAGAATATTTCTCCTTTTAGCACCTCCTCTCAAGCTCCAATCCGAACTGCCTTTTACAATGCCAGAAATCTCCTTAAATAGACCCCGGAGGGTTAAGGACTAGGAGTACATTCTAGAAAGTGCTAGTAATCATCCACCGACAAAATAGAAAGTTCCGGAAGCTGCGTTAGAAGTCGGTGCAATTCTAGAAGAATCCAGAAACGGTAGCCGAACTTCCGGGAGGCATAACTTTTGAACCGTAACTCCGATTGACGAACCGTTTACATTTTCAGAAAGCTCTCGAAGCGCTCTATAGCCCTATGGACAAGCTTCGCTCGTCCCCCATTTTTTGACCCTTTTCAAGGTCATTTAATGCCCCAAACCTGACTTTGAAGCATTCTTAGGGGGTCTCCAAAACCCGAAAAACTGCAATAACTTTCAAACCGTGGGGCCTTTTGACCTGATTCTTTTTCTGGAATGCTCTAAATCTTGATTACATTCATCTGGCCAAGTCACACCTTCTAGGTCACCAAAATGATGGTCAAATTGCATGCTCCTATTTTTTTGGGATTTTAAAATGCACTGATAGTTGAACTATGAGAGTTGGAACCTTTATTTGAGCCAAATGGGTATCCAAAAATGCAAAGACATAAAATAGAAACTAAGTCTAAGTACATTTTTTTGGGTGACACAGGATTGCCCTTATACCTCTGGATGCTCCTGCATCAAAAATAGTCAACCACAATTCTCCACCATGACTGTACCTGGTAACAACATCTCATCCCTTTGACATGAAGAAAAAATAGCCAAATCATGTGACTTAAGGCATAGACAACCCAAATCTAAGCCACCAATCTGAATATGCATCAATAATGAAAGATCAATGGGCAAAGATAACCCATAACCAAGCCATAAATGCAACCTGTAAGTATAGACCACCTACAAAACTACACAACTTGTAGATCCAATAAGTCATCATACATATCCAAACCAAACACTGATAATCATATCATCATGAGACCAAACTTGAGTATACAATGACATCAAATCTAAAATCTCCAATGCCATAAACTCACAATGTTACCATAGTCAAAATATATCTATAAATTATTTTGATCAATATATCAACAAATAAATCATGCCAAACCTACACCAAATTTGAACCAATTTGTAGAGCTCTCCAAGAGCTTTTTGTTGACTACTCAAAGTCTAAAAATATGACTTCGTATGCCCAAGTTATGCCCTAATTTGTGCTCAAAATAAACAACATATGCATTTAGGGCTCTTAAAACTTGATAAAATGACAAAATCATAAAACCAAACTTATACCATATTGTAGTACTCTGAATTAGCTTTTCAACGCCTATAAGAACTCTGAAATCCAATATTCTAAGAAAAAGTTATGGTCGTTTTACTAAGACAGTCTTTTTACCATTTTCACTGCGATTTTTCATTTTTTTATTTTTTTCTGTGACAAAAATTTCGGCGGGATTAAATTTGATGGCCATCATGGGTTGAAACCAAAAAAATCTTTTATTTCCTTTGAACATGGCCAAACTAGGGCATATTATATATCAAAATTTATGGAAATGTCAACCTGAATCCAATGGTGAGGTCTATTTTTACCTAGGATGTCATTTTTGCAAGCTCCCCCTAAAACCCTCATTGAAATGAAACATCCAAAAAATGCTTTTACTCAAAAAATTTCAAATGCCCAGGTTTTTTTAACATCCCATCATAATAGAAAACCCAAAATCCTTAGATCTATAATAAACAACTCATATATCTTGCTCTTTCTTTTATCCTCTCATCCATTTCCATGGATTCAATCTAGGGTTACAATAATAAAACCATAGCTCTGATACCACTTGAAAGGAAACTTGGCAGTAAAGAATATAACCATTTCCACATAACCCATAATAGATTTGAAATAAACATGGAATTAAAATTCACATGCAAGAGAATAGACAACATACCCACAAAATTGTGACACAAGATATACCCTAGGAAACCCTCATTGAGGGAAAAACCCAGCCTCCAAAAGCATCCATCACCATGTATTATTAAGTAAAAATACCATTTCCATACAACCATGGAAGCCTTCATGGCCATAGCCACAATCGAGAAAACTATGTGAACAAGCATGAATCCACACATCCCATGCCATGCTTCCAACCTTCACAAATGCTCCCTTGGCTAACCTGTCAAGCCTTGTCCCGCTTGACTCTTGCCTTTCTCACTCTTACTATATAATAACTACCCTTGTGGCTACTTATATAGTAGCAAGTTCCACAAAACCACCAACTGGTATTATATAAACAATGTGCTAAAACCATGTGCTACCTAACCCACTGACCCCACATTTAATATTGGGCATTTAATTCTTTTTCCCAATATTAAATAATTACATAAAATATTTACATAATGTTACAATACAACTCATCAAGAATATTCCATGGGAATCTTTACATATTGCACGTCCATCTAGGTACAACATTACATAATAAAATAAAATAATAAAATATAACAATATTATGCAATGTGTGCAACACTCATTATCTCAACAATATGTAAGGTAAAAACCAAGCCAATAGGCCAAAAAGGAAAAGGAAGATCTAGTAAAGGAACTTGAAAGAGTAGAGAATGAAGCTAAAGGAGCTAAGACTCAAAGAAAGATCCAATGTAGATTAAATCTAACTCTGCCCTAGCTTCTTAGCCAGGCTAATCCTCACAAGTTTCTCTTGTCATCCCTAGTACTAGACCTTTGATAATATGTCAAAGATCTCCACAATCAGCCCTTATTTCAACTTCTACTACAACTTTCCAAATCCATATTATACAACAAATCTAGCAGACTCAAATTCCTATCCAAAGCCATGCTGCTAGAACAAGCACCTCAAGTGCTACTATTTTCCAAAGGAGACTAATCTATATGGAGAAATATGAACATATGTCCTTCTTAGGCATCCCTAGTTTTCCCTATCCCATCTTAAATGACCTTAGAGAAAAGGTCACAAAGTTCACTAGAAATAATGCCATAATTGGTGAGGAGCACCTCAGGTAGCTCATTGACATGCTCAATGATTATGAGGTGGATCATGAAGATGTAGTGATGAAACTCTTTGTTCATTCACTAATAGAGGATGCTAGAGATTGGTTCAAAAGGTTTTCAAATCACAACATTAGTTCATGGAATGATCTAGAGAAATTATCCAAGAAGAAGTATGGTGATAAGATAAAATGTTGGTTTCATGCTCAATGACTTCAATAACATTAAGAAAAATCCTAATAAGTCAACTTTTGATTTTAATGTAAAATTTCAAAAGAGAATGTAAAATTTATTCCAACTGATGAAGCTAAATGAGGATGTTTGTCTTACTACTTACTTCAATGCTTTTTATAGTAAGATAGCCTATGATCTTAGGGATAAGGATCTTAAAACTTTGAGGGATGCTTACACAATGACTATAAACATTGAAAATAATAGAAGAGCTATTGGCAAGCTTGGAAAAAGGGATGACCCCAAGTTTTTCAATCTTAGAAATAAGAAAGAGGGTGAAAAGCCTATTACAATAAAGAATCCCGAGGAGGATACAATTGGGAAAGTTTTAAGTCTATTGAAGAAATTGAATCCACCAACCTATGAAGTAAATAAGTCAAATACTATTGACAAGAATCCTTTCAACAATAATTTTAGTAGGTAGCCCAGGATGCAAAACTATCCTTATACCACCCATTGGAAGTATGCTAATCTAGTCCCCAATCCCCCTCAAGGAAAAAAAGATAAAGGAACACCAGATCCCCTGCAAAAGAATTCTATAAACATGGTAGAAGAGATACCTTAGTGTATTTGTTTGTCAATCCCCTCATTCCCCTAATTATTTTTTAGTAGCTCAATCTTTTGCTACAAATCAATAGGTAAAAAATGAAGAAGAAGGTGAATAATAAAATCAAGAGGATGTGACATGTAATATGATCCTCCTTTTACACAATGATGAGGAGCTTGACATTGAGGAATCTAAATACAATGTTGCAGAACATAGAAATATATATCATATGCATCATTAATAGGTATTTTCTAATAGTGAAGATCAGGATGAAAGCACAATATTCAACACATTTGCTAGAGATGGATCACATCAATCTAAGAAAGCCTTCAAATGAAGAGATTGATAAGATTACTATAGAGATGGTAGCTCAAGCCCAAAGTACATATAATCTAAGGAATAGGACTATCAATAGTGCTCTAGTCAAGCCAATTAGTATTTTTATCAAGGACACTACTAAAAAAGTTACCAATGAAAATAAGAACACTCCTAAAACTTCTAAGGTCAAGGACAACAAGAATAAGAAGTGGGACCCAAAGAAGAAGGTACATTTTCAGGGAGTTGAAACTACAAAGGAAAATGTACAAGAAAAAAGGTTAGACTTTGATATTGTCAAGCAAAAGGAGTCATCTGTTGTTCAAACACCTACATCCATAGGTATTTCTATAAAGTCTACCAATTATGATCTAGTTGACATGATCTCAATATTATCACAAATTACTATAAAGGCTCCTTTATCAAAAATGTTTAGTATAAAGAAACACAAGAATAAGGCTCTATCTTGGTTAGAGGGGATAGGGAATAATAATGTTGTTACACAAGAACTAAAAATTCTACAATAGGTCCCAATCTTAATAAAAGAAAAGGAGGATAAAGGAGTTATGTCCCAAATACCCCAAATTTATTTGGACAATTCATTAGTAGCACACCTACAAGAAATTGACCCCTTTTTCATTAACATAGTTATAAATGGTAGAACTATGAGAAATTGCATGATTGACTCTAGTGCATCAAATAATATTATACCTTTTAAGGTTTTGGAGGCTCTTGGTTTGAAGGTTGATATCAAATAGGGTTGATGTAGAGAAGTGGATGCTAGAGAAGTACTAGTCATAGGTACTATCAATGCCCTACCTTTCGAACCTACTATTTACCCTAATGTAGAGCTATTTATGGCTATTGTTGTGGTTCTCATTCCTCCCCCCCCTATTATGGAATTTTTCTCTCTAGGAAGTGGAGTGGTACTATGGGAGGTATCTTGTAGTGTGATTTTTCATATGCTACTTTCCATATAGGGGAAAAGGCTATCAAGGTTAATAGGGAGCTAAGGGTTACTCATATCTTTGAAGATAGTATTGATAAGGATGCTACTTTTTTTGTAGACACTGAGGTAAATGCATTTAGGGTAGAACTTATTATCCAAGAGACTAAAAAACCACCTCCTATGATTACACAAGAGGTGACTAAATGTTTGGACTCACAGAAGGTATGGAGCATGTATTTTGATGGGGCAAGTTCTAGGGAAGGTTCAAGAGTTGGGATGGTATTTATATCCCCACAGAAAAACAAATTTTGATACTCATTCACCTTAAAATTCACATGTACCAATAATGTAGCAGAATATGAGGCATTTTTGCTAGGGTTAAAGGTAGAGGTGAGCCATGGAATCAAGAAAATGCATGTCATGGGTGATTATGAGTTGATTATCTCTCAAGTTAGAGGAGTGTATGTTTCAAAAAATAAAAGATTGAAACAATATAGGAATGTTGTCTAGGATATGATTGAGTATTTTGATGCTTTTGGAATAATGTGGAAAGACATAAGATATAATAAAATGGTTGAATTATCAGCTAATATGGCTATTAAGACATATGACATATCATTTGCTAGTGTGTCTACTATTTTAATGCAAAATAGGCCTTCAATTCTAGACAATATGGAAAGTTGGAAATTTTTTGAGGATGACAAGGACATCCTAAATTTCTCCTTAGTGAGGATAAATATCATGGACAAGAGCTTGATTTTAGTGCTTGGATATAAACCATTAATGAGAAAGAGAAGATCTTTGGTTAAGAGATCCTATAGCTCAAGACCAACAAGATGCCCAAGGGACTAGTTGTTTTGGAGAATGTTTTTGATAAGTAGGACCAAGTATATTCAGATGCCAAAGACAAGAAACTATATGAGTTAGAAGAAATAAATCTTGGAACTAATGAATCCCCAAAAAAAATATACATTGGTAAGACCCTATTCCCCAAGATTAGTAAATCTTTGATAGGCCTATTAAGAAAATTTAGACATGTTTTGCATGATCTTACGATGACCTTAAGTTCTATAGGAAAGATTTTTTCTAGCATGTAATACCTCCTAAGGATGATGTAAAACCTTTTAGATAGAGGTAGAGGCCTATGAATCCCACTTTGGCTGCTAAAATGCAAGAACTAATGTAGCTTAGGAATGGGGGGATAATAAAGCCAATTAGGCATTCTTCATGAGTGTATAACTTGGTACCAGTTAGAAAAAAGAATGGTGGCATTAGGCTTTGTGTCAATTTTAAATAACTTAAACATTGCATCTTTGAAGGATAACTATGGGTTGCTTAACATGTAGGCTATGTTGCAACAAGTGATTGGTTCAGAGTTAATGTCTCTAATGGATGGTTTCTCATGATACAACCAAGTCCTTGTTGATGAAAAAGAACATTTCAACACAACCTTTACTACCCCTTGGGGAACTTATGTATATGTGAGAATTCCTTTTGGTCTCATAAATATAGGAGCAACTTTTCAAAGGGCCATGGATGTAGCATTCAAAGAATATATTGAAAAATTCATGGTGGTGTATAAAGATGATTTTATTGCATATCCAAAGAAAGATAAAGACCATTGCAAACATCTTGAAAATATATTTATTAAGTCCCTAGATTATGGTGTTTCTTTAAATCCCAAAAAGTGCACTTTCAGAGTAACAAAGGGGAAGTTGCTTGGGCATATAGTTTCAAAAGATGGGGTAAATATTAACCCTAAAAGAGTGTCAAGAATTGATAAGGTGCCAAAGCCCAAAAATATCAAAGGAATATAGTATTTCTTTGGACAAGTTAATTTATTAATGAGATTTGTGACTAACTTTGCTGAGGTTAGTAAGGCAATTTCAAAAATGTTCAAAAAAGGAGAAACTATTAGTTGGGAAGGTGAGCCTACTATTTCTTTCCAAAAAATTAAGAATGCATTAGTCCTTAGGACCCCTAATTATGAAAAGCCTATTCATATTTTTTCTTTTGCATCTTTTCATACCATTGTAGCAGTTTTACTTTAGAAAAATGAAGATGGTCATGAACAACCTATTGAATTCTTTAGTAAATCTCTATAGCCTACAGAGCTTAAGTATGAAATCAATAAGAAGAAGGCCTATGATTTAGTCAAAGCTATCAAAGCCTTTAGGTGTTACCTAGTTGGTGCTACTATTGTTGCTTTTGTGCCAAGTGCAATAGTAAAGGATATGTTTCCTTAGCAAGAAGTGTTTGGTAGAAGGTGTAGATGGATCAATAGAATACAAGAGTTCAACCTTGATATTCATATTACCAAATTGTTAAGAGGTTAGGGATTATCTAAGCTTATGGCTCAAAAAAATTTAGATGCTAATTAGATAAGTGGTAAAGATGAGAACCTTAGCCCTGGTACATGTAAAATGGATCAGTGTGGTTGGTAGAAAGATGTGATATACTATTTATAGCATATGTAATCTCCATCCCATATAAAAAATAATGAAAGGATCACTATAATTTCATGTAGTTAGATACATTACTATAAATGGAGATCTATGGTGGAGGAATTTTGAAGGAATGCTTTAGAAGTACATTGGTCAACAGAAACTAGAAAAGGTATTGAGTGACATGCATTCAAGGGTATGTGATGGGCACTATATGGTAAAGACTACTATCCACAAGATCATGAGAGCATGCTTTTGGTGGCCTAGCTTATTTAAGAATGCTCAAGTCCTAGTTAGGAGATGTGACCCTTGCCAAAGGTTTGCAAAAAAAGTTAAAGTTTTTTGAGAAAATATCTTTGAAATTTGTTGAGGTCAAGGTGCCCTTTCAGCAATGGGGGATGGATTTTATAGGTGAAATATCACCTAGCTCTAGTTGTGGTTACTGATGGATACTAGTTGTAACTGATTATTTTACAAACTGGGTAGAGGCCATCCCTACTAAGAATTATACTAGTAAAATGGTAAACAATTTTCTATTGAATAATATCATTTCAAAACTTGGTTGCCTTGAAAGAATAGTAACTAATAATGCTATGTGCTTACAATGTAAAGAATTTATTACATTCTGTGATAAGAATGTCATCACTAGGCCAATTTCATTGCATCCACAAGGGAATGGACAAGTTGAATCTACAAACAAAAGCTTGTTAAAAGTCACAAAGAGGACTTTGGATGACAACAAGAAGGCTTGGGACTCTAAATTGTTGTTAGCAATCTGGCTTGATAGTATGATAGTGAAGAAGGAAATTGGTGTATCACCTTTTGACATTGTATATGGAATTAAGGCCAAAATGCCTTAGAACAATCTGATGGGTTTATATATCTATATCTAGATGTATAATGATGATATGCAAGAAAGGATGGATGAATTAATTGGATTAACTAAAAAAAGAAAGGAGACATCTACAAGAAATATGAAATTATAGTTGCAATTAAAACATCTATATAATAAGAGGGAAATGGAGAGAAATTTTGAACCAAATTATCTTGTCCTATTGTGGAATGCAAGGCTAGAAGATAAGGGTAAACATGGAAATTTTGATCCTATCTAGCTCAATTCCTATTTGTTATTTTTCTTGGGGTGAGGATTCATACTTTATCAAATAGCTATCAGGTAACTTTCTTGAATTGCTAGTTCATGGACAATTCTTGAAGAAATACTTCTATTGAAGGTATCTATCTTCCATGAACAATAGTTAGGGTTTGTTTCTCTGTACAAATTTTGTAGTTTCCTATGTATATATGTATAGCCCCTATATATGTGTATATATTGATGTATAGTCTCAGAAAGTTATCTTAGGTTGTCAACTATGTGGTTTTCTTAACCCAAAGTTTCTAAATTCTTGCACGGATATAGGTTATCCATCATCCCTAGATAGAGCCATTGATAGTCCCCATTTTCATTAAACTAAAATTGAAAATTTCATGGTGAAATTTTTAAAAAAGTTTGTTGTGATGTTAGGGTTCATGTGTTATTTGTTTTCTTTTTTAGACGATGGCCCTAACATGGTATTTTTTCCCTAATGTAGTTATATTTTCCCTTGCTTTAGTGTGAAAAATGATGCCCTAGGATTGTATCTTCATCCGATCTGCAAGAAATTTCATAAAAAAAAAAAGTCTATCCCTTATCCTAGGTTTTACATCTAAGTGGGAGTTTATTTGTCCTTCAAATCATTTCTTATTATGTTACAACATAAGGGTTAGTAGAGGATCGTAGAGTGGTGTTTTTAGTCCCCCAATATTAAGATATACATTTTTCATAGTATCACAGATGAAAAAGATAAAGTTTACACTCCTATAATTCCCTTTGTGTTATATGATCATATGTCATTTTGAATAGTTTCTAATCCTAGTGTGCAATGTTATGACAAACAGGTGCTCGAGGGATCATAAAGATATTTGATAAGTGTTACAACTAGGTGACAAGTAGTTTGTCATAGTATTGTTGAAGTGTGAAACACAAGGAAGAATTTTAGGTTTTCAATCCTATGCATAATGCCCCACCTAGAGATCCTTGGAACAAGGATTCAATTCAAAAGTTGAGATAGTTTTTTTTACAAGTATGAATGCACATGACAACATGATATAGTGATCAAAAAGATCAAAATGGAAGACATAACCACAATCCTGACAACCAATGAATCTCCAAATGCCACTAACAAAATGACACACACAAACTCGAGAATGAAACCCAAGGACACCATTAGTACAAAAAAATTCTGATCTAGCAAAACATGGAATCACAAGAAATCCTATATGGTACTCAAAATTCCAAGTTGCATTCCCTGAAGAATAGTGGAGATTCCCTCTATTTTTACATGAGACAATAACAACTAATAATCTTGTGCAAGGAAGCACCTCTTCACATGAGAAAGTACACTAAGCCATATGAGGAAACACCATCTCATGCAAGGACATGCTTTTCCTAACAACCAAAACAACCCAACTGGTGTAGGGTTTCATGCGAGGATTCACCTAAGATACATAAGGAAACCTAACATACCATGTGAACATTTGCATTCTCATGTGAGAAAGTACAATTTTGCACAAGGAGACAAATTAGTAAACTAGAAAACATAAAGGTAAAAAGATAGGAAATAAATTTCCTCCACACCAAGGAGTACCAGATCCACATAAATCAAGGAACAAACACTCGAGTGCATAAACAATAAGATGCCATGAAACTAGAAAGAGGACAATCTATCCATCTAAACCATAGTAGTAAAAGAACGTACTAAAAGTAAAATGATCACAGTGTACAAAAGAAACATCACAAGGTATAGAAATAACATCATAATAACTAAACAACCAAACTAATTATGTGGTTCCTCCCAACTATCAATAGCATCATAAGACCATTGTGGATCCTAGCCATCCCCCATGTGTAAAATCCAAAACTACAAACCAAATCATTGGTGCTATCTTATGAGAATGTCACTACTAAAATGTGCTACAACATAAGAGTAAGGAAATCTAACATACTAATAGTAAAGCATTAGATAATCCAAAAAATCAACCGCATCATCAATGTTATGCTCAACATCATACAAATAGGAAATCTAACATTTTAAACCAATAAGCAATAGATATTCCAATGAAGCAATTCACATCATCGAATCATATGTTAAACATCATAATATAGGAATGCATGAAATAAATTAGCATCATCTAAACATGATATCCAAGCATTCCAATGAAAGCTTAAATCACAAGAAAGAATACTCAAAAAGCTGAAGTATCAAGTGAAAACATCCAACAATGGATGAACTAGGACAAAAGACCATCTCTATACACTAGGCCCTAGTAGTGGTGAAGGTTTCTATGCCTCCAAAACACGTGAAACTTGTAGGCCCACACCCATCATGCTGGTGGAGATAATGATCCAACCACAACCACACACAAGCAAATGTCCATGGCTAACACACACACCAAATAGTATGATGAAAAAACCAAGATATAGACAATGCATAAACTATAGGCCCTAGTCAAACACTCAAAGGGCTACTAAGTAGGGGCTAACATCATGGAAAGTTTCTTGGCATCAACAAGCCCAAGCTTGGATCACATGTGGAAACTCTCACAAGGTACTCCATTGGAACCATCACATGAAGCTTTTTCATTAAGTTTTATTACCACTCGCACATTTTATTTAGTTATCACTTACTTAAAGCTCCCTTTTTCAACCTATGGCATCATGATCACCAGACTATGAGATAGAAGCCCCCTCCATATCCTACCCTACCCTACCCATGCCCATCCAATGATGAGTGCACGTAGGCATGTAAATTCCCAACCCAACCCAAATGATCTTATTTCCAGAAGTACCATAGAATATAAGGACTCACAAGTTACTAGATAAATATATGTGTACATACTTGTGTGTGGAACACCACCATCATGAAGATCATAAAACAAGGACTGGATGAGAACACAAGAAAAATATCACTCAATCAAAAATAACTCGAAAGGATAGATTCTCCACAAATCCCAAAGAACAATAAAACCATACATCATGAAATCACTCAACTAACCTTAATCTAGGAGTATAGATTCCATATGAATCCCCATAATGCAGCAAGACCAAACATCATGAACTCACTCAACTTTCCTCAATTTGAGAGTATGGATTCTACATGAATCCTAGCATCTACAAAACAAGAAAAAAGGTCCAAAAGAAACCATAACGATAGGTATAAAATTACTCAACCTTAAACATGATGTTGGGAGTATAGATGTGTCACACATCCCAATGCAAAAAAAAAGTGAAACTATGGTTTGACTGACATCCTACAAATAATCCAATTCCATGACCAACATCATGCCAAGTAAATCTAAGAAAATTGGGTGGCATGCAAACTGAGGCAAAAAACCTCAAAACTCAAAAACTTCAAAATTAAAACCCATTTGGCCTTTGGGTTCAAAAACCAATAAAATCCAAAAATATTTGAGTTTGGACACCGTATGAAAAAACAACCAACATAATAGTACAAAATCCCAAACCCTTAGCCTAAAAACTAGGGAAATGCTCATACCGGCTTGACCGGGTAGAGCTAGCATACATAAACAAAGGGGAACACTAGATCTCATCCTCCTAACAAATGGCTACACAAAAAAAAAGCTAAAATGAAGTAGAAACAATAAAATGGGAGAGCCCTACCTCATATCCAAAAGGGAAAAACTAGAATTTGAACCAATAACTTAAAAGCCTACAGAAGTAGGTGAAAATTTTGACAATCCAAGATCTCCTCGAGGTGGATCCAATGAGACCAACCTTGCGACGATCCCATGCCCATAGCTCCCACAACAAACAAAATAGTAAATTCTTATGAAGAGCATTTTGGATTCTACTCTCCAAATTTCTAATTCAAAAGTGAGAAGTGAGAAATTAAATTCTTTTTTGGATACTTATTCACTTTTGGAGTGAATAATTGATTAGGGAAAATAACCAGCCAACCTAGTTAAATGCTAAATCAACCCAAATGAAAATAGGCTATTCCTAGAAATAGGAATTCATCTATGGAAAAGTTGCCAGAAATTAATATAAATAAAATTAAAAGCCCAAAAACCCAAAAAACACAAAAATTTCCTTAACAGCTTTCACAACAATGCGAAACTCTAAATGCACAGACATGCTCATTGGTCTAATCACATAATGCAAATGAGTTCAGATTTAATAATGATTGAAAGGATTAATTAAATGATTAAAATAAAGATACACTATCCACACAGGGATGATATTGGTAAAATATGAATAGGAGAATCACTAACTCCATATGCCATTGCCAGGCATATAAATCTTGCACATTAAATAACATGATCAAGTTCAATAGCATTTAATAACATAGCCAGAGAAATAAATGCATTAAATTACCTAATTTAACCATTTATTTAATTATAACAAAATAATCTATTTACATCACTCATGTTCGCATAAAGGAATGAAGTAAATACCCATAACACTAAATCCACCACATAACATAATCAGGGATATGTCCAAATATTGGATAATCAAATATCATCATAAAACATACTATCATCTCAAAATGGCATCATCATGCAATATGATCAACTGAACAACATAGTAGTCTAACATCTATGATACTAAAATCAACTATAACATCTAACCCTTAGGTCATCTCAAATGTAAAACATAACATGAGTAACAAACTATCTCTTGGATCAAAATGTAACAAGGTAAATATCCATAGCACATAACCAATGAATCCAACATGGACAAACCATTTCTAATTATTTAAGCATTTAATAATGGTAGTTTACACAACATACATTAAAAGTCACTTAAAACACATAAGAGAACACAATCATAAACATGACTAACCACTACTACAGGAACCCAGTCCAGTGTAGCATGGTAATAATACACAGTGAAATCTCTGCACACATCTCAAGGTAATCACAGAATA
The DNA here is from genome assembly GCA_028749045.1 of Cupressus sempervirens. Lineage (NCBI taxonomy): Eukaryota > Viridiplantae > Streptophyta > Pinopsida > Cupressales > Cupressaceae > Cupressus > Cupressus sempervirens. The sequence continues at coordinate 805,485,670 of CM053789.1, read as the reverse complement.
ACATCATGATACCACATTGATCGTAGCAACCACAAGAACAAACCTTAGTGAACCATAAATCACATCAATATCTTAGAAATTAGCCATAAACATAAACAAAGAAACTGATACAAAACATAAATCCAACCACTTCAATGGTGTAGACCACTCATGGTCACAATCATGATCCCTTCTTAAAGAGAGATCAATAAAGTTGCATCCATCGAGATGACTTATAAAAGTCAAATGGGAGAGGCACTATATCATCCCCCCTAAATACTAGGCTTACTCTTGGAAACTTGCAATCCAAGAATAGAACCAAACACACCAAGAGAAAAATCAAAATTGAGAAATAGGGATGACCCACCAACTTCTTCAAAAGTCCAACCAAATTAGTCCCACATTGTCAAACCATCATGTCAACCCCCAAATAGGTGTCACATTGACACAAGGCCCTCCAACAAGAAACTTCCTATGCACTAGGAAAAACCTATCTAGCCATAAAGTCAACAATGCAAGGTAAGGAAACATCCATTCTACCTCGTCAACAGGTGCTCCACTAAACATGCACCTACCATGTGACTGCAAAACTAGGTCAAAACACTACACACTTCCAACCAGTGTTGGAATTATGGCAAAAAACCATCCCAAATTCCCAAGAATACTATAATGCTACACATGAGCATCCTTGATTCTACATAAACTCACCCTTTGAACATAGAGGATGATGGTTTACAAAAAAAAGTGCACATCAAAGGATACTCACCACTACTAACCACCAAGCATAGGAGCACAAAGTCTCTATGGCACAAAATCTCAACTATCACTAGTAACTAGGGTTACATAACCCAACCAGAGAAGATATCACCTTTCTACAAGGTTGCAAAGACTTTCGTAAGTGGAAAAAATCATGTAAAATTTTCATACCAACTCATAAGGTGGTAAAATGTGTCCAATGATATGATGTCTCTCTAGCAACATGCTAGGAAAACTACACCCAACCTACTGCTAAACTCAGTCTCTAGCCTCAAGTTAACAGTCAAAGATAACCCTAACTAAGACAATCCTCTTGAAGATATAAGCTTAGGGAGAAGGAAACTATAGAGTACTAGGACTGAGAGGGAACCTCTCTCAACCTTTGCACTAAATCAGTCAAGATGCATTAGAGAATCTCACAATTCCACCAAACATCAAAATACTCATCAAACACTAACAAAGCTAATGGCATAACCATGCTAGACTACTTTCTCAAGAGAGAAAAGGATACAAAGATAGGCCAAAGTCAATGTCCAAAAAGTGGATCTAGACTCCTCAAAAGATTGAGTCACTCTCAAATGACAAGGCAACATCCACCTAAACAAAGAATGCTCACAAACTCCACTTCACCTCACAAGGGTGGGTTGGTGCTATAGGAAACACACAAACCCAAGAAAAAATCCAAACAAGTACCTAGTAGATTATTTGTTAACTTCTCTCCAAGAATTACATAAAGGGTTAATCTTCTCCAATGGTCATAAATGTGATATGTCATGATTGAATTGGCCTCTACTCAATAAAGGGTACTCAAAACATCAATCTACACCTTTAGAAGTTCAAATGAGTTGCTTGTTGTTCCCCAGGGGAAATTTTGCATTAGCACAATCTTGCATGAATTTTCTCACTAAACTAGGTGAGAAAATTCAATAAACCAGGCGAGAAAGTGCATGATCACCAGTTTCTTGCACAAAATTTCAAATCAGCACAAAAATTGCCTTTACTCTAGAGGCCATAACTTTCACATTGAGACTTGGATTGACTCTGTTCAAAAAGCATTGGAAAGATATCAATATAAAAAATTATAGGAAACTCATATCATCTCAATTACCAAGACAAGCAATGGACAAAACATCCAAAACAACCCAAGAGAAGACATGTCCAAAATGACATTTGACATGAAAAGAAAAGTAATTCACACATTAAAATCATCATTACTTCTCTTTCATAATTTCATTTATTAAACATAACATAAGCACTAATGCACAATGAAACTGAAAGGTTTTCAAAGCAAGGGTCCAAGAGTCACTTCCCAAACAACAATAACATATCTTTTCAATTTTCTTTCCACAACAACATTAAGTTTAATTACTATTTAAAATATTAGATTAATTTTAAAAAATTGCATTTAACACAAGCGCACTAGCATGTTCTCTATGATATTATCCCTTGTACATACTACCAATGGTTCGAGATGAACATGATAGAGTCACAACACACAATTGGGCAGCAACAAAAACATGAAGTGTAGTCTATGAAACATAATCAAAAGGCCCAAATGGGGGAATTGTCAACTTCAATAGTAAATCACAAAAGAGCTCATTTCAACAATAATTCAAGTGTGACAACAACTACATAGAGAGCGATAGATAAAATTTGATGACTAGTCCAAGAAAGGAAAATATTGAAAACCAATGCTAGCCCAACAACATGAGGAAAACACCTCCAGCCAAATAAAACAAGGCATCAATTGAGTCACATTACATGTGATGACTAAGAATAGTCACACGTGAGGGATAAATCACCACAAAATGCTAATAATTACCTCATCCTAGTAGCATTAGACAACACACTCACACGCATCAAGAAATATACCATCAATAACCCCATGCACATGCAGACTACAATTAATTTTCTTAATTATTTTCCATGCAATGAAACATTTAGATATCCATCAATTTAATACAATTTCCATAGAATTTTGAAGCAATTCAGATCAGGGCTTTAAGTCATTAGCCCAAAGGATAAAATACAAAACCTATTTAATTGCAATGATTCACAATAAACACTCATTTTTCAATGAAGGGAACCATTTCATTAATATAAAAAAATATATAGAATCATAAATAAGATTCATTTATTTATTTACAAATAGGAGAAAATAGGGAAACAATATAGCTTACTCCATAAGGAGAATAAGAAAAGACACTCATAGCCAACACATGGAGACCAATTAGTGGTTTCATCCAAAAGAGTCACACACGTGCAACCAACCAACAAGGCACATTGATTCTTCTAAAAAAACAAGGAAGACTCACTTCCTTCTTCTCACAATGCTCCAATTGCCACTACTAGACAAGAAAGTCCACCCCAAGTAGATACTAAAGCAACAAAGATCATGAGCTCTCACCAAGACACTCACACTCACACAACACAACAACAACCATATGGGCAACATATACACAAAGATCCCAATGTTTGAATATGGGCTCTGATACTAGATGTAATGCCCCACCTAGAGATCCTTGAAAAAGGATTCAATTGAAGCCAAAATATTTTTTTTTTACAAGTATGAATGCACATGAAAACATCATACAGTGATCACAAAGATTGCAACGAAAGACATAACCACAATCCTGGCAACCGACGAATTTCCAAATGCCACTACCAAACTGACACACACAAACTCAAGAATGAAACCCAAGGACAACATCAAAAAACAAATTTTCTAATTTTTTGAAACATGGAACCACAAGAAATCCTAAAGGGTACTCAAAAGTCCAAGTTATATTCCCCAAAGAACAATGGAGAGGCCCCTTATTTTTTGAATGAGAGAATAACAATTGATAGTCTCACACAAGGAAGCACCTCTTCGTGTGAGAAAGTACATTGAGCCATGGAAGGAAACACCATCTCACACAAGGAAATGCTTGGTCTAGTAGCCAAAACACCCAAACTAGTGTGGGGTTTCATGTGAGGATTCACCTAATCTATGTGAGGAAACCCAACACACCACATGAACATTTGCATTCTCACACAAGAAAGTACAATTTTGTGTGAGGATAAAAATTAGTAAACTAGAAAACATAAAGGTAAAAGGATAGGAAATAAATTTCCTCCACACCGAGGAGTACCAGATCCACATAAATTGAGAAATGAACACTCGAGTGCATAAACAACAAGATGCCATGAAACCAAAAAGAGGAGCATCTATCCATCTAAACTATAGCAGTAAAAGGACGTACTTAAAGAAACATCACAGTGTACAGAAGAAACATTAAAATATATAGAAATAACATCACAATAGCTAAACAACCAAACTAAGTATGTGGTTCTTTCCAATTGTCAATAGCATCATAAGACCATCGTGGATCCTAGCCATCCCTTGTGCATAACATCCCAACTATTGACCAAATTTTTGGTGCTATCTTATGAGTATGTCACTACTAAAAAATGCTACAACATAATAAGGAAATCTAACATGCTAAAAGTAAAGCGTTAGATTATCCAATAGATCAACTACATCATCTATCATATGTTAAACATCATATGAATAGGAAATCTAACATGCTAAACCAATTTGCAATAGATACACCAATGAAGCAATTCACATCATCTAATCATATGCTAAAAATCATAATATAGGAATGCATCAAATAAACTAGCATCATCTAAACATGATATCCAAGCATTCCAATGAAAGCATAAATCACAAGAAAGCATACTCTAGAACCCAAAGTATCAAGTGAAAACATTCAGCAATGGCCACACTAGGACAAAAGACCATCTCTGTACATTGGTCCCTAGTAGTGGTGGAGGTAGCTATGCCTCCCAATCATGTGGAACCCATATGTCCACACCCACCATGCTAGTGGAGATAACGATCTAACCACAAACACACACAAGTAAATGTCTATGACTAACACACATGCCAAATAGTATGATGCTTAAAACCAAGACACAAAAAATGCATAAACTATAGGTCCTAGTCAGACACTCAAAGAACTACTAAGTAGGGGTTGGCTTCATGGAGAGTCATTTGGAATCAAACAAGCCCAAGCTTGGATCACATGTGAAAACTCTTGCAAGGTACTTCCCTCTCAAGGTACTCCCTTGGAACCATCACAAGAAGCTTTTTCATTATCTTAAGTTTTATTACCACTCACACATTTTATTTAGTTATCACTTACTTAAAGCTTCCTCTTCCAACCTATGGCATCATGATCACTAGGCTATGAGATAGAAGCCCTCTCCATGTGCTACTCTACCCTACCCATGCTCATCCAATGACAAGTGCTCGTAGGCATGCAAATTCCCAACCCAATCCTAATGATCTCATTTCTAGAAGTAACATAGAATATCAGGACTTGCAAGTCACTCAATAAATGTACATGCACATACTTATGTGTAGTGCATAACCATCATGAAGATCATAAAACAAAGATTGGATGAGAATGCAAGAAAAATATCACTCAACTAAAAATAGTTCAGGAGGATGGATTCTCCATGAATCCCCAAAGAACAATAAAACCATACATCATGAAATCACTCAATCCACCACAATCTAGGAGTATGGATTCTACACAAATCCCCATGATGCAAAAAGGCCAAACATCATGAACTGACTCAATCAACCTCAATTTAGGAGTATGGATTCTACATGAATCCTAGTGTCCATGAAACAAGATCAAAGGTCCAAAAGAAACCATAAAAATAGGTATAAAATCACTCAACAAAACATGATTTCAATAGTATGAATGTGACACACATCTTGAATGTAAAAAAAAAAGTGAAATAATGGTCTAATTGACATCCTACTGATAATCCAAGTCCACAACCAACATCATGCTAGAAAACCTAAGAAAACTTGGTGACACACAAATCGAGGAAAAAAACCTTGAAACTCAAAAACTTCAAAATTAAATCCCACTTTTCTTTTGGGTACTAAAACCTCAAAAATCTAAAAATAATTGAGTTTAGATGCGGTATGTAAAAACGTCCTGCATAACGGTGCAAAACCCCAAACCCTCAACCTAAAAACTAGGGAAATGCTCATACTTGCCCAACTGAGTAGAGCTAGCATACATAAACAGAGGGGAACACTAGTTCTCATCCTCCTAACAAATGGCTACCAAAAATAGAAGTTGAAATAGAGTAGAAACAATAAAATAGGAGAGCCCTACCTCACAAGCAAAGGGGAAAAATGGGAATCTGAACCATAAAATAAAAGCCTATAGAAGTAGCTAAAAATCATAGCAATCTATGGTCTCCCCAAGATGGATCCAATGAGACCAACCTCATGACAATCCCACACCCTTAGCTCCCACAATGAACAAAATAGTAAATCCTTATGAAGAGGATTTTGGGTTTTACTCTCCAACTTTCTAATTCAAAAGTGAGAAGTGAGGAATTGAATTCCATTTTGGATACTTATTCACTTTTTGAGTGAATAATCAATTAGGGAAAATAACAAACCAACCTATTTAAACCCCAAATCAACCCAAAAAAAATATGCTATTCCTAGAAATAAGAATTCATCTATGGAAAAGTTGCTAGGGATTAAAATAAATAAAATTGAAAGTCCAAAAACCCAAAAACACAAAAAGTTCCTTAACAAATTTCGTGACAATGTACAACTCTAAATACACAGACACACTCATTGGTCTAATCACATAATGAAAATGAGTTTGGATTTAATAATCATCAAAAGGATTAATTAAACAATTAAAATAAGGATACATTGACCACACAAGGATTACATTCATAAAATATGAATAGGTGAATCACTAACTCCATGTGCCACTGCTAGGGATATAAATCCTACACACTAAATAACATGATCAAGTGCAATTACATATAATAACATAGAAAAAGAAATAAATGAATCAAAACACATAATTTAACCATTTATTTAATTATACCAAAATAATCTATTTACATCACTCATGTTCACATAAAGCATAACAACACAGGAATGAAGTAAATACCCATAACATTAAATCCACCACATAACATAATCTGGGATATGTCCAAATATTGGATAATTAGATATCATCATAAAACATACGATCATCTCAAAATGACATCATCATGCAATATGATCAACTAAACAACATAGTAGTCTAACATCTATGATACTAAAATCAAGTATAACATCTAAACCTCTGGTCATCTCAAATGTAAAACATAACATGAGTAACAAAATATCTCTTGGATCAAAATATAACAAGGAAAATATCCATAGCACATAACCAATGAATCCAACATGGAAAATCCATTTCTAATTATTTAAGCATTTAATAATGGTAGTTTACACAACATTAAAAGTCACTTAAAACACATAAGCATACATAGTCATAAACATGACTAACCACTGCTACAGGAACCTAGTCTAGTGTAGCATGGTAATAGAACATAGTGTAATCTCTACACACATCTCAGGGAAATTACAAAACATTATGATACCACATTGATCTTGGAAACCATTGACACAAACCTCAGTGAACCATAAATCACATCAATATCTCAAAAATCAGCCATAATCATAAACAAAGCAATTGGTACAAAACATAAATCCAATCACCTCAATGGTGTAGACCACTCATGGTCACAATCATGATCCGTTTTCAAGGAGAGATCAAAAAGGTTGCAGCCATAGGGATGAATTAAAAATGTCAAATGGGAGAGGAACTACACTATGATAAGGAGGTGATCAAGATATTAGGAATGTCTTTGTAAAGTTGTAAGATGTTACACTAAGCCTTGGTCATAAGATCATAGATGAAAAATTTGAAGTGCCCAATGACATGATAAAGAGATGATTATAGGATTGTATGGGTCAGCCTTGGGCCACAAATTTGAAATGTGTTAGAATGATTAAGCCTACTAAAAGTTTTCAATTGGTTGAGTCTGCTGAAGTGGATGAGGGTTTTTATGATCTCATAAATGTCATTGATCATATGTTGATCAATGGACATCACTTTCTCACTAAAAGAAATTGCATTAAGTTTAAACAATGGAACAAAGTGACAAGCTACCACATGGCATGGGGGAAATATGGTATTCATTCTATAGGTATCCATAAGACTAGAAAGTGAGATTGAAGGTGTTATGATGCTACAAAAAAATGAGTATCATAAGGTCATGAAGAAGATATTTTGAGCTTATGATGCTATAAGAGGATTTTTGATCATAAGATTGTAAGGTGACTAATGAAAAGGAAAAGTGGTAGTATTTTGTCAAAAGATCCAATCCTGATTGGTCAATTGTGCAATGTATACTAGGTGGATGCCAAGCTAGATCAGTGGGGCTAAAAAATTATTCTACATAAGTTATATTTTAATGCAGCATATTGTAATCTTTGATCTTATGATAAACAATATACTTTAAGATCTCAAGCTAATAGATGAAGTTTTATAATTCTATGGGGAGAGTGTATCATGAGATTGTAAAGTTTAAAGGTATTGCCAGTGATGCTTTGATGAAGGAAGGAAATAGTTTCTCATACTATTGTAAGGGTATGAGGGGTAACTTCCAATTTTATGAAATGATAGATAAACCATAATCATAAGATCATGAGGTAAGGCGTGTTGAAATAAGATGCTACACTGTTCAATGTAAACTATTTGTCATGAGATCGTAAATGATTTAAAGGTCATCTTCGATGTCACGATAAATAGTGTGTTGTGAAATCGTAAGGGTTTTTCCCATGGTTTACAAATCTGTGATAAGGGTCTCATTTCAAGGTATTGTAATATTTTAGAGCTTTTAATCCCTACCTAAGATGTTATAAAGGGTTTGAATTCTTTGATGATCATAAGATCATAAACCTTAAGTTGACATGAAGTTTTTTGAGCTGGAAATGACAACAGACTTCTCGACCAATGAGATTTGAGTATGGTACAAAAAGTGAATTGCTAGATAGTAATGGTGATGCTCCCCTGAGGTAACAAAATAAGCTGATTTTATGGCTCATGCATGTTGAAAATCAATGCAAAGTTAAATGTTGATGATGTACATTCAGCTATAAAGACTTTCTATTTATCAGTTACAGTTTACCATTCATAAAGAGAAAAAAATCCAAGCAATTGCAGTATTTTTAGTGCATGCAGATAATTGTCTTGAGTACCTAAGGACAAAGTTTATACAATATTTTCCAGCATAATTTTAGGATGTATGATAAAGAGGTAGAAGAAATTCAAGCGTTGGACATGGAGGTTGTAGAGACATCAACTTTTAAGAGAGGTAAAATGCAACAAAGAAAACCTAATAGGTTTGTCAAAGAATGGGTTAATCTTTTCCCAAGTTCCTCAGATGCTAATTTTGTAGATGACCATGCTTTGATAGACCCATTCACTCTATGTAGAGATGCTACATACCCTAGGGTCATGGGTTTTGAACTTTTCAAATATTTTTATCATAATAGAGAGAAGAAGATGTTGGTGTGTAATCCATGGAAAAAGAACCTGGAAAAGTTGATCTTTCGAGAGGTCTTTGTGGATGTGAACTTGATGAAGGCCCAAATTAGATCATACAATCTAGCCACCAAATCCTTCCATAGGAGAGATGGAACTATTCTCTATACACTTGAACATGCTTCATTCATTGAAGCTTTTGGATTGGATGGAGCCATGGGCTAGCTTGTAGATTTGGAGGATCTACAAAAGAAATTTGAAAGAAATAAAAAAGCTTATATAGGGAAGTCTATGCTACAACATATCACTATGGACCTAAAGACTATGCATGATTACCCTAAGAAAGTGGAGAAGATGATGCCTTTGGAAAAATTCAAGAATTAGTTTGTGAAAACAACATGTGGTGTCCATAAAGTACTTGGAAAAGATGGAACTGATATGGTGTATGGTCCTAAATTCATCATAGTGAATGATGTGCAAGATTCCTAGTATGGACAAGAGTATGATTATGTTGAATACATATTGGAAGTGATGAAGGAAAACATTGCCTAGTTCAGAATGGAGAATCAAAAGATTTCAAGTTCCATCACTATTCACTGCTGATGCACTTGATCCTCTATAGGAATGTGGGGTATATGAGCTCTAATTTCATTGATCATACTACAAATGTAAATGAAGAGGTTCAAATTTAGATGTGGACATAGGTGTTGGTGTTTTGAAATATCATAGTTCTATATTACCCTGATGAGAACAAAATACATCTAGGGGTAGCTACTTCCCATCTTCAACATATCCTTTCAGACACTAGGCTAACTATAAGGCTAGACCCTTCTTCTACTTTAGGCTCTAGAAAACCTAGGTAGGTGTACCTTAGATTCACTTATAAGGTACCAGTGCTAAAACATACACTTGAATCTTGATAAAGCATATAAAAACCCTAAACCTTCTAACACTTAAGCAGAGATCTCTGACATGGAATAGCTAATAACATGACCAAATAACTTGATAAGATAAGTAAAGGTATCACATATTATTTCTTCAACATTTAAAGGGAAAAAATTGATTAATGATGTTGATTTCAGAAAAACCCTAGATATGCAACATTAAGAACAAGTTGATCTTAGTAACTGATCAATGCCTTATCTATTGGGCATTTCCACAAATTAAACATATACATCTATTATATCAATGACATATTTCATACACCTATATATAAGACCTTTCTTATCACTTTGTGAATCAGACATTAGTGTTCACAAAGACCTCATTCTTATGAAGTATCCTTCTCAAATAACCAATAACCTTGTCAAACATATCAAGCATTTACTTGGCCCTTTGATCCAATAGCAAAATATATTAGACATACAACCTTAAGGGGAAGCAAATGGGTCTCAATTATTTTTTCTTAAACCACATAAGATTGCAAATTATAGAGATAGGAGACAAGAATCAAAATGAAACTAAAGATATTCTTGCTCATTTGTATTCATTTCCTTGAAACTATACATTCAAATGCATGAAATAAAATATAGAAATGCCTAATAGATTAGAACTAGCTATATTATCTTTACTAATACTATTCATAAAAGGGAAATATGCTAAAGAATATGGTGGAATTATAGTTTTGGAATCAACAATGTGGTCTTACACTGAAAATTGCCAACCCCTACAATGGATGAGACAAAGAAAGATATATAAGGAATGAATTCCTAGATCTGATCTACAACCACCATGTGTCCACTTGGAAAACTTCCCAAAGAAGTTAAAAATAACTCTCTAATCTCTTCCAACCAATGACAAATTAAATCCTCACTCATTTTGCCTCCAAAGTTGAAAATATCTTCAACACTTGATGAAAAACATAACTAATTTGGAAGGAAACAATAATTACCAAATTTTCCACCAAATGTACATCAAATTACTAATTAGAAGCCAAATACTTCAACTAGGATCAAAATATCACATACTGGAGCAACCAAACATGCCAAGTGTCACCACAACTAAATTCTATAACTACACTAATGAAGTCATTACCTGCAACTAAGCCTCCCACTAAAAATAAAAAACCCCACATAATAGCTATCCTTTAATACCTATGTAAAAAATAGCTCCAAAAATAGATAGCTCATCTCCTACTATTTCCAATGGTATATTGGAGTCCATATTTTGGTTCAATCTCGCCCCTTTGGCAGCCATTTGAAAACTTGGCCTAGGGCTATAAAATGGATAGTTTAAATGAATGAATTTTAAATATCTCTGTAGTAAAAACTATAGGAAATTCATCATTTAAAATAATTTTTTTAACATGAAGATTGAATGCTCAAAAAAATAGAATTAAAATATTCATTATTTCAATGTATCTCCTTATACCTCCCTCAACCATTCAAATGACACCACATGTTGAAAGATGATTGGCCCCCTTGACCACTGGTGGGTCTCACAACTCCCACCATATTTCTATTTTTTTGGGAGGTTGCCACATCACTACTGGTAAAATTCTCCCAATTTTTGGTGGTGACATGGTGACCACCAAAAATTTCACTAGATTTTGGCATCGTGTTCTCTACAAGTCAAAATTTGTTGACTTTGTCATCCACTTGGTTGGGTGAGATCCACCATACGAGTTTCCTTCAAAAGGCACTTGACTTGAAGACAACTTCATAGTATGTAAAGTTGTATTTAAGAAACTAAAATGCTCCATGTCTAGCAAATATGGGATTAAGTTTCCTTCATTGACTTTGTATTATTCTTTCTTTCTTTTCCCAGCTGAAATTTGATCCTGTTTTGAAAATGAAAAATACTCGTTGTTGATGATACCACTCACAATGCCTTGAAAAGCTATTTTTCACTTGGGGAAGACTTGCACTTAAAATAGAGGAACCACCATCCATTCATAACCCCCTAAACTAAATGCTACAACCTTTTTCCATAACACTAACTTGGGGAAAAATAAATGAAACTAGGACAGGCTAGGAAAAATAATCATGTTTAATTTTATTTGCTTTCAAACTAGCTTCTTGGATGATTTCTATCGAAATAAGCATATCATCCTTCCTCTACCATAGTTTCATGATGGTATCCTCTATGAAAATGGATGAACTTCTAACAAAGAAGATGCCACTGATAGATATTATCTTGCTATGGTGTATGCATAAGCCCAATACCCTCTTCTTCTCCTCATTTAGGTTTCACACATTACTAGAGGCCCTACACTTTGATATGAGCAAAATGAGTGGCTTCAAATTAATTAAATAACCCTAGTCTGTAACTTCCACTAGACTCCCCTACCAAAATTTGTAATTAAAATACAAATTGCTACAATACATCTAGGCACCGCCTCTGCAAGGCTCTACTCCTGCAAATTCCTCCAATGACTCTTCAACTCTCTCCACTTCCTTTTTTATATGGTGGTTGCTTTACAAATGGAACACCCACTTGGCATGGCTCCCTACTCCACTCATTATCATGGATGTAAACTACAGACACCATAGTTTTCTTTTATGCATGTGGGTGTTATGATGTGAGGTCTCCTTCTACAAATATTGCATCCATCTTTATTACATAGTCAATGTCCTTCACTATTGGTCATCTCATCACCACTCTTGGTGACATGATATCTAAGCAAGCCAGCAAGATTTTTTTGGTTTAGCTTCATCCCAAGACTCCTTACTCTATGACAATATGCACATAGGACAATCCAGCAAGCAAGAATTGGTGGGTTACCTCAAATTTGTGTGTTTGCAAATATCACAAAGTGCAAATGACGATTCAAGTATTTTTGTCTCATAGTTCAATCTTAAAAAATTTTAAATGTAACTATTCCAACATAGTTGTATACTTAGGAAGCAACCTTTCCTTTTGATGGGTATATTGAATACTTTCCATGTAGATCAAAATGTTAAAATGGCTATTGATTTTGGGTAATTTGAAAAACATGAGACTCAAAATAATCTACAATTGATCAGACTTTGAGAGCTATGTTCAAGCTTACTTTTGACAGTTAAAGAATTAATAGAGAAACATCAATCTTCATTGTAAGGTAAAGTTGTCTTACATGTCTGAACTCAACATGCTAGCCCATCCATGGAAGCCTTAAAATTGTTGCTTAGTGGTTTGAAATAATTTCACAAGACTAGAAAGGTTTCCATCCCAACATTACACCACCAATCTTCAAATATACATGCCAATTGTTGTACTTCTTGATGATGATACTAGAATGAAATTACAGAGCCATTCATATACATGCGATGATGAATTACTAATATCCCACAAACATATCTACTTATGGTTAATTATCCATAAGGACATCAATCCATGTGCGGAGATTGAGATAAGAGAAAAGATTTTGCCAAGTCTCAAAAGTACTAAATAAAAACACAGATCACAATGTACATCTTGAAATATCATTTTAGTCTCTAAATATTTCAATTTCACATCTTATCAATCTGGTGCAATTATTCGGGGCCCAAAGCGGATCCGGCTAATTTTTTTGTTTTGTTTCTAAACACCTAAATTGTCAAATTGATCCAATAGTCATTTGACATTGATTTGATCAAAATTCAATCACTAATGCATCACTTGAAATTCATTTTCAACCTTTCCTACAAACTGTCAACTTTGTGCCAAGAGGTCCTTTGACTGGCCTTAAAAATTGATCCAAACACCTAACCAGGCTAATCAAATTTGTAGAAAATTTGGTAAGAGGTCAAGGTGGGCTATTCAAATTTGTAGACTGGAAACACTAGCAGAAAAGCATTTTTCTCAAATAGAATGGACCTGGGAAAGTGTGCAAATAGATACATCAAGATTCATAAAACCACTAAATAGATAAGAAATGACTATATTAGCTTAACTAATACTATTCATACAAGAGAAATATGTTGAAGAATGTGGTATCTTAGTGATGAAAACACATCAAAACTGGAACCCTGGTTTCATAGTGAAATCTACCAACCTAATATCACATCAATGAGAAATTTTCTCCAGAACTAGAATCGTTGCAATGAATGAGAAAGAAAGAGATATATGAAAAGAATGGAATCCTAGATATGATTTGGAAATGACATGTGTCAAATTGGAAAACCTCCATCTAGAGATGTAAAACATCTCTCTACTCTCTCTCTATAATTGCACATCAAAAATTCTCATTGTTACTTGAGAATGCATTGAAAATATCTCTAGAATGATTAAAATGTGTAACTGATTTTGATTCCAAATCTGCAATCAAGGCAAAGGAAAAACATCCATCAAATGACCTCTAGAGGCAACATAAACTTTTTAGAATCATTTTTCTCCACATTCAAGCTTCAAAAAACTTTCATATCTGACTTCAAGCTAATTTTGATGCTCAATGATGAATTCTTCCCATTTTGGTAATAATGCCCTAAAAAACACAAATCTTCTTATTGACTATACCACTAAATACCTATGTAAATTTTGATCCCATATTCGAAAAGTTCATCTTCTCCCAATTCCAATGGTATACTGCACTACATATTTTTGACAAAAATTAGTCCTCTAACATGTGTTTGAAAATTAGGCCGCCATTGCAAGTTCAAAGCATTTAAAATGAAAAATTAAAAAGTTTTTTGTAGTTAGAACTATAGAAAACTCAAAATTATTTTAAATTTTTCAAATGAGACTTTGAGTGTTCAAATTTTGTGAAAAAATAAATTAAAAAACATTTTTTTCATTTCCATGTTTTTTGCTTTTTTTGCCAATCTAGGTCAACCCCTATTGACCACCTGGGTGCCATGTAATCACTTTCTATTGGTCAAGTCTCACCACGTGTCATTTCCACATGAGTTTGCAAGTCTTAATCCCAACTCTAGCTTAACCCTAGTGAGTTGGCACTTAACCCCACTTTGAAGCTTTGGAACCCTTAATGGCTAACCATGGTTAACTTGGGCAATGATGCAAAATATTACTTTTCACAACCTCTGGACCTGTAATGCTGCCTTTGCCTTAACCATTGCAAATTTGCGTAAGGGAAACACTTGTCCATTACTAACATCATCATCTCTATTTCTTTCAACTATATGGCTAGTAAAAATTTGGTTGACTTTACCTCCAGCTGTCATCGGCCATGACCTCACGCGTGAAACTTTGGCTTACAAAAGTTGATGTTTTTAAGACAAGTTGGCTTTGTGTGTTCATGGTTATAAAGCTCTAAAGTTTTGAATGCCCAAGAAATGTGGTACTAATGGTTTTACTATCATCCATTTCTAAAACATGTAGGCATCCTCTTGTAGTTTCCATTAACAATCTTCTATCTCTAGAAAAGGGCATCTCCTTGAAATGAGGTCATCCCTCACACCTTCCTCCTACTTTCACCCTTGTAATACACTTGTTAATGCACTAGAGGGGAATATTTAACCATTTCCATGCTCTTCCTTAACCTACAACTATTGTCTCTGTTATTGGTATGTGCATTCCATCAGATCCTCTATGTAGATTTGATGGCATGCATTGTGCATGGTGACAACTACAAGCATTCACAAGAATATTTTTTATAGCAACTTGGGTGAGAAGTCAAAAAGTGACATTTTCCTTGCATAGAAAGAGAGTAAATGTTTTGAAACACAAAAACCTATAAACATGCCAATGTCTCCTGTAGGAGTGTTTGAAATAGATTCACATTAAATCTTGGCTTCCACTATGCTCTATGGTCAAATTTAAGGGTGATGTTACTATCATTTCAACTAGATAGCAGCCCCACTTTACTTGAAAACTCCATCTTTTCATCTTCCATCTTTCTACAACATGATAGTTGGAAGTCTATGTTATCTCCATGCAAGATGAGGACTATGAACCTTCCAACAGATTTAAACCAAGCAAAAAATTTTGTGTAGGAAATTGATAAAGCTTATTTAATCCCTTGTTCTACTGACAACATAGTACTTAATCTATGTGAGTTCCTCCCATGTGTCTTAGCTCTACATGGCTACCTCCAATCTATGGACTTAACTTCTCATACTCTCCCCCGTTACCTATCATGAGCTATTCATCCTTTGGAACATTCATTGAACAAGGCTAGATGACTCAAAAAGGTTTCTCCTCTTTGTTGCTACACCCTAATCTTTCTAATCTCCCATGACATGGTTTGAAATTTTACTTATTTAGAATTTTACTTAGTCAATATTGATCCCCTTTTTCACTTGTTTGATTTGGACATTTAGTAATTCAGTGGGGTAGCTTTGAAGATTATAGTTAATAATTTACCTTTCACCATAAAACTTGGACTTTCTCCCCTTCAAAATATGCATTCGACATGAATGGATGGGGAATAGAGTGGTGAAAAGGCTCTAACATGGCATTCAATCACTTGATTTTTGTTGAATTTTTTTTTGGCCTTTTACATTTTGGGGCTTAGGGCATGAAGCAAGGAGAAAAAGAAAGACATTACCATCTACTACTAGAGTGGAGGTGGAAAAAGGAATGGGATCCTTTTGGAGATCATGCAACTCCTTTACAACTCTGACACCAACACCAACCACCAATCTGCTTGGCTAACATAAGTTCCACTTGGATCAGCCTCCATAGTGCAATATCATGTCTGCTCATTAGTTTTAAAAGGGTTAGTATTGATGGTTTCGAACAAAATTCAATAGGGAAAACTCCTTAAACCATCCTGGCTCCAATCTATGCCTTATTGATCTATTGATGCAATTAGCCAGACCCCAAAGCGGGTCCAGCTAATTTTTTTTTTCATTTTTGAACAACTAACATTTAAAACTAGCCTATTGAATCTATCATATTGATTGGAAATGAAATCAACTGCTTCAACCATTATTTTAACTCAATTTTCAACCTTTTGTTGACTGTTAATTTCATGCCAAGAGGTCCTCTGATTGGTTTTAAAATTTGATCAAAACACCTAACTAGGCTCTAAAAATAGACACACTGATTCTCTATTCCACATTCTTGCACCCTGTCAAATCTTGTCTCATGATGAATTCTCAGTCAAAATATATTGACTGTCAAAGTTGTCTTCTAATAACTGCCTACAAGAAAACATGTCAGGAAACAATAAAATGCATTCTAATTTAGCTTTGAAAATAGGGCAAACTAACACTTGGGGGAATAGAAACTAGGGAACTTGTTCACTATCATGAGGATGAAATAAATCTAGGATTTGAGCTCACGATGAATAATTGGGCACATTTTGCGAGCGTTCAAAGTGGGCTACTTAGATTTGCAGGACTAGAAATAGTGGCAGAAAAGTGATTTTTTGCAAATGGAATGGACTTGGGAAAGTGTGTAGACAGATTCGTTAAGAATTGCAAACTAGCACACTTAAAGAATTTTTAGAGTAAAATGCAATGGTGAAATCTATTCAATCTCACCTATCATGGATTCAAAATTATGACATCTCAAATAGGGGTACCAATAAATCTACATCTCTTGACACCAGTAAAGCTTCACAAATTGCAAATGGAATTACATTCAAAAACTAATCAAATAGATTCATCATAAGCTCAAACTTGAAAAATAACAAGTATCTAACCTATAAAATGGAACAAGAAAGGAATTATCCCATTTTGGTCAATTGGGTCAAAATTATAACAAGTCAAATAGGGCCTCCCAGAATTATAAACAATTTGTATCAGCATGACATTAATAAATGACCAACTTTGAGGGATTCAAAACCTAGTAAAAAAAAATTGAAACAACTTAAAATCTAAAACATAGGTTCTCTAATATGGATAATACACACTCCTAAAGCAAAAATTCATGAAACATAACCAGGTACAAGATATTCAATTGCAAACAAGGCCTTCTATCGCTATTTGACACTTAGGAAAAAATGCAGATTTGAACATTGCTCAAAATGGAACTTCACAAAATGACTTAGAATGGAAATTTATCTTCATAGAATGAGTGGATATGCTAAATGCAAGGTGTTAGAAACATTGAACATCTCTTAGGAATTAAATGAAAAACCAGGTACATATGCATTAAAAACACTTTAAAAGGCTCAAAATCTTGGAATGGTACTCAATTTGGGAAGGCAATTTTGAGTCCCATCACATCCCACATATTACCAAAGTTTATCCCTCCTAGGTTGGGTATAATTAAATTTAGGTAGTAGTTATTTATTGTTAATAGGTAGCATCTAGGGCCTAAAGTGTATAAAGGCACTTTCTTAAGTAGATGTTTTAAAGTGGGGAACTTTTCAATTGGGAAAGAGGCCTTAGATCAAATTAAACTTTCCTCCACCACTACAATCTATCAAATAGTCCCTATAGGATGTACAGTCTCAATAATTAGATGAAGAACACCCTTAAAGAGATAAGGAATTATGTGTTGCCTAACACCAAGGAGCTACCCATGAGGATGTTATTACTAATATTTTTTCAAAGGAGGAGGCAATAGATAAATTGACTAAGCTTGATGATGTGTTAAGGGTAGAAAGGGAAATGAAAAGAATAGATCCCAATTTCATGGGATTGTATATGGATATCCCCTATCCTCATAGGATTAGGAAGATAGTCATTGACCATACTAAAATTATGGCTCAAATGTAAGAGGGACCCATGAGAGAAGAAGAGAGGGTATGTCCTAACAACCTTGAGCCTAATGTGACTCTAAATGATGAAGAAGAGGAAGATGAGAATGCTAAGGCATAATGGGTCACAAAAGGGAAAAATAGACAAAAAATTGTCCATATCATTGCAGAGGTAGAATAGAGGACTCTGCAAATTTTACTGGGAAATAGTCATAATTTTGCTAACTTAAGGAAAACCTATCTCCAACATAGAGTTAATCTAGCTAAGAGCATATTCAAAGATTTGGAACTAGCTGTAGAAAGGATGGATCATAGGATCATTCAGGGCCAAAAATTTATAGAGGATGATGAATTTATCAAATCAACTAAGTTCAAGAGCTTTTTGTATAAGGTAAAACAAGGTGAATTGATGCTAAAAATGAAACTAGGAGAATTAGATGAGAAAAAATTGGAACTAGTCGAGAAGCTATAGGCTTTTGATCCTGAGAGTGAAATCATGACTCTAGAGGAGGGAAGAGACCTTGTGCAAAGGAGTGGTATTTTGTTAGTATCCAGATAGAATTTGGAACAAGCATTTATGCTTGATCAGATAAGGAGAGATGAGAATGCCATCTCATATGAGGCATTTGGTGCTGATGGACTATAGAGAGGAACATGATTCAAATAGATACCAAATCTATAGAAATTTGGAGCATGGCTTCATCATCAAATAAGCATAAATTGATGGATTTGGAGAGCACATAATAGGGTAACATGATTGTATAGACTTTGCAAGGCACTTTAGGTACAAAGATCTTAAAGTCCACAAAGCATTTATCATTCATGAATGAGGCCAAGTAGAGGAGATAAAGACTAGGCTTGCCAAGTCTATACATGATTACATTGATGTGAGGAAGCTCTATGAGGATGAACTTAGGAAAACCCATGTCTACAAGGAAAAGATTGAAGAGCTTGAGGATAAGGTCCAAGAACTAAAGGCAAAGGTTGCATCTCTCAGAGAGGAACTTGTAAATGTAGAGCAAGTGGTTGCTATAGAATAGAGCCAAGAAAAAAATGATCAAGAATAACCAGCTGAGGACACAACTGAGGCCCCAACACAAATATATGGTTTGGATGTAGGGGATACAATAGACTCAAAGAGAATGAGCATTGATGCTCCACTTACTCATCAAAGAGATGAGATAACGACAATTGTCCTTAAGAGTTTAATGAGCCACAAGGTTGAAACTCTGAATAGTATATAACAACTAGCTCATAATTTTTATGTTACTTTACAAAGTACTAAGCAATTCTAAAATGAGACACTTTCATGGTTATCACCCACATTCAATCTATTGGGACCATATACATAGTTCTTAGAGAGGCTTATTGTATTGATGGCTAAAAATCTAGATTTACCTCATAAGATAATCACAGTGAAGGAGGGCTCAAAGGTAGTCAAAGAACTAATTAGCTTCTTCATTGGTAAATTGAAAAATATATAAGGGAATTTGAAAGTCTTATCTTTGGGAACTCATCCCTATATACCACCAACTTTGGATGCAAGCAGTACAATGAGGGATTGCTAGGAATGGTCTAATTTTTTTTGTGCCATTTTGACTTAGGAGGACATTATGGTAATTTTTGAAGATAACTTTGAAGCCCCTTATAATAAATTAAAATATTCCCTATTTAGAGTAGAAATAGACTTGAATAACTTAATTGTTGAGTCTAAAGCCATTAGAGATGCCAAGTGGACTAAAGCGACAAAGGATCTAGAAGAGGTTAGAACTATAGTGTGGCCCACCAAAAGGGTGTTACAAGCTAGAGTTGTTGTTGCACCAAAATATCAACTTGTTAATGCCTAATACACACTATACTTATAGAACATAGGAGGTGGTTAGTCCATGTAATGAATCTCAAAGGGAAAGGGTGGTGGTTAGTCTACCAATTCCTCCCTCTATGTTACCTGAGGAGATTCAGACCTATGACCAAGCTTTGATACCACTTGTTACTAGCTAGAGTTGTTGTTGCACCAAAATATTGGCTTGTTAATGTCTGATACAACCGCTAGACTTATAGAAAATAGGAGGTAGTTAATCCATGTTACGAATCCCAAAGGGGAAGGCTAGTGGTTAGTCCAACAAAGGGAGATCTATGTTTTGGAAGCGATGGGAGAGATCAAAGCCTTGTTGTCAAGAAGTAGCTAAGATATTGCTCACTAAAGATAGTAAAAGACAAAGGGGAGTAAAGTCAAAGAGCATGACATAAACTTTCACTTGCCAAACTTTTCAACTACTTCCCCTTTTGGATTGAACATTGAGGAATGTCTTGTATATCTTTTTGTTCATATCTTGCCACTTTTTGTATCCATTCATGTTTTGACATGTGTCCTCCTCCCATCTGTAGCTTGTTATAATTTTATATAAGGATTTCTAGGATTAGGAGTTGAGGTTGGATATCTGTAGAATTTTCTTATTCTTATGTCTTTTTAATAGTCCATCCATTCTTCTATAACTATTTAAATGTGATTAGTTTTTGTATACTTGAATATATATAGTAAACATCAAGTATCAGTGGTCAAGTTGTAAGTTATTTTCAAGTCTCTCTTATTATTGTAAGCATTTTCAAAGAAAATCAATACAAGAAGAAAATTATCTATATATCTGTGTCTTTGAGTTTTGTATCCGTTCTTATATATCTATAATTTTGAGATTGAAATGAACAAGTTTTATTTAGTTTAATGTAATTCATATAAATTTTATATCACTTACTTATTGATGCTGATTCAAAGAATTAGATAATCATTCTCTATAATTGATAGGGTTTATGGTTTATAAGAAGGATATGGTAAGAATGAAATTCAGAGCTTATTGTTGATAGATTTAATTACAAGTTGATTACATAGGTCCAATTTTGCTAGTTTTGATTCTATATATCAATGGATAAGACACTAGTCAATTAATTTCAAAAAAAAATTGATGATTCGCCTAAATTCAAAATATATATAATAAATAAACAAATAATTTTACCATTTTATGTAATGATGAACTAGAAGTGCTGGTTGTTACTTATTTTCTTTTCTTTTTTTTGGTTATAGTTAGCTACTTTGATCAAGAAGTTTATAAAAAAATCATAGAAGAACATTGACCATTTCTACTATAGGGGATAGTCTTCAAGAGAAGAGTATTAAGTTAGTAAGATTAAATCCCTAAGGTTTTCCCACCTTGGCCCTATAGAGCCTAAAGTGAAGTGAGTCCTGATGACTGTTAATATTGGCCCAGAACTAAGATTTAGCCCTGTTGAATATAGGATTAGCTAATCCTTAGGGTTGTTCATGTCTTATGCTTCTTGGTATTAGGTTTAAACCCACCTAATATGTTCCTTACTAGTAAGAACTCCAACACATCCATCTCAAAATCTATGCATATAAACTGAAATACCAAATTGAGCATATACATCCATAGCATGAAAGTAAAAACATTTAACACATGCATGACACAAGATATTTGGTTACCTAGAAACCCTCCAAGGAGAAGGTAAAACTAGAGTCGGGATGACACCCACAAATATTCATTGTTGTAGTAATAAAGTGTATCCAATGAAGGTTATAATTTTTTGATCAAGAAACATGATCTACCCTATTAAATGTCTCCCTTGTTAAAATCTTACAAGATTGTTAGATCTTACCTTGTTAAAGGATTTCAACACTTTGTTAGAAGTGTTCTTGATTAGAAGACTTCAACTTACAATGAAGTAAGTACCTTGTTAAGGAATTTACAACAACTTGTTAGGACTATTGTATTAAGAGATTTAATTGATTCACCTATTAGAATGTCTCAACAATGATCCTTCAGTACAAACTTTGTTGCTTGATGTCAGATCATCTATTTCCTAATTTGTACTTGATCCTTTCTAATCTCCTCTAACTGATTCTACTATGTATCTCAAATCATAATTCCTTAGTCACCATGAATGCTCTATTTGCACATGCAAACTTCTTTCTTTTCTCCTTAAGCATTCATAAATTTTTAAAGGTTTTTCCTCCTTAAAAAGGCCTAGGCTTAGGGTTAGGTATGAATCAACGATTGTGATTCACCCATATTGCCACTTAATCTTTCCCTTTTTTTGATTAGATACATGCAATGCATAAGGATCATCAATTAAGATTCATCCTTATCATCTAAGATTAGAAAACAATTCTTAAGTCGGTCCAAAAATGGTTTACATAGAAGTTTGTGCCATAACAAACAACTATGTTAAAATTGTCTTACTTGGCACTTGAAGTCCTCGATGCTTGGCATCAACTACAACTTCAATGTTTTAACTTAGCTCTTCAATGACTTGGCATCCATTGATCACTTAGCATCTGAATAACTTGGCACATACTATCTACTTGGAAATTGAGTGACTTGGCATTTACTAGTTACTTGACACATACTAAATATCTATCGCTTGGCATATACTATATGACAACTTATGCTCAACATGTATTACTTGTTTGGCATGAACTAAGTAAATGACTTAAGTATATTGTCACTCATATGTCAAAATCAATCTAAGATTAACGGAAGTTACTCACATCTAAATGAACATGTATGGTGAGTCAAATCTTGGGGTGGTAAGGGTAGTCCACTAGGATTGATCCTTGCACCAAGATATTAAGCAGAAAATAAGGGTAACATTTATCCTAGGTTCTTAGGAAGGGCTTATGTATAGGAGTTGATGAAAGCCAACTTTACAGCTCACAAAGATCACCTGCATGCAAATAACCTATCAAAGGAAAATTAAAGAAGGAAGAGGTGGAGCTTGGAAAAAACCCTAAATGGACTTGAGAGAGAAGATATTGCAAAACAAAGAAAATGTATTTACAATAAAAATGAGATATCAAATTGCAAAGAGAGAGCTCAAATATAAAGGCCTCATGGAAGCTTGTAGAACAAGTTGGAAAGAGGTAGAAGATAAGGTTGACAAGTAAGCACACTTCCACAAAAAAGGTGGAATGTGCTAGAAGGGAACAAACTCCCGTGTTGTCAACAACTCATCACTAAAACTATTAACTACATGCATTTACCTAAGTAAGCTTAAGTAAATAGAATAAATAATTAATAATTAATTATTTACTCTAACACCCCCCTTAAGTGCAACTTAGGGGAATTCCTTAAGCTCACAAAAACTAAGATGAAATGCAGAATAATTCTAGGCAACAAGGCCATGTTAGGTACCCATGTACAATGCAAAGAAATGCAACCTCTAAAAATGGGGAAAGAGAGAAAACCACATGGGAAAAACCCTCCCACAAAAAGAGGTAACCTAGTGAAGGATTGAAGAAGCTTGTGACTAGAGGAATGTCCCATAAAACAAGAACAAAGAGTGATTATGAAGAGCATCACTGAAGCATAAAGAAGTCACAAATTTTGTCATAAAAAAGAAACTGCTGATCTAGAGAACCTCCATGGAA
The DNA here is from genome assembly GCA_028749045.1 of Cupressus sempervirens. Classification (NCBI taxonomy): domain Eukaryota; kingdom Viridiplantae; phylum Streptophyta; class Pinopsida; order Cupressales; family Cupressaceae; genus Cupressus; species Cupressus sempervirens. The sequence goes on along the minus strand of CM053789.1, from coordinate 805,461,576 downwards.
GAAGAAGGCACAAACTGAGCATGTCTATATGGTAGATGATCCATCTCATTGAAATGCATAGGTAGCCAACCACTGCAATTTCTTAGTATATAGGATCAACCATTGAATACATAGCTCACACTATGAAACCATCAAACCAAGGATGCATTAGAACAATAGAATAACCCCCCCTTAATGCATATGGGGTGATATGATAGGAAAATAAGAAGGTGGGCCAATATCCTCTACAGATAGAACCAAGAATGACAAGAGAGTGGAAGAGGTAAAAACACCTATAAAGACATGGGAAAACAAAAGATAATACAACCCAAAATAAAAGATCCCATTCCATGAAAATGATCCTCAAAACTAGAACACCCAAGATATCCAACATAGAGTAAAAATGCCAAAAACATGATAGAAAGAGCATTGAGTAGAATCTAAGGAAAAAGACAACATTTTTGAAAAGATGGGATTTTCAAAAAATTGGATATGGGACATAAAAGATATGCTTGTTAGGTTAAAAATAGAAATTTGAACTTCAACTACAAAAATGAGAAAAAAAATTAAATCAAAATTTGAAAATACCTACACCAACATCTCCGTCTTAGAACCAGCTTTCCAACACTTCTTTGAAATTGGAAAAATACCTTAACATGATCAATTTATGGCTAAAAAACTATAAGTAGGTCAAAAAAACCTAGAGATCATGTAGGTGTGATGATGTAGTGCTAATTTATGCTAACATCAACATTTTACGAAAAAAATTGATGGCCATGTGGCAGTCGCAACAAAAAAAGATGCCGCATGGCATGACACATGGTTGCCATGTGGCAGGAGGGTGACATGGTGGGTGATGTGGCAGGGTCCATGTGGCAAATGCCAATGTGGTACCTATGCCATGTATCAACCCTAAAATACTCCAATAGTGCAAAAAAAAAGCCACGTGGGTGCTGATGTTGGTAGGGTTGTAGACATGCAACACATGAGCAAAGGAATTGGGTGCAAGTGGTGGAAGCAGGTGGAGGTGGTGCGAATAGGTTGAGCCACAATGGAGGAGGCTAAAATAAGGGGCACCAGGGTGGCCTTGGGGTAGTGGCCACAGTCTGGCTATGCCATGGTGGTCAAAAGGAGGCATGGCTAGTTGCAGTGGCTCCTAGGTGGCATGGTAGTGGCATGGCAGCAACCTACCCTATTTTATATATTTTTTTAAAAATTTGTCTTTGTCGGTCTGTACAGTCCATACGGCTCCTACAACTAATTTTTTTTGCCTTTTGGAGTGATTTTCTCCAAAATTGGAAAATATTATATGAATCCTAACTATAAATGGCCTTTTGGATCTAATGGCAGCATCCATTTAGGTCCAAAGTGCTATGAAAAAATGCTCTTCACCTAGATTGAAGAAAAATGCACAAACAAACTAGGGTTTGTGTTTTCAAATCGCCGCTTCAAAAAACCTTCAACCAAGAAGCAGTAGAGAGGCTCTAATACCATGTAGGAGTTGATGAAAGCCAACTTCATAGCTCACCAAGATCACCTACATGAAAATAACCTATCAAAGGGAAACCAAAGAAGGAAGAGGTGGAGCTTGGAAAAATCCCTAAATGGACTTGAGAGAGAAGATATTGCAAAACAAAGAAAATGTATTTACAATGAAAATGAGATATGAAATTACAAAGAGAAAGACCAAATATAAAGGCCTCTAGGAATCTTGTAGAACAAGATGGAAAGAGGTAGAAGATAAGGTTGACAACTAAGCACACTTCCACAAAAAGGTGGAACATGCTAGAGGGGAACAAACTTCCATGTTGTCAACAACTCATCACTACAACTATTAACTACATGCATTTACCTAAGTAAGCTTAAGTAAATAGAATAAATAATTAATAATTAATTATTTACTCTAACATTATGTTCATAAAAATCCTCATGCTCCTGATATAGGATACCTTATCATATGATAAGTAATGGACCTTATGGCCACATAAGTACCTTAAGCATTCCCACCTAGTGATTTCCTCATGGTCACAATCCCACAAGTACTTCCACTAGGTGAAGAAAATTACTATGTCTACCAAGGTTTTATATCCTTGATAGCCTTGAGTTTATATTGGGTTGGAATAGCCGGGTTCACTTGTCCCCATGTGGGTTGTTCCCCTTGATATCTCAAGAGAAAGCCCACTTGGGTGCTTCAAGTCCTTCAAAGATCCAAAAGTCACCAAGAAAATCTACAGCATAACATTATCATCAGAGGCCAAGATTTGAGAATGAGAAGAAAGTCCTCTCTTTTAAAGAAAAATGGACGGTTAAGATTAAAAGGCAAAGGAGACATAATTAAGGGAGTATAATGCATCTTGAGTGATCTATGTGCACAAGCATCTCCACTAATCACAATCAATAGTTAACTTTTGAGAAAGAAAGAAATGTGTCAAAGAGATTTAAAGTTATTTTACAAACAAAAGATTCCTCTCACAAAGAAAATTGTGCATTCATGTGTAGACAAAAATGTCTTTTCTTTTATTTTTAAAGTAGGAATGATCCTTTATGTGTGCACACTTAGGATAAGTGGGAAGTGTGGCTTTTTTATTTAATTAAAAGGGAACATGTTCTTTTAATTAAATAAGAGACTTAGGATAAAGTGGTCAAACTATAGGTTATAATCAAATAAATAGATTTTCGAGAATTTGATCAAAGATAAGCAATAAATAAATTAAGAAAAAATAATAGAAAGGGGGTTGATAGTCTAGATGACCATTTTGGGTGATTAAAAGTGGCTCCATCTACCTTTCACAACTCCTAACAGGGTTGACACAACTCTTAACAGGGTTAGAATCTCCTAACAGGAGTTTAAAGTCTCCTAATAGGGACTAAAATTATTGAATGTATTTTATTGACTCCTAACATAGTCCATATTCTTATAAGGAACTTTTATATTAGTACATCATTTTGTGGGTATGATCCCACTATCTGAGGTTATGAGAGATAATTTTGAGTATTTAGTACATGCAGTCAATTTAAGATGAAGTAATGATAAGTCTAGATGAAGTTATGTAAGTTTTTTGGTGATTTTTGTTTTGAGATAGAGTTTACAAAGGCATATTTTGGTAAAATTGTTCTATCTCTTAGCAGAATTGTTATTCTAAGAATCAAGGTTAAGGATGGGAGGAAGACATTTTTGTGATGACATGGCTAAGATTTCTTGTCATAATATTACGTGTACAAAAAGTTATTCAAGTTGCAAAGTGGAAGATTAATGTTATTGCTAAGTGTAACATGTTCTTAATGTGGTCCTATAATGATTAATTGAGAAGGTATAACAATTGAATTAGGAATTGTTTTATGGACTCAATTTAAAAGAAGGAAATTTTCCTTTATCATGTGGATTGATAAGAAGTAATTATAAGTAGCAGAGAGTAGAATGCAAATTTGAGCAGAGTAGAGTGGAAGTGAAGGAAACTTCATTGCCTAGGTTTGATATTTGGATCTAAGGTTTGTGGCCTAGTCTACAAGGTCTGATAGTGATTGGTTTGGTTGAAAGAACAAAGTAAATAAGAATATAATAGTAAATTTCATGTTTGAGTAGTGAGCTCTTCTTATAATTGAAATTGCATGTTTAGGTAGTTGGCTCATCTTGCACACATTGTACTACAACTCCTAATAGGGTTCAAAGTTTCCTAATAGGGAATCATATGTACTAAATATTTTAATAGACTCTTAATAGGGCCCATGCTCTAACAAGGAATAATTATATTAGTACTTCACATTGTGGGCATCATTCCCACCAGTGTTTTCCCTCTTATCAAGGGTTCCCTTAGTTAACATATTTGGTGTAACTATCTATGTGCATCTTATTATGGTTGAATGGTTAAGTTTGTTTAAAGAAGATAAATGTTTTAATTATTGGATAAATTCACCCCCCCACCCCTACACTGCCCCTGCCACCCACACCCCCTGCTCGCCTCCCCCCCACCCCGCTCCCTTATCTTGGTGGACTATTGTTTCTAGAAATTGGTATTAGAGAATCAAGACCTTGAAGATAAAGTTTAATAACTTTGGGAGATCCATGGTGAGCATGTTCAGGAAAGATAGTCCAAAGTTTGATGGAAAAAAATATGATAGTTAGAAGGAAAAGATGAAGACACATCTACTATGTATGGGTCCAAGATATTGGATCTTGACAAAATCAAGGATGACAATCATTGTTGAAAGGGATTTAGAAAATTGTACAAAGGATGAAAGAGATTTTTTTATGTGTGACATGAGAGCTAGAGAAGTACTACTAACTGCACTTCCTAAAATTGAATACAATAAGGTAAAATCACTTGTTACTTTACATTTAATTTGGAAAGCTTTAGAAACTAGTTTTGAAGGTGATGCACATTCTAAGAAGTTGAGGCTAAAAAGTTGGATTTGTGTATTTTAATATGCTAAAAAGATGGAAGATGAATCTATAAGAACATATATAGGTAGCATATTAGAAATCACTATAAGTACTAAATCTTAAGGAGGAACCAAAGAAGATGATGAGGTTATATTGAAGATATTGAAGACTCTAACACCACCATTTAAGTTAGTAGTTCAAATGATACAGTTGTTGATATCTTGTACCAAAGATTTCACAAAGGAGACATTGCTTCAAAAACTTAAAGCAATTGAGAATGAGATTAGAAAATCTAGAGGATTAACCAAAATAGAGACATCTTTTAGTACCTTGGATATTTGACCTAGTTTATCAAGGAGGAAAAGTGCTAGAGGAGATTTTTCTAGTACTAGAAGATCTGAGGAGGACAAAAAAATTGAAGGATTAGACCTTTTGGTAAGAAGAGAAAGAGGCAGTACAAAAATCCTTAAATGTTGGACTTGTGATGGATATGGTCATTATGCATCTAGGTGTTCTAAAAGAGAGAAAAAGTATGAAGGAAATTACAAACCTATAAGAGATAGAGAGTGCTTGTATGCAAATGAAGAAAATGATTTTGATAAATAGGTAGTAAGTGCTAGTGATAATGAAATTGGATTTTTGGCAATTAAAGAACAAATCCTAGAGAAAGTAGGTTTGGTATCACATTTTAAAAAGAAATCTAATTGGATAATTGATAGTTGTTGTTAACATCATATGAATAGTGATATGAAAAAATTTGTTCACTTCAAAAGTTAGGATAGAGGCATTGTCAGATTTGGAAACAATGCAACATGCCAAGTTAAAGGTTGGATGTATAACTCTTGATGGTAAAACTAACACTGAGGACATATATTTTGTTGATGGTTTGAAGCATAATATTTTGAGTGTTGGACAACTAGTGGACAAAGGTTATCAGTTGTAGTTTATAGAGAAGACATGCATGATTAGAGATAAATATAGAAAGGTAATTGGAATAGGAACCAGATCTAGAGGAATGTATTTTAGTTGAGTCCTACTAAAATGACATGTTTTGTTACATAGGTAGATGATAGTTGGTTATGGCATAAGAGATTTTTTCACATAAACTTTGATAGAACTATGAAGACTAGTAGTAAGTTTGCAGTTAGAGATTTTCCTAAGATACTAAAACCTACTAACACAATTTGTAAGGAGTGTGTTTTGGAAAAGCATAACATAACTTCTTTTCCAAATAAGAAGTTTACTACTACATCAAAAGTCAAGATTGTAAATAAAAATCTCAACAGTCCTATGAAAACTAAAGGATTCTATGGTGAAAGGTATTTTATGATTCTAGTTGAGTACTTTTCTAGAATGATGTGGGTTGCATTTCTTAAAGAGGAATCTGAGGCATTTGATAAGCTCATGATATTCAAGAATAGAATTGATAATGAATCTGGTATGAATATTAAATGTTTAAGATCAAATAGAGGAGGAGAATTTACTTCAAATGATTTTAACATGTTTTGTCATAAAAATGGAATCAAAAGATAGTTATCAACTCCAAGAACCCCTAAACAAAATGGCATTGTAGAGAGAAGGAATATGTTAGTTACAGAAGCAACAAGAGCTATGTTGGATGAGAATGTTGTACCCAAGATGTTTTGGAGAGAAGCTATGAATATAACAGTCTACACTATGAACAAAGTACAAGTCAAGAAATACACAAACAAGACCCCTATGAACTATGGTTTGGTCACTCACCTATAGTTACAAATTTCACAATTCTTGGTAGTAAGTGTTATATCAAAAGAGATGATGATATTGGTAAGTTTGATGCTAGAAGTGATGAAAGTATGTTTCTTGGTTATTCATTGAAAACAAAGGCTTATATATGCTATAATATGAGAATTAAGACTATTATAGAAAGTGAAAATGTGAGAATTGATGAGAAATTTAGGATACAAGAGAGAATAGTTGATTATAATTCAAACGATGATGTTGTTACTAAGCCAAGGAATGATGAGGTATTTCTTGAGACTAACAATGATTTGTAGAATGAAGGAGAGGTAAGGCAGGAACAAAGCTCAAAACCTTTAGTAGAGCAAAGAGTTGAGATAAAAACTCCTACTTTAGGAAAGAATATGATAAAGAGTCAGCCATCCGAGTAGATCATTGGAAGAGAAGATAAAGGTGTGATGACAAGAAGTAGAGTCAATGAAGAACTGTGTTGATATCTCAAGTTGAACCTAAGAATGAAGATGAAACATTTAAAAATGATTATTGGAAATAAGCTATGAAAGAGGAAGTAGATTAGATAGCAAATAATGTGACATGAGAATTGGTCCCTAGACTAGTAGACAAGAATGTAATAGGAACTAAATGGGTATTTAGGAGTAAGATGAATGAGCAATGTGAAGTTGTAAGGAAAAAGGAAAGATTCGTATGTAAAGGTTTCACAACATGAAGGAATGGAATATGATGAGACCTATGCTCCTATGGCTAGAATAGAAGTAAGATTATTCTTAGCTTATGTAGCACAAAATAAATTCAAAGTATATCAAATGGATGCCAAGTCAACACTTTTGAATGGAGAACTTGAAGAAGAGGTGTACATAGAATAACCTAAATGTTGTCCTTGAAGGTTAGACAAGCATTTGGAAAAGCTTGGATATAGAAAAGGTATATAGATAGTAATCTCTATTGGAAAGAAATTGATGATGCTTTGATGATTTTCGTAAAAATTTTTGATGATATCATATTTGGAAGTAATGATGATGAAAGTGACAAGTTTTTAAAAGAGATGAAAAAGGAATCTGAGATGAGTATGATAAGAGAAATGAAATATTTTCTAAGATTATAGATTGTACAAAATAAAGAAGGAATCTTTATTTCTTAGACTAAGTATTTGAAGGATTTACTAAAAAGGTTTGGTTTGGAAACATGTAAACCCATTGGAACACCTATGGTAAGTGGAAACAAGTTATCTACAAAGGATGAGACATCTACTATTGAGAAGAAGAAGTACATATCTATGATCGGAGGATTGCACTATCTGACTCACAGAAGGCCAGATATAGAAAATGCAATTGGAATTATTGTGATATTTCAAGCTGATCCTAGAGAAGCACATTATGTAGTAGTCAAAAGGATATTTAGATATCTAAAAGGAACATCTAAGTTGTGGTATGAAAGATCTAATGATTTCACTTTATATGCCTATACTGATGCTAATTAGGTAGGAAATATGGATGATAGAAAGAGCTCTAGTGGTGGAGCCTTATTTCTTGGAGGAATATTAGTTTCTTGGCTAAGAAAGACGAAGGATTGTACATCAAAAAGTACAATAGAAGAAAAATATGTTGTGCTAGTAAACAATTGCAATCAAGGTATTTGGATGAAGCAGATGTTGAAGAATATAATGATAGAAATTAGTGAACCTATTGCCATACATTGTGACAACACAAGCACGATAAATATGTCTAAGAATCTAGTGTTGCATTCAAGGACTAAGCACATTTCTATTTAGTATCACATGTTGAGAGAGAAAGATGTAGAAAAGGAAATTAGGTTGGAGTATGTGAGCACTAAAGAATAGATTGTAGATATATTCACTAAGCCTCTTCCCAAAGAGACTTTTGAGTATTTGCAAGGTATGTTAAGGGCTATGCCCTTCATACATCAGAGTAGATGATGAAATAGTGCATCAGTCCAGAGTAATAGAGCACCATTATTTGTTTGGACTAAATGTTGATGCTTCCTATATGGGGGGGTATCTATGATGGATAGAGTCATCTAGGACTCTTGTTGGATTTTTTTTGAATACTGTCTTTGGAGACTTGAGCTATTAAGAATCAGTTGTTGTAGAGTTTGATGGTTGCTGAAAATTTTGACATTGATGTCAATAGGGGAGAAGTTTGGCACATGAAAAACATCATGAGAAGATCTTGAGGAAGAACATCATGGGGAGAAAGAAAAGACAAGCAAGAAGGAGTACAACATGGAATGACAATTTGATAGAAAGCACATTGAGGTATATTAATAGGGAAGAATGATTGATGAAGAGGATTTGAAAAGAAAAATCAATAGTCAACAGTCTTTTGTTGGTATTCTTGGAACTATATTTTTTCATCAATATTGCCATCAATTCCAAAGGGGGAGATTTTTGGAAGCATGAATCATCATGACATTCCTATGAGGGAGTATTGTAAATATGATACTATGATGATATCTTACATTCATGATTGAGATTTTTATTGATGCCAACATAATAGTCTTCTATGGTATCTGACTAAAGAAGAATAGAAAGATCAAGTTGGTACAAATGACTAGTTGAGTATTCCCACTATTTGAGGTTATGGGAAATACTTCTGAGTATCCAATATATGCAGTCAATGTTGGATGAAGAAATGATAAGTTTAGAAGAAGTTATGTAAGTTTTGGTGATCTCTATTCTCAGATAGAGTTTATAGAGGCATGTATTGGTAAACTTGTTATATCTCTTAGCTGTATTGTTATTCTAAGAATTGAGGTTGAGGATGTGAAAAAGAAATGTTGTTGATGACATGGATAAGCTCATGCATCATAATATTATGTGTATAGAAAGTTATTCAATTTTCAAGGTGGATGATTAATGTTATTGCTAAGTGTAACATGTTCTTAATGTGATCCTATAATGATTAATTGAGAAGGTCTAACAATCAACTTAAGAATTTCTTTATGGAATCAGTATAAAGGAATGATATTTTCCTTTATCATGTGGATTGATAAGAAGTAATTATAGGAAAAAGAGAGAGTAGAATGTGAAGTTGAATAGAGTAGAGTGGAAGTGAAGCAAAATTCATTGGCAAGGTTTTGCTAAGTGATCCAAGGTTTGATATTAAGATTTGAGGTTTGTGACCTTGTCTACAAGGTCTAAGAGTGATTGGTTCAATTGATAGAACAAAGGAAAGAAGAACATAATATAAAATTTCATGTTTGAGTAGTGAGCTCTTCTTATAGTTGAAATTGCATGTTTGAGTAGTGGGCTTATCTTGCATACATTGTACTACAACTCCTAATAGGGTTGCCACAACTCCTAACAAGGTTGGAATCTCCTAATAGAGATTCAAAGTCTCCTAATAGGGACTCATATGTATTCAACATTATAGTAGACTCCTAATAGGAATATTTATATTAGTATATCATCTTGTGGGCATCATTCCCTCTAATCAGGGTTTCCCCAGTTAACATATTTGGTGTAACTATATATGTGCATCTTATTATGGTTTTTGTTTACTTTGGTTGAATAGTTAAGTTTTTTTGAAGAAGATAATTTTTTTAATTTTTGGATAACTAATTCACTCCCCCTTCTCAATTATCTTGGTGGACTATTGTTTCTAACAATCCCCACCTAAGTTTTTCCTCTGATCAAGGGTTTCCCTAGTTAACACGTATGGTGTTATTATGCATGCGTATCTTCTTATGGTTTTTGGTTATATTTATTAGATTATTAAGGATCAATAAGGTTGATAAATGTTTTAATTGTTGGATAACTGATTCACCCACTAGTTATCTTGGTGAACTTTACTTTCTAAAAATTGGTATCAAAGCATGGGGTGATTGAAAGAAAATCTTAACAACTTAAGGAGATTAATGGTGGGTCACTTCAAAATAGAAAGTCCTAAATTTGATGGAGTTAACTATGAAAACTAGAAGGAAAAGATAAAGACTCATTTACTATGTATGGTTCCAGGGTATTGGTTAATGAAAAAGAATGGAAAAAAGATTGTGGAAGAAAGAAAACTTGAGGTAAAATCAATGAATATAGTCAAGTAAAATTTTAGAAACATCTCATGAAATTTTGAAAGCTTTAGAAACTAAATTTGAAGTTGATGTGCATGCTAAAATAATAAAATTATAGAATTGGATATGCTTGTTTAAAGATGATAAGATGATGGAAGATGAATGTGTAAGAAGCTATATTAATAGAATATCATATATTATTACATGAATTAAGTCTTGCAATGGATCTAAAATTGAAGATGAGATTATTTGGATGATCTTGAAAAATTTGACACCACCATTCAAGTAGACAACACAAATGGTTGAGCTAGTGATACCCTACACTAAGAAGTTTACCAGAGAGACTCTACTTGGAAGATTGGAAGCAACAAAAGTGAGCTTGAAGAAATCTGGAGATTTTCCTAGATTGGAAATAACTTTAATCCATTAAGTGTTCACCCCTCTTTATCAAGAAGTGCAAGAACTAGTGGAGATTATGCTAATAGTAGTAGATTCAGATCTAAGGAGGATAGAAAAATTGAAGAAGGAATTTCCCTGCTTGAAAGGAGAGAACTAGAGGGTAAGAGAATATTTAAATGTTGGACATGCAATGAATTTTTTTCATTATGCTTCTAAGTGTCCTAAGAGAGAGAAAAAATATAAGAATAATTTCAAGTCTAGAAGGCCTAGAGATTGTTTACATGCAAATGAAGATAATGAGACTGAAGAAAGAGTTTAGAGTGAAAGTGATGATAAGTTATGATTTGTAGCTATAGGAGAAGAAAATATTGAAAAATAAGTTAGAGAAGAGAAAGTCCTAGTTTCATAGGTTGAAAAGAAAGATGATTAGATTATAGATAGTGGTTTCTAACATCATATAATTGATAACATAAATAAGTTCATTAAGTTTAATAGTCATGATAGTGGAATCATTAGAGTTGGTAACAATACAACTTATCATATCAAGGGAATATGATCTATTTCTCTTGATGGGAAGACTAACATTGATGATGTCTATTTTATTGATGGATTAAGCATAACCTATTGTAAACTATTTGATAAAGGTTATTACTTGCAATTTAAAAAGAAGACTATTAGAAATTTGGCTAAGTAGAACAAGCTAGAATAAAGTAAGAGTTGTTATTTATGGAAAAATATACTTTATATAAAGAAGGCATTATATACAAATGAAGATTTCATAGTTAGACATGAAAAATTGTCTAAGTACAAGTTAGTTATCTAGCAAAACATAGATAGATTTGATGTGTATGGATGAGAGAGACATTATTGTCACATGTGTAGTTGGGTTACAGATGTCAAGATGACACATGTAAGTGTGCAAGTTAGTATGATTAGTATGAAAGAAGATATGAAAGATTTACCAGTTGTGATAGTATAGATGCAAAAATAATCATAATAGTAAATGGGTAATTATGAGTTAAGGAATTATTTTCTTTACATAATAATTACTTGATTAATTAGGGATGACATCTTAAATGTCAACCCTAAGAGGGTAAGAGTTAGTTTTTCTATTTTGCCAAGTGTATGAAAACTTGAAGGCCAACTGGACAATGTTTTATGAATTGCAAAGGTATAAAGGCAGATTACAATATGCAAAGTAAAGTGTGTTTCTTATGAAAAACATGCAAACTTTATGTAATGCAAATTATGATGTATGATTAGAGGATTGAAAATTTTGTAATAAGCAATAGTGATATATCAGATATTGAAGATATCAATAGGAAGCAAAAAGTTTTTGTATCTATCTTTGTGTATTAAGGAACTATATTGTATAGTCCATATTTGGGTAGTGGGCTGATCTTGCATATATTTTGTAATTGTACATAAAAAAATCCTATTAGGGTTGAGGCTTTTAGCAAGGCCTAGTCCTCTAACAAGGACCAAGACACTATATGTATATAATAGACTCCTAACATGGTCAATATGCTTAACTAGATACCTTTTTTTATAGTGGATCATTTTGTGGGTACCATCCCCACTAGGGTTTTCCCTATGCCATGGTTTCCCTAGTTAAAAAAATATGTTGTAATGAGTTCTCTTTTTGTATGGTTATTTTTATTGTTCACCATTGCTAGTTTACTTTCATATGCAAGTTATAAGGAAAATAATAATATCTAGTTTTGGGTAAAATTTTGTAGAATACTGATTCACCTTCCTCTTAGTATTCCCTATTTCTAATAATTGGTATTAGAGTACAGTTACGCAAAAGAGGCTTAAAAGATTGAGTAAGATACCTATGGATATGG